>CP136061.1:227764904-228362404 GCA_032622095.1 Siphonodentalium dalli
GAAAATGAGTTTATGACTCCAGTTATTAAACTGAGATTTCATTATCGTAGACCCAGATTCTTCTTCTTACATTTTGTTGAGTATAAAAGGATATTGTCCCATAAATGGCCGGATTTATTGTACTGTACCCCTTTATGAGATAACAATTTCAAACTATAATGGACAGCAATATTAGAGGTCCATACTATAAGCCTAATATATAAGATAGTGACTTGAGACTGGCAACATTATTGAAAGTAACAAAAGATCAATGCTTTAAATCCCCCCCAATCAAACAATCAAGGACTTATCTCTGGATGGATTCATATCTGCGCTCTTTGTCGTTTATAAATGGTGAGTTATCAAGACCGATCAGCACTTGACAATTTATATATACATAACCCTTTGGTGGGTAGAACGACATTTAATTCATGTTATGGTTGATGGGTGGAATGACATTTATGTCGCTTACAGTAGTTCTATGTTAATATCATGTTACTCTGTGTAGGTAATGTTGTGAAATCATCTCCTAAAAGGATTTTTTTCACAGATATTATATTAAACTGTTTTAGTTTATGAAATGTCACTTTTATCTCAATTTAAAGATACAACTCGCAGAAATTAAATTAAAATATGACAAATTTACTAGTATGAGCACACATTTTAATGAAATTTGCCATATAACCAAATTTTAAATGGTCGCACCTACTACACTACAGAAATATCGCCACGGTGTATGCGCAATCACATAACTTTTTATGCATGTATAGTGTTTAGCTGTTAGGTATTATATAGTTTTTTTTAAAATTAAATAGCCAGGACAATGGTAGCAATCTGTTCTGGGGTTATGGGAACAGGAGGGAGTGTGTGTCCACTCTGAGGATTAGGTAGGAGGAGTATGTTTGCTTAACCCTTTACCCAACAAACCGGCCAAAAACCGGCCAAATAAAGCTTCAACAGCCTAAAATATCTTGGGTCTGTCTCAATAAAACCATACAAATATGGATATCATTGGAACCGGCTCGTTGACCACATTGTGATAGTTACAGTTATACCCTGTGCCAATGCATTCTCTTATATATGCGAGTCGACCATAGGTCGCCTCGCATATATAAGAGAATGCATTGGCCTAAAAAAAAATCTTTTTTTAACACTTTTTACCATTTTTTCTTACATTCTTTAACAATTTTATAATTTTTAATGTGTTAAGCCAATGCATTCTCTTATATATGCGAGGCGACCTATGGTCGACTCGCATATATAAGAGAATGCATTGGCACAGGGCCCTTCTGTTGGGTAAAGGGTTAAGAACAGTTTGTCTACTTGATCATAGATGCATAAAGTAATCATTTTTTTAGCACAATATAGTGAGGAAACTAATACAACAGCAAGATATCCCTTCATGTTTCTCCAGCTTTTAAATTACTATACCATAAAATATTGATTTGAACTAATTCTGAGAAATAGAGGCTCCGAAATTAGACAAACTCCCAATTTTGGAGACACATAACTCTAAAAATAATGGAGGTATCTGGAAAATGTTTTCTGTTTCTTAACATAATTGTGGATATATAAATGGCAGTACTTGTGAAATGGAGTTTTTTATGAACATCTTTGAAAATCCATAATGGAGTATTTCAACACCTTGAATTTATTATTTTGAAGGTCAAGGTCAGGTCGGGGTCACGATTTTACACATAAATTTAACTGCAAGCTTCACCAATTTATGAAGGCGTTATGGAATCAGGGAGCTAAATGTGTTCTAGAGTAGGGGAGCGAGTACACCGTGGAACCCTAAAGGTGAAGGTAACTGAACAATGACCTTCACCTGATACATGCGACACGTTGTTAAAGGATGACATCGCGTTTATTTGATTTGTACATAATATCTAAATAATTTAAACTGGTGAATGAATGGGGGAATGGATTTTTGTGAGCGGGAAATTTATTTAACTAGCTGCTGTAGTTCGGGATTTTTCCAGATCAAATTTGGCTGTGTGATAGCCCCGTCGAACACTTGGGGATTTATTTTTAAAAGTAAACACATGACCTATGATTTTTCTTGCATTTTCGTGATCAACTGGTGTCAATCTAGCTGGGTAAACATCACTGGTATGGCCTGCAGGCTTCAATTCAGTGAATTTGGCGGAAACGTTAACACTGTCGCCTATGGGAAACCATTTAGTTCAGTGATTCCTTATATAGTCCATCAGCCGTCCTCCATTCTGACTTGCTACTGTCATTCCGGAGGGCTGGGTGTGATTTTCGCTGACCCTGTCAGATTGTCACCTTTTCAGACACCCACTTACCTATTATGGTTACCTGTAAAACAAAAAGATATCATCATGCCGATTGATTAAGAGATATTTACACGTAAATACAACTTCAAGCTTCACCAATATATGAAGGATGGCACTACAATTAAAATAATAAAATATATGGCTGATTAAAAATACCTGGCTATAAGTGCGAGATTAAGTCAAAGGAGTACTGTACACTAAATCCAGTCATTTATGGGACCTCCTTTTATACTCAACAGAATATATGCAACAACTGAATGAATTTAAGCCATAGATTAGTGCAAAATACTCTATGAACGATGCAAACAACATGGTAATTATAATGAAAATGAGTTTATGACTCCAGTTATTAAACTGAGATTTCATTATCGTAGACCCAGATTCTTCTTCTTACATTTTGTTGAGTATAAAAGGATATTGTCCCATAAATGGCCGGATTTATTGTACTGTACCCCTTTATGAGATAACAATTTCAAACTATAATGGACAGCAATATTAGAGGTCCATACTATAAGCCTAATATATAAGATAGTGACTTGAGACTGGCAACATTATTGAAAGTAACAAAAGATCAATGCTTTAAATCCCCCCCAATCAAACAATCAAGGACTTATCTCTGGATGGATTCATATCTGCGCTCTTTGTCGTTTATAAATGGTGAGTTATCAAGACCGATCAGCACTTGACAATTTATATATACATAACCCTTTGGTGGGTAGAACGACATTTAATTCATGTTATGGTTGATGGGTGGAATGACATTTATGTCGCTTACAGTAGTTCTATGTTAATATCATGTTACTCTGTGTAGGTAATGTTGTGAAATCATCTCCTAAAAGGATTTTTTTCACAGATATTATATTAAACTGTTTTAGTTTATGAAATGTCACTTTTATCTCAATTTAAAGATACAACTCGCAGAAATTAAATTAAAATATGACAAATTTACTAGTATGAGCACACATTTTAATGAAATTTGCCATATAACCAAATTTTAAATGGTCGCACCTACTACACTACAGAAATATCGCCACGGTGTATGCGCAATCACATAACTTTTTATGCATGTATAGTGTTTAGCTGTTAGGTATTATATAGTTTTTTTTAAAATTAAATAGCCAGGACAATGGTAGCAATCTGTTCTGGGGTTATGGGAACAGGAGGGAGTGTGTGTCCACTCTGAGGATTAGGTAGGAGGAGTATGTTTGCTTAACCCTTTACCCAACAAACCGGCCAAAAACCGGCCAAATAAAGCTTCAACAGCCTAAAATATCTTGGGTCTGTCTCAATAAAACCATACAAATATGGATATCATTGGAACCGGCTCGTTGACCACATTGTGATAGTTACAGTTATACCCTGTGCCAATGCATTCTCTTATATATGCGAGTCGACCATAGGTCGCCTCGCATATATAAGAGAATGCATTGGCCTAAAAAAAAATCTTTTTTTAACACTTTTTACCATTTTTTCTTACATTCTTTAACAATTTTATAATTTTTAATGTGTTAAGCCAATGCATTCTCTTATATATGCGAGGCGACCTATGGTCGACTCGCATATATAAGAGAATGCATTGGCACAGGGCCCTTCTGTTGGGTAAAGGGTTAAGAACAGTTTGTCTACTTGATCATAGATGCATAAAGTAATCATTTTTTTAGCACAATATAGTGAGGAAACTAATACAACAGCAAGATATCCCTTCATGTTTCTCCAGCTTTTAAATTACTATACCATAAAATATTGATTTGAACTAATTCTGAGAAATAGAGGCTCCGAAATTAGACAAACTCCCAATTTTGGAGACACATAACTCTAAAAATAATGGAGGTATCTGGAAAATGTTTTCTGTTTCTTAACATAATTGTGGATATATAAATGGCAGTACTTGTGAAATGGAGTTTTTTATGAACATCTTTGAAAATCCATAATGGAGTATTTCAACACCTTGAATTTATTATTTTGAAGGTCAAGGTCAGGTCGGGGTCACGATTTTACACATAAATTTAACTGCAAGCTTCACCAATTTATGAAGGCGTTATGGAATCAGGGAGCTAAATGTGTTCTAGAGTAGGGGAGCGAGTACACCGTGGAACCCTAAAGGTGAAGGTAACTGAACAATGACCTTCACCTGATACATGCGACACGTTGTTAAAGGATGACATCGCGTTTATTTGATTTGTACATAATATCTAAATAATTTAAACTGGTGAATGAATGGGGGAATGGATTTTTGTGAGCGGGAAATTTATTTAACTAGCTGCTGTAGTTCGGGATTTTTCCAGATCAAATTTGGCTGTGTGATAGCCCCGTCGAACACTTGGGGATTTATTTTTAAAAGTAAACACATGACCTATGATTTTTCTTGCATTTTCGTGATCAACTGGTGTCAATCTAGCTGGGTAAACATCACTGGTATGGCCTGCAGGCTTCAATTCAGTGAATTTGGCGGAAACGTTAACACTGTCGCCTATGGGAAACCATTTAGTTCAGTGATTCCTTATATAGTCCATCAGCCGTCCTCCATTCTGACTTGCTACTGTCATTCCGGAGGGCTGGGTGTGATTTTCGCTGACCCTGTCAGATTGTCACCTTTTCAGACACCCACTTACCTATTATGGTTACCTGTAAAACAAAAAGATATCATCATGCCGATTGATTAAGAGATATTTACACGTAAATACAACTTCAAGCTTCACCAATATATGAAGGATGGCACTACAATTAAAATAATAAAATATATGGCTGATTAAAAATACCTGGCTATAAGTGCGAGATTAAGTCAAAGGAGTACTGTACACTAAATCCAGTCATTTATGGGACCTCCTTTTATACTCAACAGAATATATGCAACAACTGAATGAATTTAAGCCATAGATTAGTGCAAAATACTCTATGAACGATGCAAACAACATGGTAATTATAATGAAAATGAGTTTATGACTCCAGTTATTAAACTGAGATTTCATTATCGTAGACCCAGATTCTTCTTCTTACATTTTGTTGAGTATAAAAGGATATTGTCCCATAAATGGCCGGATTTATTGTACTGTACCCCTTTATGAGATAACAATTTCAAACTATAATGGACAGCAATATTAGAGGTCCATACTATAAGCCTAATATATAAGATAGTGACTTGAGACTGGCAACATTATTGAAAGTAACAAAAGATCAATGCTTTAAATCCCCCCCAATCAAACAATCAAGGACTTATCTCTGGATGGATTCATATCTGCGCTCTTTGTCGTTTATAAATGGTGAGTTATCAAGACCGATCAGCACTTGACAATTTATATATACATAACCCTTTGGTGGGTAGAACGACATTTAATTCATGTTATGGTTGATGGGTGGAATGACATTTATGTCGCTTACAGTAGTTCTATGTTAATATCATGTTACTCTGTGTAGGTAATGTTGTGAAATCATCTCCTAAAAGGATTTTTTTCACAGATATTATATTAAACTGTTTTAGTTTATGAAATGTCACTTTTATCTCAATTTAAAGATACAACTCGCAGAAATTAAATTAAAATATGACAAATTTACTAGTATGAGCACACATTTTAATGAAATTTGCCATATAACCAAATTTTAAATGGTCGCACCTACTACACTACAGAAATATCGCCACGGTGTATGCGCAATCACATAACTTTTTATGCATGTATAGTGTTTAGCTGTTAGGTATTATATAGTTTTTTTTAAAATTAAATAGCCAGGACAATGGTAGCAATCTGTTCTGGGGTTATGGGAACAGGAGGGAGTGTGTGTCCACTCTGAGGATTAGGTAGGAGGAGTATGTTTGCTTAACCCTTTACCCAACAAACCGGCCAAAAACCGGCCAAATAAAGCTTCAACAGCCTAAAATATCTTGGGTCTGTCTCAATAAAACCATACAAATATGGATATCATTGGAACCGGCTCGTTGACCACATTGTGATAGTTACAGTTATACCCTGTGCCAATGCATTCTCTTATATATGCGAGTCGACCATAGGTCGCCTCGCATATATAAGAGAATGCATTGGCCTAAAAAAAAATCTTTTTTTAACACTTTTTACCATTTTTTCTTACATTCTTTAACAATTTTATAATTTTTAATGTGTTAAGCCAATGCATTCTCTTATATATGCGAGGCGACCTATGGTCGACTCGCATATATAAGAGAATGCATTGGCACAGGGCCCTTCTGTTGGGTAAAGGGTTAAGAACAGTTTGTCTACTTGATCATAGATGCATAAAGTAATCATTTTTTTAGCACAATATAGTGAGGAAACTAATACAACAGCAAGATATCCCTTCATGTTTCTCCAGCTTTTAAATTACTATACCATAAAATATTGATTTGAACTAATTCTGAGAAATAGAGGCTCCGAAATTAGACAAACTCCCAATTTTGGAGACACATAACTCTAAAAATAATGGAGGTATCTGGAAAATGTTTTCTGTTTCTTAACATAATTGTGGATATATAAATGGCAGTACTTGTGAAATGGAGTTTTTTATGAACATCTTTGAAAATCCATAATGGAGTATTTCAACACCTTGAATTTATTATTTTGAAGGTCAAGGTCAGGTCGGGGTCACGATTTTACACATAAATTTAACTGCAAGCTTCACCAATTTATGAAGGCGTTATGGAATCAGGGAGCTAAATGTGTTCTAGAGTAGGGGAGCGAGTACACCGTGGAACCCTAAAGGTGAAGGTAACTGAACAATGACCTTCACCTGATACATGCGACACGTTGTTAAAGGATGACATCGCGTTTATTTGATTTGTACATAATATCTAAATAATTTAAACTGGTGAATGAATGGGGGAATGGATTTTTGTGAGCGGGAAATTTATTTAACTAGCTGCTGTAGTTCGGGATTTTTCCAGATCAAATTTGGCTGTGTGATAGCCCCGTCGAACACTTGGGGATTTATTTTTAAAAGTAAACACATGACCTATGATTTTTCTTGCATTTTCGTGATCAACTGGTGTCAATCTAGCTGGGTAAACATCACTGGTATGGCCTGCAGGCTTCAATTCAGTGAATTTGGCGGAAACGTTAACACTGTCGCCTATGGGAAACCATTTAGTTCAGTGATTCCTTATATAGTCCATCAGCCGTCCTCCATTCTGACTTGCTACTGTCATTCCGGAGGGCTGGGTGTGATTTTCGCTGACCCTGTCAGATTGTCACCTTTTCAGACACCCACTTACCTATTATGGTTACCTGTAAAACAAAAAGATATCATCATGCCGATTGATTAAGAGATATTTACACGTAAATACAACTTCAAGCTTCACCAATATATGAAGGATGGCACTACAATTAAAATAATAAAATATATGGCTGATTAAAAATACCTGGCTATAAGTGCGAGATTAAGTCAAAGGAGTACTGTACACTAAATCCAGTCATTTATGGGACCTCCTTTTATACTCAACAGAATATATGCAACAACTGAATGAATTTAAGCCATAGATTAGTGCAAAATACTCTATGAACGATGCAAACAACATGGTAATTATAATGAAAATGAGTTTATGACTCCAGTTATTAAACTGAGATTTCATTATCGTAGACCCAGATTCTTCTTCTTACATTTTGTTGAGTATAAAAGGATATTGTCCCATAAATGGCCGGATTTATTGTACTGTACCCCTTTATGAGATAACAATTTCAAACTATAATGGACAGCAATATTAGAGGTCCATACTATAAGCCTAATATATAAGATAGTGACTTGAGACTGGCAACATTATTGAAAGTAACAAAAGATCAATGCTTTAAATCCCCCCCAATCAAACAATCAAGGACTTATCTCTGGATGGATTCATATCTGCGCTCTTTGTCGTTTATAAATGGTGAGTTATCAAGACCGATCAGCACTTGACAATTTATATATACATAACCCTTTGGTGGGTAGAACGACATTTAATTCATGTTATGGTTGATGGGTGGAATGACATTTATGTCGCTTACAGTAGTTCTATGTTAATATCATGTTACTCTGTGTAGGTAATGTTGTGAAATCATCTCCTAAAAGGATTTTTTTCACAGATATTATATTAAACTGTTTTAGTTTATGAAATGTCACTTTTATCTCAATTTAAAGATACAACTCGCAGAAATTAAATTAAAATATGACAAATTTACTAGTATGAGCACACATTTTAATGAAATTTGCCATATAACCAAATTTTAAATGGTCGCACCTACTACACTACAGAAATATCGCCACGGTGTATGCGCAATCACATAACTTTTTATGCATGTATAGTGTTTAGCTGTTAGGTATTATATAGTTTTTTTTAAAATTAAATAGCCAGGACAATGGTAGCAATCTGTTCTGGGGTTATGGGAACAGGAGGGAGTGTGTGTCCACTCTGAGGATTAGGTAGGAGGAGTATGTTTGCTTAACCCTTTACCCAACAAACCGGCCAAAAACCGGCCAAATAAAGCTTCAACAGCCTAAAATATCTTGGGTCTGTCTCAATAAAACCATACAAATATGGATATCATTGGAACCGGCTCGTTGACCACATTGTGATAGTTACAGTTATACCCTGTGCCAATGCATTCTCTTATATATGCGAGTCGACCATAGGTCGCCTCGCATATATAAGAGAATGCATTGGCCTAAAAAAAAATCTTTTTTTAACACTTTTTACCATTTTTTCTTACATTCTTTAACAATTTTATAATTTTTAATGTGTTAAGCCAATGCATTCTCTTATATATGCGAGGCGACCTATGGTCGACTCGCATATATAAGAGAATGCATTGGCACAGGGCCCTTCTGTTGGGTAAAGGGTTAAGAACAGTTTGTCTACTTGATCATAGATGCATAAAGTAATCATTTTTTTAGCACAATATAGTGAGGAAACTAATACAACAGCAAGATATCCCTTCATGTTTCTCCAGCTTTTAAATTACTATACCATAAAATATTGATTTGAACTAATTCTGAGAAATAGAGGCTCCGAAATTAGACAAACTCCCAATTTTGGAGACACATAACTCTAAAAATAATGGAGGTATCTGGAAAATGTTTTCTGTTTCTTAACATAATTGTGGATATATAAATGGCAGTACTTGTGAAATGGAGTTTTTTATGAACATCTTTGAAAATCCATAATGGAGTATTTCAACACCTTGAATTTATTATTTTGAAGGTCAAGGTCAGGTCGGGGTCACGATTTTACACATAAATTTAACTGCAAGCTTCACCAATTTATGAAGGCGTTATGGAATCAGGGAGCTAAATGTGTTCTAGAGTAGGGGAGCGAGTACACCGTGGAACCCTAAAGGTGAAGGTAACTGAACAATGACCTTCACCTGATACATGCGACACGTTGTTAAAGGATGACATCGCGTTTATTTGATTTGTACATAATATCTAAATAATTTAAACTGGTGAATGAATGGGGGAATGGATTTTTGTGAGCGGGAAATTTATTTAACTAGCTGCTGTAGTTCGGGATTTTTCCAGATCAAATTTGGCTGTGTGATAGCCCCGTCGAACACTTGGGGATTTATTTTTAAAAGTAAACACATGACCTATGATTTTTCTTGCATTTTCGTGATCAACTGGTGTCAATCTAGCTGGGTAAACATCACTGGTATGGCCTGCAGGCTTCAATTCAGTGAATTTGGCGGAAACGTTAACACTGTCGCCTATGGGAAACCATTTAGTTCAGTGATTCCTTATATAGTCCATCAGCCGTCCTCCATTCTGACTTGCTACTGTCATTCCGGAGGGCTGGGTGTGATTTTCGCTGACCCTGTCAGATTGTCACCTTTTCAGACACCCACTTACCTATTATGGTTACCTGTAAAACAAAAAGATATCATCATGCCGATTGATTAAGAGATATTTACACGTAAATACAACTTCAAGCTTCACCAATATATGAAGGATGGCACTACAATTAAAATAATAAAATATATGGCTGATTAAAAATACCTGGCTATAAGTGCGAGATTAAGTCAAAGGAGTACTGTACACTAAATCCAGTCATTTATGGGACCTCCTTTTATACTCAACAGAATATATGCAACAACTGAATGAATTTAAGCCATAGATTAGTGCAAAATACTCTATGAACGATGCAAACAACATGGTAATTATAATGAAAATGAGTTTATGACTCCAGTTATTAAACTGAGATTTCATTATCGTAGACCCAGATTCTTCTTCTTACATTCTGTTGAGTATAAAAGGATATTGTCCCATAAATGGCCGGATTTATTGTACTGTACCCCTTTATGAGATAACAATTTCAAACTATAATGGACAGCAATATTAGAGGTCCATACTATAAGCCTAATATATAAGATAGTGACTTGAGACTGGCAACATTATTGAAAGTAACAAAAGATCAATGCTTTAAATCCCCCCCAATCAAACAATCAAGGACTTATCTCTGGATGGATTCATATCTGCGCTCTTTGTCGTTTATAAATGGTGAGTTATCAAGACCGATCAGCACTTGACAATTTATATATACATAACCCTTTGGTGGGTAGAACGACATTTAATTCATTTTATGGTTGATGGGTGGAATGACATTTATGTCGCTTACAGTAGTTCTATGTTAATATCATGTTACTGTGTGTAGGTAATGTTGTGAAATCATCTCCTAAAAGGATTTTTTTCACAGATATTATATTAAACTGTTTTAGTTTATGAAATGTCACTTTTATCTCAATTTAAAGATACAACTCGCAGAAATTAAATTAAAATATGACAAATTTACTAGTATGAGCACACATTTTAATGAAATTTGCCATATAACCAAATTTTAAATGGTCGCACCTACTACACTACAGAAATATCGCCACGGTGTATGCGCAATCACATAACTTTTTATGCATGTATAGTGTTTAGCTGTTTGGTATTATATAGTTTTTTTTTTAATTAAATAACCAGGACAATGGTAGCAATCTGTTCTGGGGTTATGGGAACAGGAGGGAGTGTGTGTCCACTCTGATGATTAGGTAGGAGGAGTATGTTTGCTTAACCCTTTACCCAACAAACCGGCCAAAACCGGCCAAATAAAGCTTCAACAGCCTAAAATATCTTCGGTCTGTCTCAATAGAACCATACATATATGGATATCATTGGAACCGGCTCCTTGACCACATTGTGATAGTTACAGTTAGCCCTGTGCCAATGCATTCTCTTATATATGCGAGTCGACCATAGGTCGCCTCGCATATATAAGAGAATGCATTGGCCTAAACAAAATCTTTTTTTAACACTTTTTACCATTTTTTCTTACATTCTTTAACAATTTTATAATTTTTAATGTGTTAAGCCAATGCATTCTCTTATATATGCGAGGCGACCTATGGTCGACTCGCATATATAAGAGAATGCATTGGCACAGGGCCCTTCTGTTGGGTAAAGGGTTAAGAACAGTTTGTCTACTTGATCATAGATGCATAAAGTAATCATTTTTTTAGCACAATATAGTGAGGAAACTAATACAACAGCAAGATATCCCTTCATGTTTCTCCAGCTTTTAAATTACTATACCATAAAATATTGATTTGAACTAATTCTGAGAAATAGAGGCTCCGAAATTAGACAAACTCCCAATTTTGGAGACACATAACTCGAAAAATAATGGAGGTATCTGGAAAATGTTTTCTGTTTCGTTAACATAATTGTGGATATATAAATGGCAGTACTTGTGAAATGGAGTTTTTTATGAACATCTTTGAAAATCCATAATGGAGTATTTCAACAAATTTTGACAAAATTATTTAACATAATGTATCAATTTCGCCTTTCTTTATCGTTTTTGGGTTTTAGTCTGTTGTTTATCATGGGTTAATATACTTATTCCTGCTAAGAAACATTGTGTTGAGGTTTGACACGTTGTTCTCTTAAATGCAGTAGATTACACAGTGTAAACCTATACGTGAGGAATTGCCTTTCTTCCGATTTTATGCTACGACTTTCCTCAGATTTGCATCAATTTTGACAAAGATTACGATCTCATGTGTACAAAATCTGTTAATAAAAGGGGTTAAAGGGACGGGCGGCGTTGGCTGTGGGTTATAATTTAGAAATAACATTTATCAAATTATGATAATTTCCTCAAGAATATATTAATTGTATAGCAAAATGATGATATGAGTGCGATAATATTCATAAAACACGCTTTGTGTCAGAGAAAATGCAGGGCGAGTGATGCATAGTGAATTGTTTATAAGCGGAGTCACGATATTGCGTCATTTCCTTATTTGGATTCGCGCGCATTATACGCCGGTTGTAAAACCCCTAACATGGTGCGTCTACAAGTTACAACTAAAATAATATCATAGCAAATTCCATATTTGGTATGTATTACCATATATATGTCAGGAGAAAATATGTGACGTAATTACCATAGGTTAGTAGAAAATGCTAACTGGATTGAAACATATTCACAAAGAAATTGCGAGAACAATTATATTATGTAATTGTTTTCTGTCTGATCATTTCCCAATCATGAAGTAACGTGGATTAGCTGCACGCATGGATTTTGAACTGACAGCGGATATAATTGGTCAATTAAAATGTGATTTGAATGCGCAACGGAACATTTTCATTGCACGATCCTGTATAGTTCCGAGTGTTTGTCTATAAACAAATGGTTCTGTAACGTTTTTGATGTTTGTTTACATAACAAAGAGTGAAAACGTGACAATATATAACATGCAATGTACGCGATATCTATGGTTGGTATAAGAACAAAATCTGTCTATTATATAATATGATCTCTGTTTATGGCGGTTTTAGCGGATGTGACTATTTTAACAGCAATGCACACCACGAAGACCGCCCGTATCTTTAAGTGTCGATAAATGAATAAGTCGACCTAACCACATGACAATTAAACAGTAATATTAATTCGTTATTCAGACATAAACAACTATTTCAAATGCATATGTATACAAAAAAACGTCATATTTCTCAGATTTTGTGTAATTTTTTGTTCCGTATTTATAAGCGATAAAATGTACTCATACTCAACTATACCTTAACTATATTCAGGAACAAATGACTTCCCAGAACAACACTATATATACCCTATATTATATATAACGTTCGGTTGAGGTTGACGCCGGGAATACATTATGCATATATAGCCTATATATATACTAGAAGGTGACCCGACTTCGTCCGGGCTTTGACCTTGAATTGACCATTTTGAAGGTCAAGGTCAGTTGATGTAACGATTTGACCCGTCCAAAACACTGCCCGGACAAAAGTACCCGACAAACGTGCCCGTCGAAATCCATCCGGTTTTACCCGATTTGACCTTGAATTTATTATTTTGAAGGTCAAGGTCAGGTCGGGGTCACGATTTTACACATAAATTTAACTGCAAGCTTCACCAATTTATGAAGGCGTTATGGAATCAGGGAGCTAAATGTGTTCTAGAGTAGGGGAGCGAGTACACCGTGGAACCCCTAAAGGTGAAGGTAACTGAACAATGACCTTCACCTGATACATGCGACACGTTGTTAAAGGATGACATCGCGTTTATTTGATTTGTACATAATATCTAAATAATTTAAACTGGTGAATGAATGGGGGAATGGATTTTTGTGAGCGGGAAATTTATTTAACTAGCTGCTGTAGTTCGGGATTTTTCCAGATCAAATTTGGCTGTGTGATAGCCCCGTCGAACACTTGGGGATTTATTTTTAAAAGTAAACACATGACCTATGATTTTTCTTGCATTTTCGTGATCAACTGGTGTCAATCTAGCTGGGTAAACATCACTGGTATGGCCTGCAGGCTTCAATTCAGTGAATTTGGCGGAAACGTTAACACTGTCGCCTATGGGAAACCATTTAGTTCAGTGATTCCTTATATAGTCCATCAGCCGTCCTCCATTCTGACTTGCTACTGTCATTCCGGAGGGCTGGGTGTGATTTTCGCTGACCCTGTCAGATTGTCACCTTTTCAGACACCCACTTACCTATTATGGTTACCTGTAAAACAAAAAGATATCATCATGCCGATTGATTAAGAGATATTTACACGTAAATACAACTTCAAGCTTCACCAATATATGAAGGATGGCACTACAATTAAAATAATAAAATATATGGCTGATTAAAAATACCTGGCTATAAGTGCGAGATTAAGTCAAAGGAGTACTGTACACTAAATCCAGTCATTTATGGGACCTCCTTTTATACTCAACAGAATATATGCAACAACTGAATGAATTTAAGCCATAGATTAGTGCAAAATACTCTATGAACGATGCAAACAACATGGTAATTATAATGAAAATGAGTTTATGACTCCAGTTATTAAACTGAGATTTCATTATCGTAGACCCAGATTCTTCTTCTTACATTTTGTTGAGTATAAAAGGATATTGTCCCATAAATGGCCGGATTTATTGTACTGTACCCCTTTATGAGATAACAATTTCAAACTATAATGGACAGCAATATTAGAGGTCCATACTATAAGCCTAATATATAAGATAGTGACTTGAGACTGGCAACATTATTGAAAGTAACAAAAGATCAATGCTTTAAATCCCCCCCAATCAAACAATCAAGGACTTATCTCTGGATGGATTCATATCTGCGCTCTTTGTCGTTTATAAATGGTGAGTTATCAAGACCGATCAGCACTTGACAATTTATATATACATAACCCTTTGGTGGGTAGAACGACATTTAATTCATGTTATGGTTGATGGGTGGAATGACATTTATGTCGCTTACAGTAGTTCTATGTTAATATCATGTTACTCTGTGTAGGTAATGTTGTGAAATCATCTCCTAAAAGGATTTTTTTCACAGATATTATATTAAACTGTTTTAGTTTATGAAATGTCACTTTTATCTCAATTTAAAGATACAACTCGCAGAAATTAAATTAAAATATGACAAATTTACTAGTATGAGCACACATTTTAATGAAATTTGCCATATAACCAAATTTTAAATGGTCGCACCTACTACACTACAGAAATATCGCCACGGTGTATGCGCAATCACATAACTTTTTATGCATGTATAGTGTTTAGCTGTTAGGTATTATATAGTTTTTTTTAAAATTAAATAGCCAGGACAATGGTAGCAATCTGTTCTGGGGTTATGGGAACAGGAGGGAGTGTGTGTCCACTCTGAGGATTAGGTAGGAGGAGTATGTTTGCTTAACCCTTTACCCAACAAACCGGCCAAAAACCGGCCAAATAAAGCTTCAACAGCCTAAAATATCTTGGGTCTGTCTCAATAAAACCATACAAATATGGATATCATTGGAACCGGCTCGTTGACCACATTGTGATAGTTACAGTTATACCCTGTGCCAATGCATTCTCTTATATATGCGAGTCGACCATAGGTCGCCTCGCATATATAAGAGAATGCATTGGCCTAAAAAAAAATCTTTTTTTAACACTTTTTACCATTTTTTCTTACATTCTTTAACAATTTTATAATTTTTAATGTGTTAAGCCAATGCATTCTCTTATATATGCGAGGCGACCTATGGTCGACTCGCATATATAAGAGAATGCATTGGCACAGGGCCCTTCTGTTGGGTAAAGGGTTAAGAACAGTTTGTCTACTTGATCATAGATGCATAAAGTAATCATTTTTTTAGCACAATATAGTGAGGAAACTAATACAACAGCAAGATATCCCTTCATGTTTCTCCAGCTTTTAAATTACTATACCATAAAATATTGATTTGAACTAATTCTGAGAAATAGAGGCTCCGAAATTAGACAAACTCCCAATTTTGGAGACACATAACTCTAAAAATAATGGAGGTATCTGGAAAATGTTTTCTGTTTCTTAACATAATTGTGGATATATAAATGGCAGTACTTGTGAAATGGAGTTTTTTATGAACATCTTTGAAAATCCATAATGGAGTATTTCAACACCTTGAATTTATTATTTTGAAGGTCAAGGTCAGGTCGGGGTCACGATTTTACACATAAATTTAACTGCAAGCTTCACCAATTTATGAAGGCGTTATGGAATCAGGGAGCTAAATGTGTTCTAGAGTAGGGGAGCGAGTACACCGTGGAACCCTAAAGGTGAAGGTAACTGAACAATGACCTTCACCTGATACATGCGACACGTTGTTAAAGGATGACATCGCGTTTATTTGATTTGTACATAATATCTAAATAATTTAAACTGGTGAATGAATGGGGGAATGGATTTTTGTGAGCGGGAAATTTATTTAACTAGCTGCTGTAGTTCGGGATTTTTCCAGATCAAATTTGGCTGTGTGATAGCCCCGTCGAACACTTGGGGATTTATTTTTAAAAGTAAACACATGACCTATGATTTTTCTTGCATTTTCGTGATCAACTGGTGTCAATCTAGCTGGGTAAACATCACTGGTATGGCCTGCAGGCTTCAATTCAGTGAATTTGGCGGAAACGTTAACACTGTCGCCTATGGGAAACCATTTAGTTCAGTGATTCCTTATATAGTCCATCAGCCGTCCTCCATTCTGACTTGCTACTGTCATTCCGGAGGGCTGGGTGTGATTTTCGCTGACCCTGTCAGATTGTCACCTTTTCAGACACCCACTTACCTATTATGGTTACCTGTAAAACAAAAAGATATCATCATGCCGATTGATTAAGAGATATTTACACGTAAATACAACTTCAAGCTTCACCAATATATGAAGGATGGCACTACAATTAAAATAATAAAATATATGGCTGATTAAAAATACCTGGCTATAAGTGCGAGATTAAGTCAAAGGAGTACTGTACACTAAATCCAGTCATTTATGGGACCTCCTTTTATACTCAACAGAATATATGCAACAACTGAATGAATTTAAGCCATAGATTAGTGCAAAATACTCTATGAACGATGCAAACAACATGGTAATTATAATGAAAATGAGTTTATGACTCCAGTTATTAAACTGAGATTTCATTATCGTAGACCCAGATTCTTCTTCTTACATTCTGTTGAGTATAAAAGGATATTGTCCCATAAATGGCCGGATTTATTGTACTGTACCCCTTTATGAGATAACAATTTCAAACTATAATGGACAGCAATATTAGAGGTCCATACTATAAGCCTAATATATAAGATAGTGACTTGAGACTGGCAACATTATTGAAAGTAACAAAAGATCAATGCTTTAAATCCCCCCCAATCAAACAATCAAGGACTTATCTCTGGATGGATTCATATCTGCGCTCTTTGTCGTTTATAAATGGTGAGTTATCAAGACCGATCAGCACTTGACAATTTATATATACATAACCCTTTGGTGGGTAGAACGACATTTAATTCATTTTATGGTTGATGGGTGGAATGACATTTATGTCGCTTACAGTAGTTCTATGTTAATATCATGTTACTGTGTGTAGGTAATGTTGTGAAATCATCTCCTAAAAGGATTTTTTTCACAGATATTATATTAAACTGTTTTAGTTTATGAAATGTCACTTTTATCTCAATTTAAAGATACAACTCGCAGAAATTAAATTAAAATATGACAAATTTACTAGTATGAGCACACATTTTAATGAAATTTGCCATATAACCAAATTTTAAATGGTCGCACCTACTACACTACAGAAATATCGCCACGGTGTATGCGCAATCACATAACTTTTTATGCATGTATAGTGTTTAGCTGTTTGGTATTATATAGTTTTTTTTTTAATTAAATAACCAGGACAATGGTAGCAATCTGTTCTGGGGTTATGGGAACAGGAGGGAGTGTGTGTCCACTCTGATGATTAGGTAGGAGGAGTATGTTTGCTTAACCCTTTACCCAACAAACCGGCCAAAACCGGCCAAATAAAGCTTCAACAGCCTAAAATATCTTCGGTCTGTCTCAATAGAACCATACATATATGGATATCATTGGAACCGGCTCCTTGACCACATTGTGATAGTTACAGTTAGCCCTGTGCCAATGCATTCTCTTATATATGCGAGTCGACCATAGGTCGCCTCGCATATATAAGAGAATGCATTGGCCTAAACAAAATCTTTTTTTAACACTTTTTACCATTTTTTCTTACATTCTTTAACAATTTTATAATTTTTAATGTGTTAAGCCAATGCATTCTCTTATATATGCGAGGCGACCTATGGTCGACTCGCATATATAAGAGAATGCATTGGCACAGGGCCCTTCTGTTGGGTAAAGGGTTAAGAACAGTTTGTCTACTTGATCATAGATGCATAAAGTAATCATTTTTTTAGCACAATATAGTGAGGAAACTAATACAACAGCAAGATATCCCTTCATGTTTCTCCAGCTTTTAAATTACTATACCATAAAATATTGATTTGAACTAATTCTGAGAAATAGAGGCTCCGAAATTAGACAAACTCCCAATTTTGGAGACACATAACTCGAAAAATAATGGAGGTATCTGGAAAATGTTTTCTGTTTCGTTAACATAATTGTGGATATATAAATGGCAGTACTTGTGAAATGGAGTTTTTTATGAACATCTTTGAAAATCCATAATGGAGTATTTCAACAAATTTTGACAAAATTATTTAACATAATGTATCAATTTCGCCTTTCTTTATCGTTTTTGGGTTTTAGTCTGTTGTTTATCATGGGTTAATATACTTATTCCTGCTAAGAAACATTGTGTTGAGGTTTGACACGTTGTTCTCTTAAATGCAGTAGATTACACAGTGTAAACCTATACGTGAGGAATTGCCTTTCTTCCGATTTTATGCTACGACTTTCCTCAGATTTGCATCAATTTTGACAAAGATTACGATCTCATGTGTACAAAATCTGTTAATAAAAGGGGTTAAAGGGACGGGCGGCGTTGGCTGTGGGTTATAATTTAGAAATAACATTTATCAAATTATGATAATTTCCTCAAGAATATATTAATTGTATAGCAAAATGATGATATGAGTGCGATAATATTCATAAAACACGCTTTGTGTCAGAGAAAATGCAGGGCGAGTGATGCATAGTGAATTGTTTATAAGCGGAGTCACGATATTGCGTCATTTCCTTATTTGGATTCGCGCGCATTATACGCCGGTTGTAAAACCCCTAACATGGTGCGTCTACAAGTTACAACTAAAATAATATCATAGCAAATTCCATATTTGGTATGTATTACCATATATATGTCAGGAGAAAATATGTGACGTAATTACCATAGGTTAGTAGAAAATGCTAACTGGATTGAAACATATTCACAAAGAAATTGCGAGAACAATTATATTATGTAATTGTTTTCTGTCTGATCATTTCCCAATCATGAAGTAACGTGGATTAGCTGCACGCATGGATTTTGAACTGACAGCGGATATAATTGGTCAATTAAAATGTGATTTGAATGCGCAACGGAACATTTTCATTGCACGATCCTGTATAGTTCCGAGTGTTTGTCTATAAACAAATGGTTCTGTAACGTTTTTGATGTTTGTTTACATAACAAAGAGTGAAAACGTGACAATATATAACATGCAATGTACGCGATATCTATGGTTGGTATAAGAACAAAATCTGTCTATTATATAATATGATCTCTGTTTATGGCGGTTTTAGCGGATGTGACTATTTTAACAGCAATGCACACCACGAAGACCGCCCGTATCTTTAAGTGTCGATAAATGAATAAGTCGACCTAACCACATGACAATTAAACAGTAATATTAATTCGTTATTCAGACATAAACAACTATTTCAAATGCATATGTATACAAAAAAACGTCATATTTCTCAGATTTTGTGTAATTTTTTGTTCCGTATTTATAAGCGATAAAATGTACTCATACTCAACTATACCTTAACTATATTCAGGAACAAATGACTTCCCAGAACAACACTATATATACCCTATATTATATATAACGTTCGGTTGAGGTTGACGCCGGGAATACATTATGCATATATAGCCTATATATATACTAGAAGGTGACCCGACTTCGTCCGGGCTTTGACCTTGAATTGACCATTTTGAAGGTCAAGGTCAGTTGATGTAACGATTTGACCCGTCCAAAACACTGCCCGGACAAAAGTACCCGACAAACGTGCCCGTCGAAATCCATCCGGTTTTACCCGATTTGACCTTGAATTTATTATTTTGAAGGTCAAGGTCAGGTCGGGGTCACGATTTTACACATAAATTTAACTGCAAGCTTCACCAATTTATGAAGGCGTTATGGAATCAGGGAGCTAAATGTGTTCTAGAGTAGGGGAGCGAGTACACCGTGGAACCCCTAAAGGTGAAGGTAACTGAACAATGACCTTCACCTGATACATGCGACACGTTGTTAAAGGATGACATCGCGTTTATTTGATTTGTACATAATATCTAAATAATTTAAACTGGTGAATGAATGGGGGAATGGATTTTTGTGAGCGGGAAATTTATTTAACTAGCTGCTGTAGTTCGGGATTTTTCCAGATCAAATTTGGCTGTGTGATAGCCCCGTCGTACACTTGGGGATTTATTTTTAAAAGTAAACACATGACCTATGATTTTTCTTGCATTTTCGTGATCAACTGGTGTCAATCTAGCTGGGTAAACATCACTGGTATGGCCTGCAGGCTTCAATTCAGTGAATTTGGCGGAAACGTTAACACTGTCGCCTATGGGAAACCATTTAGTTCAGTGATTCCTTATATAGTCCATCAGCCGTCCTCCATTCTGACTTGCTACTGTCATTCCGGAGGGCTGGGTGTGATTTTCGCTAACCCTGTCAGATTGTCACCTTTTCAGACACCCACTTACCTATTATGGTTACCTGTAAAACAAAAAGATATCATCATGCCGATTGATTAAGAGATATTTACACGTAAATACAACTTCAAGCTTCACCAATATATGAAGGATGGCACTACAATTAAAATAATAAAATATATGGCTGATTAAAAATACCTGGCTATAAGTGCGAGATTAAGTCAAAGGAGTACTGTACACTAAATCCAGTCATTTATGGGACCTCCTTTTATACCCAACAGAATATATGCAACAACTGAATGAATTTAAGCCATAGATTAGTGCAAAATACTCTATGAACGATGCAAACAACATGGTAATTATAATGAAAATGAGTTTATGACTCCAGTTATTAAACTGAGATTTCATTATCGTAGACCCAGATTCTTCTTCTTACATTCTGTTGAGTATAAAAGGATATTGTCCCATAAATGGCCGGATTTATTGTACTGTACCCCTTTATGAGATAACAATTTCAAACTATAATGGACAGCAATATTAGAGGTCCATACTATAAGCCTAATATATAAGATAGTGACTTGAGACTGGCAACATTATTGAAAGTAACAAAAGATCAATGCTTTAAATCCCCCAATCAAACAATCAAGGACTTATCTCTGGATGGATTCATATCTGCGCTCTTTGTCGTTTATAAATGATGAGTTAACCCTTTACCCAACAAACCGGCCAAATAAAGCTTCAACAGCCTAAACTATCTTCGGTCTGTCTCAATAGAACCATACAAATATGGATATCATTGGAACCGGCTCCTTGACCACATTGTGATAGTTACAGTTAGCCCTGTGCCAATGCATTCTCTTATATATGCGAGTCGACCATAGGTCGCCTCGCATATATAAGAGAATGCATTGGCCTAAAAAAAAACTTTTTTTAACACTTTTTACCATTTTTTCTTACATTCTTTAACAATTTTATAATTTTTAATGTGTTAAGCCAATGCATTCTCTTATATATGCGAGGCGACCTATGGTCGACTCGCATATATAAGAGAATGCATTGGCACAGGGCCCTTCTGTTGGGTAAAGGGTTAACAAGACCGATCAGCACTTGACAATTTATATATACATAACCCTTTGGTGGGTAGAACGACATTTAATTCATTTTATGGTTGATGTCGCTTACAGTAGTTCTATGGTAATATCATGTTACTGTGTGTAGGTAATGTTGTGAAATCATCTCCTATAAGTATTTTTTCCACAGATATTATATTAAACTGTTTTAGTTTATGAAATGTCACTTTTATCTCAATTTAAAGATACAACTCGCAGAAATTAAATTAAAATATGACAAATTTACTAGTATGAGCACACATTTTAATGAAATTTGCCATATAACCAAATTTTAAATGGTCGCACCTACTACACTACAGAAATATCGCCACAGTGTATGTGCAATCACATAACTTTGTATGCATGTATAGTGTTTAGCTGTTAGGTATTATATAGTTTTTTTTTAAATAAATAACCAGGACAATGGCAGAAATCTGTTCTGGGGTTATGGGAACAGGAGGGAGTGTGTGTCCACTCTGATGATTAGGTAGGAGGAGTATGTTTGCTTAACCCTTTACCCAACAAACCGGCCATAACCGGCCAAATAAAGCTTCAACAGCCTAAAATATCTTCGGTCTGTCTCAATAGAACCATACAAATATGGATATCATTGGAACCGGCTCCTTGACCACATTGTGATAGTTACAGTTATACCCTGTGCCAATGCATTCTCTTATATATGCGAGTCGACCATAGGTCGCCTCGCATATATAAGAGAATGCATTGGCCTAAAAAAAACTTTTTTTAACACTTTTTACCATTTTTTCTTACATTCTTTAACAATTTTATAATTTTTAATGTGTTAAGCCAATGCATTCTCTTATATGTGCGAGGCGACCTATGGTCGACTCGCATATATAAGAGAATGCATTGGCACAGGGCCCTTCTGTTGGGTAAAGGGTTAAAGGCTATCAGATTGGGTCGCACTCAATTTGGTTTATGGATAAGGGGTGTAGACCAACATGTGTGTCAATTCTGAGACTATCATCAGATGGTATATGTCTGCTCTGAATTGATCAATTGTATTATTTACATTGGATCATGCTTGATTATATTAAATGCATGATGTTTGTGTAATTTATTTGTTATAATACTCGGTTTATTTGCAGAAATATATTCACCCACAGGTATGACATCACATATGACGTACTTGCTTGCCAAAGGGTTAATATATTTATCTGAATGCCTTTGTTAAAGGGGGACTGAACACTAAGTCTAGCCATTTATGGGACCATCTCCTTTCTCAACAGAATATATGCAACAAATTAATGAATTTGAGACACGGATTAGTGAATAATACACTCCCATGCTCTATGACGATGCAAACATCATGGTAATTATAATGAAAATGAGTTTATGACTCGAGCCATTCACTCATTTTCATTATGAGTGTATTTTGCACTAATCCATGGCTCAAATTCATTCATTTGTTGTATATATTCTGTTGAGTATAAAAGGAGATGGTTCCCTATAAATGGCCAGATTAAGTGTACAGTACCCCTTTAAGGAAATGAAAAATTAATTGGAAATTGGAACACTGAGAATATGTCCACACACACCGGGACCTCATGTTATTGGGTTTGAATACTCACTTTTCACCAAAAAAGACAAAGTGACAATTTCCACCCGCGAACATGATGCCTCTGTCTTTCTGGTCTGGGGGCGATAGCAAAGAAATCCCTAAATATCCCGGACGAAGTCGGGCACATCAGCTAGTTATTATATATTTCAGTGTATTTATCATATATAAAAATTGTTGAAGCAATTTTGCATGAGCTTGCCACAAAATCAAAAGATTCAAATATATTAAGTATTGAGTCTTGATAATCTGAGAACAGATATGAAACAAAATTGGTTCAAGAAGGACAGGATTGAGTCGGACTTCATGAAATTGTTGTCTCTTTATGAATAATATTTATATTTTTATGTGGAAATAAAAGATTTCCAACTTATTCATGACTTCTCTGTTTACAAACTTGATCTTGGTCAAATCTGGTCAAATGATCTTACTCTGTATTCTATGTACATACTGAAAATGATCATTTTGGCATTAGCTGTAGCTTCAGATCTATATTCTGGATAGTAAAATAATCGAGAAGAGTAAGGTTAAAACAATCCACAAAGAATAAAATTCACAATAAATTAGATGATAAAATTTGCCTCCAAGTTGGGGCCAACAGAGGATTTGAGTACCATATTTATATTAAGTAAAAATAATTATACCGTATAATAAGCTCATGGGGTGCGAGTTTTTTTTTAGTGCCAAAAATGATAAGTGAGCCTAAACGAGGATAAGGCCCTACCCAAAAAAAAATTCACTACGGAAATACCAGGTAGTAACCATGTACCGGTATATGTAATCAGGAAAAGAAGAAGAGAGAGTGAGGGAGAGAGAGAGAGAGAGAGAGAGAGAGAGAGAGAGAGATATGTTATTTCACTGAAAATATATTCTCTGAATTATATTATTTGCTAAACTTTTGACATAGTTCTCTCTTTTCACAATGGACCTTTCTACAGCTGTCAATAACTAACAAAATATTATTTTATTCTCACAAAAAACACCCCAGCTGCTTAATGTGCTATTGTGAAATAGAGTTATCACTCATGCCCTTGTAAAAACTCTCTGAAAAAAGCCATGTAAAACATGGTATACCAGGCTCTACTCCAGTAAAATAAAGGCAGGTAAAATGATATACATGTACTATGGTAAAAGGTATTTAAAACCCATTTAAAAAGGACATACCATTGTAAATTCCAAGTAAAGCCATTGTGTACCCCACTTACATTATACTCTGGTAAATCCTGGTGTATTACCATTACATACAAACCATTTAACCAACATGGTTACATGGGATCACATGTACAAATTTTGAGAATGATTGGACTCCACCTTGCAGAGTTGTTTCCATTTTGGACTAAAATATACAAAAAAACCTAACCCAAACCACCTAAATTCTTGTCCCTGCATGGTTGAAATACGTTTTGTAGGATCAGTCTGTAAGTGTGGACTTAAATAAAGTCTGAACTAGCTGCTCCAAGATTCATACTATCATTCCCCTTGTATGACCTGTATATTATTATGTGGTATTGCCGCACCTCATTCGAAATCCCAGGATGTGTTATTGGCTGTCCCATAACAATTACACGTTCACAGTCCACACCTATTCAATTAGATGCATAAACTGAGATAACTCGGTGTGTTGCAACATGATTGTAGTGCCAGGTTTTGAAGTAACTGACGACTTTTCAAGTAAAGTGTTTTTTAAAGATTTTTTTTCTTTAAGAAATCTACATTGACTAAATAACAGAGAACTGAAATAAAATATACAAAAGTTTAAAGGCCCACTATCTTTGACACATATAACATACTAATTGACATCAAACTACACTGAAATAAATTCTGATTCAGAAGTAACACACGGAGGAGGTGAGTTTAAAGTCCCATTTAATTTTTGAGTCTCCGATTATTTTTTTTTATAGTGACTTGATATACAGTTTTAATAACAATCTATGCCATAAAATATGATTAAAATACTGTAATTCATCACTATTTGAAACATCTGTGTCCCACAGAGAAATAGAAAACTGCTGAAGACTTCCCCCGTCTGACATCCAGAATGCAACAGAATTAAAACTTTTTCAATGAAAGGGGAATAACTCTATCTTTAATATATAGAGTTATTCCCCCTGCATTGAAAAATAATACTGATTTTTATTTCAATCTTGAGGACAAAACGCATTGGCAACTCAACAAAAACAACATGTCCACAGTTTATTACACCGGATAAGTTGATATTACAATGTTTTGGAGCTTCCTCTTTCAAATGGTATATAATATGGCATATATTTTATATAAAGTAATCCGAAAATTAAGTGGGCATTTAAAAAAAATCTTTTAAAGAGCGTTTTTCCCCCCAAGCAAAATACCGAAGATTTCAAAACGTTCAATAAACAATTGTGTATTGTTCTTAACAATACAAATCGATTACGTCATTGGCGACGTCAACCGTGGCAGACAATTTCTTCACTAAATTATTAGGTATAGTCTACACTAAGACATAAATTTTAGAATAATACAAGCTACAATCTTCAGAGTGTGCAATAAACATAGAACAACACAGTTTTGTGAACATGTTAACGTTATTGCACTCGTTTGTCATGCCGCGAGGTAAAACTCGAACCTCCGGTTCTCGTTTTACCATCGTGTCAGAACAAACTCGTGCAATAACGTTATGTCGTTCTAAATATCTCGGTTTACCAGGGTTTTACCAGAGTATAATCTGTTACAACATGACTCCATCAAGACTTTACTACTGTATGTTTTGATTTACATGGGTTTTACCCAAGCATGTTCTGTCCCACCAGCATTTCATGAGAGCATAGTGGGGTACACCATGCCTTTAATCGGAATTTGCAAGGGTATGTCCTTTTTACACAGAGTATAATATGTTACACCCTGACACCATCAAGAATTTGCTAGAGTATATTTGGGACTAAAATAATCTTCATATAAGTTGATTTTGGCACATATGTGTTTAGCAATTCCAGCACCGCGTATTTAACCTAGTATACGTAAGAAAAATACAGGACTTACAGATATCAATTTATTGAGTTGTATGACCTCGAATATGGTATTTCATCACACCAGTTCTGTGTTACAAGGCAACTTTGGCTAAGTCCATACAATGGAACACACAGTTTGTTTAACCCTTTACCCAACAAACCGGCCAAAACCGGCCAAATAAAGCTTCAACAGCCTAAAATATCTTCGGTCTGTCTCAATAGAACCATACAAATATGGATATCATTGGAACCGGCTCCTTGACCACATTGTGATAGTTACAGTTATGCCCTGTGCCAATGCATTCTCTTATATATGCGAGTCGACCATAGGTCGCCTCGCATATATAAGAGAATGCATTGGCCTAAACAAAATCTTTTTTTAACACTTTTTACCATTTTTTCTTACATTCTTTAACAATTTTATAATTTTTAATGTGTTAAGCCAATGCATTCTCTTATATATGCGAGGCGACCTATGGTCGACTCGCATATATAAGAGAATGCATTGGCACAGGGCCCTTCTGTTGGGTAAAGGGTTAAGAACAGTTTGTCTACTTGATCATAGATGCATAAAGTAATCATTTTTTTAGCACAATATAGTGAGGAAACTAAGACAACAGCAAGATATCCCTTCATGTTTCTCCAGCTTTTAAATTACTATACCATAAAATATTGATTTGAACTAATTCTGAGAAATAGAGGCTCCGAAATTAGACAAACTCCCAATTTTGGAGACACATAACTCGAAAAATAATGGAGGTATCTGGAAAATGTTTTCTGTTTCGTTAACATAATTGTGGATATATAAATGGCAGTACTTGTGAAATGGAGATTTTTTATGAACATCTTTGAAAATCCATAATGGAGTATTTCAACAAATTTTGACAAAATTATTTAACATAATGTATCAATTTCGCCTTTCTTTATCGTTTTTGGTTTTTAGTCTGTTGTTTATCATGGGTTAATATACTTATTCCTGCTAAGAAACATTGTGTTGAGGTTTGACACGTTGTTCTCTTAAATGCAGTAGATTACACAGTGTAAACCTATACGTGAGGATTTTCTTTTCTTCCGATTTTATGCTACGACTTTCCTCAGATTTGCATCAATTTTGACAAAGATTACGATCTCATGTGTACAAAATCTGTTAATAAAAGGGGTTAAAGGGACGGGCGGCGTTCGCTGTGGGTTATAATTTAGAAATAACATTTATCAAATTATGATAATTTCCTCAAGAATATACTAATTGTATAGCAAAATGATGATATGAATGCGATAATATTCATAAAACACGCTTTGTGTCAGAGAAAATGCAGGGCGAGTGATGTTTAGTTTATCGCAAAAAAGCATAGTGAATTGTTTATAAGCGGAGTCACGATATTGCGTCTTTTCCTTATTTGGATTCGCGCGCATTATACGCCGGTTGTAAAACCCCTAACATGGTGCGTCTACAAGTTACAACTAAAATAATATCATAGTAAATTCCATATTTGGTATGTAGTACCATATATATGTCAGGAGAAAATATGTGACGTAATTACCATAGGTTAGTAGAAAATGCTAACTGGATTGAAACATATTCACCAAGAAATTGCGAGAACAATTATATTATGTAATTGTTTTCTGTCTGATCATTTCCCAATCATGAAGTAACGTGGATTAGCTGCACGCATGGATTTTGAACTGACAGCGGATATAATTGGTCAATTAAAATGTGATTTGAATGCGCAACGGAACATTTTCATTGCACGATCCTGTATAGTTCCGAGTGTTTGTCTATAAACAAATGGTTCTGTAACGTTTTTGATGTTTGTTTACATAACAAAGAGTGAAAACGTGACAATATATAACATGCAATGTACGCGATATCTATGGTTGGTATAAGAACAAAATATGTCTATTATATAATATGATTTCTGTTTATGGCGGTTTTAGCGGATGTGACTATTTTAACAGCAATGCACACCACGAAGACCGCCCGTATCTTTAAGTGTCGATAAATGAATAAGTCGACCTAACCACATGACAATTAAACAGTAATATAAATTCGTTATTCAGACATAAACAACTATTTCAAATGCATATGTATACAAATAAACGTCATATTTCTCAGATTTTGTGTAATTTTTTGTTCCGTATTTATAAGCGATAAAATGTACTCATACTCAACTATACCTTAACTATATTCAGGAACAAATGACTTCCCAGAACAACACTATATATACCCTATATTATATATAACGTTCGGTTGAGGTTGACGCCGGGAATACATTATGCATATATAGCCTATATATATACTAGAAGGTGACCCGACTTCGTCCGGGCTTTGACCTTGAATTGACCATTTTGAAGGTCAAGGTCAGTTGATGTAACGATTTGACCCGGACAAAAGTACCCGACAAACGTGCCCGTCGAAATCCATCCGGTTTTACCCGATTTGACCTTGAATTTATTATTTTGAAGGTCAAGGTCAGGTCGGGGTCACGATTTTACACATAAATTTAACTGCAAGCTTCACCAATTTATGAAGGCGTTATGGAATCAGGGAGCTAAATGTGTTCTAGAGTAGGGGAGCGAGTACACCGTGGAACCCTAAAGGTGAAGGTAACTGAACAATGACCTTCACCTGATACATGCGACACGTTGTTAAAGGATGACATCGCGTTTATTTGATTTGTACATAATATCTAAATAATTTAAACTGGTGAATGAATGGGGGAATGGATTTTTGTGAGCGGGAAATTTATTTAACTAGCTGCTGTAGTTCGGGATTTTTCCAGATCAAATTTGGCTGTGTGATAGCCCCGTCGTACACTTGGGGATTTATTTTTAAAAGTAAACACATGACCTATGATTTTTCTTGCATTTTCGTGATCAACTGGTGTCAATCTAGCTGGGTAAACATCACTGGTATGGCCTGTAGGCTTCAATTCAGTGAATTTGGCGGAAACGTTAACACTGTCGCCTATGGGAAACCATTTAGTTCAGTGATTCCTTATATAGTCCATCAGCCGTCCTCCATTCTGACTTGCTACTGTCATTCCGGAGGGCTGGGTGTGATTTTCGCTGACCCTGTCAGATTGTCACCTTTTCAGACACCCACTTACCTATTATGGTTACCTGTAAAACAAAAAGATATCATCATGCCGATTGATTAAGAGATATTTACACGTAAATACAACTTCAAGCTTCACCAATATATGAAGGATGGCACTACAATTAAAATAATAAAATATATGGCTGATTAAAAATACCTGGCTATAAGTGCGAGATTAAGTCAAAGGAGTACTGTACACTAAATCCAGTCATTTATGGGACCTCCTTTTATACTCAACAGAATATATGCAACAACTGAATGAATTTAAGCCATAGATTAGTGCAAAATACTCTATGAACGATGCAAACAACATGGTAATTATAATGAAAATGAGTTTATGACTCCAGTTATTAAACTGAGATTTCATTATTGTAGACCCATATTCTTATTCTTACATTCTGTTGAGTATAAAATGAGATTGTCCCATAAATGCCTGGATTTAGTGTACAGTACCCCTTTAAGAGATATCTATTTCAAACTATAATGGACAACAATATCAGAGGTCCATACTTTTAGCCTAATATATAAGATAGTGACTTGAGACTGGCAATATTAGTGAAAGCAACAAAAGCTCAATGCTTTAAATCCCCCAATAAAACAATCAAGGACTTATCTCTGGATGGATTCATATCTGCGCTCTTTGTCGTTTATAAATGATGAGTTTTCAAGCCCAATCAGCACTTGACAATTTATATATACATGACCCTTTGGTGGGTAGAACGACATTTAATTCATTTTATGGTTGATGGGTGGAATGACATTTATGTCGCTTACAGTAGTTCTATGTTAATATCATGTTACTGTGTGTAGGTAATGTTGTGAAATCATCTCCTAAAAGGATTTTTTTCACAGATATTATATTAAACTGTTTTAGTTTATGAAATGTCACTTTTATCTCAATTTAAAGATACAACTCGCAGAAATTAAATTAAAATATGACAAATTTACTAGTATGAGCACACATTTTAATGAAATTTGCCATATAACCAAATTTTAAATGGTCGCACCTACTACACTTCAGAAATATCGCCACGGTGTATGCACAATCACATAACTTTTTATGCATGTATAGTGTTTAGCTGTTAGGTATTATATAGTTTTTTTTTAATTAAATAACCAGGACAATGGCAGCAATCTGTTCTGGGGTTATGGGAACAGGAGGGAGTGTGTGTCCACTCTGATGATTAGGTAGGAGGAGTATGTTTGCTTAACCCTTTACCCAACAAACCTTCAAAGCTTCAACAGCCTAAAATATCTTCGGTCTGTCTCAATAGAACCATACAAATATGGCTCCTTGACCACATTGTGATGGTTACAGTTATGCCCTGTGCCAATGCATTCTCTTATATATGCGAGTCGACCATAGGTCGCCTCGCATATATAAGAGAATGCATTGGCCTAAAAAAAAATCTTTTTTTAACACTTTTTACCATTTTTTCTTACATTCTTTAACAATTTTATAATTTTTAATGTGTTAAGCCAATGCATTCTCTTATATATGCGAGGCGACCTATGGTCGACTCGCATATATAAGAGAATGCATTGGCACAGGGCCCTTCTGTTGGGTAAATGGTTAAAGGCTATCAGATTGGGTCTCACTGAATTTGGTTTATGGATAATGGGTGTAGACCAACATGTATGTCAATTCTGAGACTATCATCAAATGGTATATGTCTGCTCTGAATTGATCAATTGTATTATTTACATTGGATCATGCTTGATTATATTAAATGCATGTTGTTTGTGTAATTTATTTGTTATAATACTCGGTTTATTTGCAGAAATATATTCACCCACAGGTATGACATCACATATGACGTACTTGCCTGCCAAAGGGTTATATATTTATCTGAATGCTTTTGTTAAAGGGGGGGACTGAACTCTAAGTCTGGCCATTTATGGGACCATCTCCTTTCTCAACAGAATATATGCAACAAATTAATGAATTTGAGACATGGATTAGTGAATAATACACTCCCATGCTCTATGACGATGCAAACATCATGGTAATTATAATGAAAATGAGTTTATGACTCGAGCCATTCACTCATTTTCATTATGAGTGTATTTTGCACTAATACATGGCTCAAATTCATTCATTTGTTGCATATATTATGTTGAGTATAAAAAGATATGGTCCCCTATAAATGGCCAGATTAAGTGTACAGTACCCCTTTAAGGAAATGAAAAATGAATTGGAAATTGGAACACTGAGAATATGTCAACAGACACCGGGATGTCATGTTATTGGGTTTGAATACTCACTTTTCACCAAAAAAAGGAAGTGACAATTTCCACCCGCGAACATGATGCCTCTGTCTTTCTGGTCTGGGGGGCGATAGCAAAGAAATCCCTAAATATCCCGGACGAAGTCGGGCACATCAGCTAGTTATTATATATTTCAGTGTATTTATCATATATAAAAATTGTTGAAGCAATTTTGCATGAGCTTGCCACAAAATCAAAAGATTCAAATATATTAAGTATTGAGTCTTGATAATCTGAGAACAGATATGAAACAAAATTGGTTCAAGAAGGACAGGATTGTGTCGGACTTCATGAAATTGTTGTCTCTTTATGAATAATATTTATATTTTTATGTGGAAATAAAAGATTTCCAACTTATTCATGACTTCTCTGTTTACAAACTTGATGTTGGTCAAATCTGGTCAAATGATCTTACTCTGTATTCTATGTACATACTGAAAATGATCATTTTGAATTTTGTAAATTGTTTTGGCATTAGCTGTAGCTTCAGATCTATATTCTGGATAGTAAAATAATCGAGAAGAGTAAGGTTAAAACAATCCACAAAGAATAAAATTCACAATAAATTAGATGATAAAATTTGCCTCCAAGTTGGGGCCAACAGAGGATTTGAGTACCATATTTATATTAAGTAAAAAATAATTATACCGTATAATAAGCTCATGGGGTGCGAGTTTTTTTTTAGTGCCAAAAATGATAAGTGAGCCTAAACGAGGATAAGGCCCTACCCAAAAAAAAATTCACTACGGAAATACCAGGTAGTAACCATGTACCGGTATATGTAATCAGGAAAAGAAGAAGAGAGAGTGAGGGAGAGAGAGAGAGAGAGAGAGAGAGATATGTTATTTCACTGAAAATATATTCTCTGAATTATATTATTTGCTAAACTTTTGACATAGTTCTCTCTTTTCACAATGGACCTTTCTACAGCTGTCAATAACTAACAAAATATTATTTTATTCTCACAAAAAACACCCCAGCTACTTAATGTGCTATTGTGAAATAGAGTTATCACTCATGCCCTTGTAAAAACTCTCTGAAAAAAGCCATGTAAAACATGGTATACCAGGCTCTACTCCAGTAAAATAAAGGCAGGTAAAATGATATACATGTACTATGGTAAAAGGTATTTAAAACCCATTTAAAAAGGACATACCATTGTAAATTCCAAGTAAAGCCATTGTGTACCCCACTTACATTATACTCTGGTAAATCCTGGTGTATTACCATTACATACAAACCATTTAACCAACATGGTTACATGGGATCACATGTACAAATTTTGAGAATGATTGGACTCCACCTTGCAGAGTTGTTTCCATTTTGGACCAAAATATACAAAAAAACCTAACCCAAACCACCTAAATTCTTGTCCCTGCATGGTTGAAATACGTTTTGTAGGATCAGTCTGTAAGTGTAGACTTAAATAAAGTCTGAACTAGCTGCCCCAAGATTCATACTATCATTCCCCTTGTATGACCTGTATATTATTATGTGGTATTGCCGCACCTCATTCGAAATCCCAGGATGTGTTATTGGCTGTCCCATAACAATTACACGTTCACAGTCCACACCTATTCAATTAGATGCATAAACTGAGATAACTCGGTGTGTTGCAACATGATTGTAGTGCCAGGTTTTGAAGTAACTGACGACTTTTCAAGTAAAGTGTTTTTTAAAGATTTTTTCTTCTTTAAGAAATCTACATTGACTAAATAACAGAGAACTGAAATAAAATATACAAAAGTTTAAAGGCCCACTATCTTTGACACATATAACATACTAATTGACATCAAACTACACTGAAATAAATTCTGATTCAGAAGTAACACACGGAGGAGGTGAGTTTAAAGTCCCATTTAATTTTTGAGTCTCCGATTATTTTTTTTTATAGTGACTTGATATACAGTTTTAATAACAATCTATGCCATAAAATATGATTAAAATACTGTAATTCATCACTATTTGAAACATCTGTGTCCCACAGAGAAATAGAAAACTGCTGAAGACTTCCCCCGTCTGACATCCAGAATGCAACAGAATTAAAACTTTTTCAATGAAAGGGGAAGAACTCTATCTTTAATATATAGAGTTATTCCCCCTGCATTGAAAAATAATACTGATTTTTATTTCAATCTTGAGGACAAAACGCATTGGCAACTCAACAAAAACAACATGTCCACAGTTTATTACACCGGATAAGTTGATATTACAATGTTTTCGAGCTTCCTCTTCCAAATGGTATATAATATGGCATATATTTTATATAAAGTAATCCGAAAATTAAGTGGGCATTTAAAAACAATCTTTTAAAGAGCGTTTTTCCCCCCAAGCAAAATACCGAAGATTTCAAAACGTTCAATAAACAATTGTGTATTGTTCTTAACAATACAAATCGATTACGTCATTGGCGACGTCAACCGTAGCAGACAATTTCTTCACTAAATTATTAGGTATAGTCTACACTAAGACATAAATTTTAGAATAATACAAGCTACAATCTTCAGAGTGTGCAATAAACAAAGAACAACACAGTTTTGTGAACATGTTAACGTTATTGCACTCGTTTGTCATGCCGCGAGGTAAAACTCGAACCTCCGGTTCTCGTTTTACCATCGTGTCAGAACAAACTCGTGCAATAACGTTATGTCGTTCTAAATATCTCGGTTTACCAGGGTTTTACCAGAGTATAATCTGTTACAACATGACTCCATCAAGACTTTACTACTGTATGTTTTGATTTACATGGGTTTTACCCAAGCATGTTCTGTCCCACCAGCATTTCATGAGAGCATAGTGGGGTACACCATGCCTTTAATCGGAATTTACAAGGGTATGTCCTTTTTACACAGAGTATAATATGTTACACCCTGACACCATCAAGAATTTGCTAGAGTATATTTGGGACTAAAATAATCTTCATATAAGTTGATTTTGGCACATATGTGTTTAGCAATTCCAGCACCGCGTATTTAACCTAGTATACGTAAGAGGTTAAGAAAAATACAGGACTTACAGATATCAATTTATTGAGTTGTATGACCTCGAATATGGTATTTCATCACACCAGTTCTGTGTCACAAGGCAACTTTGGCTAAGTCCATACAATGGAACACACAGTTTGTTTAACCCTTTACCCAACAAACCGGCCAAAACCGGCCAAATAAAGCTTCAACAGCCTAAAATATCTTCGGTCTGTCTCAATAGAACCATACAAATATGGATATCATTGGAACCGGCTCCTTGACCACATTGTGATAGTTACAGTTAGCCCTGTGCCAATGCATTCTCTTATATATGCGAGTCGACCATAGGTCGCCTCGCATATATAAGAGAATGCATTGGCCTAAACAAAATCTTTTTTTAACACTTTTTACCATTTTTTCTTACATTCTTTAACAATTTTATAATTTTTAATGTGTTAAGCCAATGCATTCTCTTATATATGCGAGGCGACCTATGGTCGACTCGCATATATAAGAGAATGCATTGGCACAGGGCCGTTCTGTTGGGTAAAGGGTTAAGAACAGTTTGTCTACTTGATCATAGATGCATAAAGTAATCATTTTTTTAGCACAATATAGTGAGGAAACTAATACAACAGCAAGATATCCCTTCATGTTTCTCCAGCTTTTAAATTACTATACCATAAAATATTGATTTGAACTAATTCTGAGAAATAGAGGCTCCGAAATTAGACAAACTCCCAATTTTGGAGACACATAACTCGAAAAATAATGGAGGTGTCTGGAAAATATTTTCTGTTTCGTTAACATAATTGTGGATATATAAATGGCAGTACTTGTGAAATGGAGTTTTTTATGAACATCTTTGAAAATCCATAATGGAGTATTTCAACACCTTGAATTTATTATTTTGAAGGTCAAGGTCAGGTCGGGGTCACGATTTTACACATAAATTTAACTGCAAGCTTCACCAATTTATGAAGGCGTTATGGAATCAGGGAGCTAAATGTGTTCTAGAGTAGGGGAGCGAGTACACCGTGGAACCCTAAAGGTGAAGGTAACTGAACAATGACCTTCACCTTATACATGCGACACGTTGTTAAAGGATGACATCGCGTTTATTTGATTTGTACATAATATCTAAATAATTTAAACTGGTGAATGAATGGGGGAATGGATTTTTGTGAGCGGGAAATTTATTTAACTAGCTGCTGTAGTTCGGGATTTTTCCAGATCAAATTTGGCTGTGTGATAGCCCCGTCGTACACTTGGGGATTTATTTTTAAAAGTAAACACATGACCTATGATTTTTCTTGCATTTTCGTGATCAACTGGTGTCAATCTAGCTGGGTAAACATCACTGGTATGGCCTGTAGGCTTCAATTCAGTGAATTTGGCGGAAACGTTAACACTGTCGCCTATGGGAAACCATTTAGTTCAGTGATTCCTTATATAGTCCATCAGCCGTCCTCCATTCTGACTTGCTACTGTCATTCCGGAGGGCTGGGTGTGATTTTCGCTGACCCTGTCAGATTGTCACCTTTTCAGACACCCACTTACCTATTATGGTTACCTGTAAAACAAAAAGATATCATCATGCCGATTGATTAAGAGATATTTACACGTAAATACAACTTCAAGCTTCACCAATATATGAAGGATGGCACTACAATTAAAATAATAAAATATATGGCTGATTAAAAATACCTGGCTATAAGTGCGAGATTAAGTCAAAGGAGTACTGTACACTAAATCCAGTCATTTATGGGACCTCCTTTTATACTCAACAGAATATATGCAACAACTGAATGAATTTAAGCCATAGATTAGTGCAAAATACTCTATGAACGATGCAAACAACATGGTAATTATAATGAAAATGAGTTTATGACTCCAGTTATTAAACTGAGATTTCATTATTGTAGACCCATATTCTTATTCTTACATTCTGTTGAGTATAAAATGAGATTGTCCCATAAATGCCTGGATTTAGTGTACAGTACCCCTTTAAGAGATATCTATTTCAAACTATAATGGACAACAATATCAGAGGTCCATACTTTTAGCCTAATATATAAGATAGTGACTTGAGACTGGCAATATTAGTGAAAGCAACAAAAGCTCAATGCTTTAAATCCCCCAATAAAACAATCAAGGACTTATCTCTGGATGGATTCATATCTGCGCTCTTTGTCGTTTATAAATGATGAGTTTTCAAGCCCAATCAGCACTTGACAATTTATATATACATGACCCTTTGGTGGGTAGAACGACATTTAATTCATTTTATGGTTGATGGGTGGAATGACATTTATGTCGCTTACAGTAGTTCTATGTTAATATCATGTTACTGTGTGTAGGTAATGTTGTGAAATCATCTCCTAAAAGGATTTTTTTCACAGATATTATATTAAACTGTTTTAGTTTATGAAATGTCACTTTTATCTCAATTTAAAGATACAACTCGCAGAAATTAAATTAAAATATGACAAATTTACTAGTATGAGCACACATTTTAATGAAATTTGCCATATAACCAAATTTTAAATGGTCGCACCTACTACACTTCAGAAATATCGCCACGGTGTATGCACAATCACATAACTTTTTATGCATGTATAGTGTTTAGCTGTTAGGTATTATATAGTTTTTTTTTAATTAAATAACCAGGACAATGGCAGCAATCTGTTCTGGGGTTATGGGAACAGGAGGGAGTGTGTGTCCACTCTGATGATTAGGTAGGAGGAGTATGTTTGCTTAACCCTTTACCCAACAAACCTTCAAAGCTTCAACAGCCTAAAATATCTTCGGTCTGTCTCAATAGAACCATACAAATATGGCTCCTTGACCACATTGTGATGGTTACAGTTATGCCCTGTGCCAATGCATTCTCTTATATATGCGAGTCGACCATAGGTCGCCTCGCATATATAAGAGAATGCATTGGCCTAAAAAAAAATCTTTTTTTAACACTTTTTACCATTTTTTCTTACATTCTTTAACAATTTTATAATTTTTAATGTGTTAAGCCAATGCATTCTCTTATATATGCGAGGCGACCTATGGTCGACTCGCATATATAAGAGAATGCATTGGCACAGGGCCCTTCTGTTGGGTAAATGGTTAAAGGCTATCAGATTGGGTCTCACTGAATTTGGTTTATGGATAATGGGTGTAGACCAACATGTATGTCAATTCTGAGACTATCATCAAATGGTATATGTCTGCTCTGAATTGATCAATTGTATTATTTACATTGGATCATGCTTGATTATATTAAATGCATGTTGTTTGTGTAATTTATTTGTTATAATACTCGGTTTATTTGCAGAAATATATTCACCCACAGGTATGACATCACATATGACGTACTTGCCTGCCAAAGGGTTATATATTTATCTGAATGCTTTTGTTAAAGGGGGGGACTGAACTCTAAGTCTGGCCATTTATGGGACCATCTCCTTTCTCAACAGAATATATGCAACAAATTAATGAATTTGAGACATGGATTAGTGAATAATACACTCCCATGCTCTATGACGATGCAAACATCATGGTAATTATAATGAAAATGAGTTTATGACTCGAGCCATTCACTCATTTTCATTATGAGTGTATTTTGCACTAATACATGGCTCAAATTCATTCATTTGTTGCATATATTATGTTGAGTATAAAAAGATATGGTCCCCTATAAATGGCCAGATTAAGTGTACAGTACCCCTTTAAGGAAATGAAAAATGAATTGGAAATTGGAACACTGAGAATATGTCAACAGACACCGGGATGTCATGTTATTGGGTTTGAATACTCACTTTTCACCAAAAAAAGGAAGTGACAATTTCCACCCGCGAACATGATGCCTCTGTCTTTCTGGTCTGGGGGGCGATAGCAAAGAAATCCCTAAATATCCCGGACGAAGTCGGGCACATCAGCTAGTTATTATATATTTCAGTGTATTTATCATATATAAAAATTGTTGAAGCAATTTTGCATGAGCTTGCCACAAAATCAAAAGATTCAAATATATTAAGTATTGAGTCTTGATAATCTGAGAACAGATATGAAACAAAATTGGTTCAAGAAGGACAGGATTGTGTCGGACTTCATGAAATTGTTGTCTCTTTATGAATAATATTTATATTTTTATGTGGAAATAAAAGATTTCCAACTTATTCATGACTTCTCTGTTTACAAACTTGATGTTGGTCAAATCTGGTCAAATGATCTTACTCTGTATTCTATGTACATACTGAAAATGATCATTTTGAATTTTGTAAATTGTTTTGGCATTAGCTGTAGCTTCAGATCTATATTCTGGATAGTAAAATAATCGAGAAGAGTAAGGTTAAAACAATCCACAAAGAATAAAATTCACAATAAATTAGATGATAAAATTTGCCTCCAAGTTGGGGCCAACAGAGGATTTGAGTACCATATTTATATTAAGTAAAAAATAATTATACCGTATAATAAGCTCATGGGGTGCGAGTTTTTTTTTAGTGCCAAAAATGATAAGTGAGCCTAAACGAGGATAAGGCCCTACCCAAAAAAAAATTCACTACGGAAATACCAGGTAGTAACCATGTACCGGTATATGTAATCAGGAAAAGAAGAAGAGAGAGTGAGGGAGAGAGAGAGAGAGAGAGAGAGAGATATGTTATTTCACTGAAAATATATTCTCTGAATTATATTATTTGCTAAACTTTTGACATAGTTCTCTCTTTTCACAATGGACCTTTCTACAGCTGTCAATAACTAACAAAATATTATTTTATTCTCACAAAAAACACCCCAGCTACTTAATGTGCTATTGTGAAATAGAGTTATCACTCATGCCCTTGTAAAAACTCTCTGAAAAAAGCCATGTAAAACATGGTATACCAGGCTCTACTCCAGTAAAATAAAGGCAGGTAAAATGATATACATGTACTATGGTAAAAGGTATTTAAAACCCATTTAAAAAGGACATACCATTGTAAATTCCAAGTAAAGCCATTGTGTACCCCACTTACATTATACTCTGGTAAATCCTGGTGTATTACCATTACATACAAACCATTTAACCAACATGGTTACATGGGATCACATGTACAAATTTTGAGAATGATTGGACTCCACCTTGCAGAGTTGTTTCCATTTTGGACCAAAATATACAAAAAAACCTAACCCAAACCACCTAAATTCTTGTCCCTGCATGGTTGAAATACGTTTTGTAGGATCAGTCTGTAAGTGTAGACTTAAATAAAGTCTGAACTAGCTGCCCCAAGATTCATACTATCATTCCCCTTGTATGACCTGTATATTATTATGTGGTATTGCCGCACCTCATTCGAAATCCCAGGATGTGTTATTGGCTGTCCCATAACAATTACACGTTCACAGTCCACACCTATTCAATTAGATGCATAAACTGAGATAACTCGGTGTGTTGCAACATGATTGTAGTGCCAGGTTTTGAAGTAACTGACGACTTTTCAAGTAAAGTGTTTTTTAAAGATTTTTTCTTCTTTAAGAAATCTACATTGACTAAATAACAGAGAACTGAAATAAAATATACAAAAGTTTAAAGGCCCACTATCTTTGACACATATAACATACTAATTGACATCAAACTACACTGAAATAAATTCTGATTCAGAAGTAACACACGGAGGAGGTGAGTTTAAAGTCCCATTTAATTTTTGAGTCTCCGATTATTTTTTTTTATAGTGACTTGATATACAGTTTTAATAACAATCTATGCCATAAAATATGATTAAAATACTGTAATTCATCACTATTTGAAACATCTGTGTCCCACAGAGAAATAGAAAACTGCTGAAGACTTCCCCCGTCTGACATCCAGAATGCAACAGAATTAAAACTTTTTCAATGAAAGGGGAAGAACTCTATCTTTAATATATAGAGTTATTCCCCCTGCATTGAAAAATAATACTGATTTTTATTTCAATCTTGAGGACAAAACGCATTGGCAACTCAACAAAAACAACATGTCCACAGTTTATTACACCGGATAAGTTGATATTACAATGTTTTCGAGCTTCCTCTTCCAAATGGTATATAATATGGCATATATTTTATATAAAGTAATCCGAAAATTAAGTGGGCATTTAAAAACAATCTTTTAAAGAGCGTTTTTCCCCCCAAGCAAAATACCGAAGATTTCAAAACGTTCAATAAACAATTGTGTATTGTTCTTAACAATACAAATCGATTACGTCATTGGCGACGTCAACCGTAGCAGACAATTTCTTCACTAAATTATTAGGTATAGTCTACACTAAGACATAAATTTTAGAATAATACAAGCTACAATCTTCAGAGTGTGCAATAAACAAAGAACAACACAGTTTTGTGAACATGTTAACGTTATTGCACTCGTTTGTCATGCCGCGAGGTAAAACTCGAACCTCCGGTTCTCGTTTTACCATCGTGTCAGAACAAACTCGTGCAATAACGTTATGTCGTTCTAAATATCTCGGTTTACCAGGGTTTTACCAGAGTATAATCTGTTACAACATGACTCCATCAAGACTTTACTACTGTATGTTTTGATTTACATGGGTTTTACCCAAGCATGTTCTGTCCCACCAGCATTTCATGAGAGCATAGTGGGGTACACCATGCCTTTAATCGGAATTTACAAGGGTATGTCCTTTTTACACAGAGTATAATATGTTACACCCTGACACCATCAAGAATTTGCTAGAGTATATTTGGGACTAAAATAATCTTCATATAAGTTGATTTTGGCACATATGTGTTTAGCAATTCCAGCACCGCGTATTTAACCTAGTATACGTAAGAGGTTAAGAAAAATACAGGACTTACAGATATCAATTTATTGAGTTGTATGACCTCGAATATGGTATTTCATCACACCAGTTCTGTGTCACAAGGCAACTTTGGCTAAGTCCATACAATGGAACACACAGTTTGTTTAACCCTTTACCCAACAAACCGGCCAAAACCGGCCAAATAAAGCTTCAACAGCCTAAAATATCTTCGGTCTGTCTCAATAGAACCATACAAATATGGATATCATTGGAACCGGCTCCTTGACCACATTGTGATAGTTACAGTTAGCCCTGTGCCAATGCATTCTCTTATATATGCGAGTCGACCATAGGTCGCCTCGCATATATAAGAGAATGCATTGGCCTAAACAAAATCTTTTTTTAACACTTTTTACCATTTTTTCTTACATTCTTTAACAATTTTATAATTTTTAATGTGTTAAGCCAATGCATTCTCTTATATATGCGAGGCGACCTATGGTCGACTCGCATATATAAGAGAATGCATTGGCACAGGGCCCTTCTGTTGGGTAAAGGGTTAAGAACAGTTTGTCTACTTGATCATAGATGCATAAAGTAATCATTTTTTTAGCACAATATAGTGAGGAAACTAATACAACAGCAAGATATCCCTTCATGTTTCTCCAGCTTTTAAATTACTATACCATAAAATATTGATTTGAACTAATTCTGAGAAATAGAGGCTCCGAAATTAGACAAACTCCCAATTTTGGAGACACATAACTCGAAAAATAATGGAGGTGTCTGGAAAATGTTTTCTGTTTCGTTAACATAATTGTGGATATATAAATGGCAGTACTTGTGAAATGGAGTTTTTTATGAACATCTTTGAAAATCCATAATGGAGTATTTCAACACCTTGAATTTATTATTTTGAAGGTCAAGGTCAGGTCGGGGTCACGATTTTACACATAAATTTAACTGCAAGCTTCACCAATTTATGAAGGCGTTATGGAATCAGGGAGCTAAATGTGTTCTAGAGTAGGGGAGCGAGTACACCGTGGAACCCTAAAGGTGAAGGTAACTGAACAATGACCTTCACCTTATACATGCGACACGTTGTTAAAGGATGACATCGCGTTTATTTGATTTGTACATAATATCTAAATAATTTAAACTGGTGAATGAATGGGGGAATGGATTTTTGTGAGCGGGAAATTTATTTAACTAGCTGCTGTAGTTCGGGATTTTTCCAGATCAAATTTGGCTGTGTGATAGCCCCGTCGTACACTTGGGGATTTATTTTTAAAAGTAAACACATGACCTATGATTTTTCTTGCATTTTCGTGATCAACTGGTGTCAATCTAGCTGGGTAAACATCACTGGTATGGCCTGTAGGCTTCAATTCAGTGAATTTGGCGGAAACGTTAACACTGTCGCCTATGGGAAACCATTTAGTTCAGTGATTCCTTATATAGTCCATCAGCCGTCCTCCATTCTGACTTGCTACTGTCATTCCGGAGGGCTGGGTGTGATTTTCGCTGACCCTGTCAGATTGTCACCTTTTCAGACACCCACTTACCTATTATGGTTACCTGTAAAACAAAAAGATATCATCATGCCGATTGATTAAGAGATATTTACACGTAAATACAACTTCAAGCTTCACCAATATATGAAGGATGGCACTACAATTAAAATAATAAAATATATGGCTGATTAAAAATACCTGGCTATAAGTGCGAGATTAAGTCAAAGGAGTACTGTACACTAAATCCAGTCATTTATGGGACCTCCTTTTATACTCAACAGAATATATGCAACAACTGAATGAATTTAAGCCATAGATTAGTGCAAAATACTCTATGAACGATGCAAACAACATGGTAATTATAATGAAAATGAGTTTATGACTCCAGTTATTAAACTGAGATTTCATTATTGTAGACCCATATTCTTATTCTTACATTCTGTTGAGTATAAAATGAGATTGTCCCATAAATGCCTGGATTTAGTGTACAGTACCCCTTTAAGAGATATCTATTTCAAACTATAATGGACAACAATATCAGAGGTCCATACTTTTAGCCTAATATATAAGATAGTGACTTGAGACTGGCAATATTAGTGAAAGCAACAAAAGCTCAATGCTTTAAATCCCCCAATAAAACAATCAAGGACTTATCTCTGGATGGATTCATATCTGCGCTCTTTGTCGTTTATAAATGATGAGTTTTCAAGCCCAATCAGCACTTGACAATTTATATATACATGACCCTTTGGTGGGTAGAACGACATTTAATTCATTTTATGGTTGATGGGTGGAATGACATTTATGTCGCTTACAGTAGTTCTATGTTAATATCATGTTAGGTGTAGGTAATGTTGTGAAATCATCTCCTAAAAGGATTTTTTTCACAGATATTATATTAAACTGTTTTAGTTTATGAAATGTCACTTTTATCTCAATTTAAAGATACAACTCGCAGAAATTAAATTAAAATATGACAAATTTACTAGTATGAGCACACATTTTAATGAAATTTGCCATATAACCAAATTTTAAATGGTCGCATCTACTACACTACAGAAATATCGCCACGATGTATGCGCAATCGCATAACTTTTTGTGCATGTATAGTGTTTAGCTGTTTGGTATTATATAGTTTTTTTTTTAATTAAATAACCAGGACAATGGTAGCAATCTGTTCTGGGGTTATGGGAACAGAGGGAGTGTGTGTCCACTCTGAGGATTAGGTAGGAGGAGTATGTTTGCTTAACCCTTTACCCAACAGAACGGCCCTGTGCCAATGCATTCTCTTATATATGCGAGTCGACCATAGGTCGCCTCGCATATATAAGAGAATGCATTGGCTTAACACATTAAAAATTATAAAATTGTTAAAGAATGTAAGAAAAAATGGTAAAAAGTGTTAAAAAAAGATTTTTTTTAGGCCAATGCATTCTCTTATATATGCGAGGCGACCTATGGTCGACTCGCATATATAAGAGATTGCATTGGCACAGGGCGTAACTATAACCATCACAATGTGGTCAATGATCCGGTTCCAATGATATCCATATTTGTATGGTTTTATTGAGACAGACCCAAGATATTTTAGGCCGTTGAAGCTTTATTTGGCCGGTTTTGGCCGGTTTGTTGGGTAAAGGGTTAAAGGCTATCAGATTGGGTCTCACTGAATTTGGTTTATTGATAAGGGGTGTAGACCAACATGTGTGTCAATTCTGAGACTATCATCAGATGGTATATGTCTGCTCTGAATTGATCAATTGTATTATTTACATTGGATCATGCTTGATTATATTAAATGCATGATGTTTGTGTAATTTATTTGTTATAATACTCGGTTTATTTGCAGAAATATATTCACCCACAGGTATGACATCACATATGACGTACTTGCTTGCCAAAGGGTTAATATATTTATCTGAATGCCTTTGTTAAAGGGGGACTGAACACTAAGTCTAGCCATTTATGGGACCATCTCCTTTCTCAACAGAATATATGCAACAAATTAATGAATTTGAGACACGGATTAGTGAATAATACACTCCCATGCTCTATGACGATGCAAACATCATGGTAATTATAATGAAAATGAGTTTATGACTCGAGCCATTCACTCATTTTCATTATGAGTGTATTTTGCACTAATCCATGGCTCAAATTCATTCATTTGTTGTATATATTCTGTTGAGTATAAAAGGAGATGGTTCCCTATAAATGGCCAGATTAAGTGTACAGTACCCCTTTAAGGAAATGAAAAATTAATTGGAAATTGGAACACTGAGAATATGTCCACACACACCGGGACCTCATGTTATTGGGTTTGAATACTCACTTTTCACCAAAAAAGACAAAGTGACAATTTCCACCCGCGAACATGATGCCTCTGTCTTTCTGGTCTGGGGGCGATAGCAAAGAAATCCCTAAATATCCCGGACGAAGTCGGGCACATCAGCTAGTTATTATATATTTCAGTGTATTTATCATATATAAAAATTGTTGAAGCAATTTTGCATGAGCTTGCCACAAAATCAAAAGATTCAAATATATTAAGTATTGAGTCTTGATAATCTGAGAACAGATATGAAACAAAATTGGTTCAAGAAGGACAGGATTGAGTCGGACTTCATGAAATTGTTGTCTCTTTATGAATAATATTTATATTTTTATGTGGAAATAAAAGATTTCCAACTTATTCATGACTTCTCTGTTTACAAACTTGATCTTGGTCAAATCTGGTCAAATGATCTTACTCTGTATTCTATGTACATACTGAAAATGATCATTTTGGCATTAGCTGTAGCTTCAGATCTATATTCTGGATAGTAAAATAATCGAGAAGAGTAAGGTTAAAACAATCCACAAAGAATAAAATTCACAATAAATTAGATGATAAAATTTGCCTCCAAGTTGGGGCCAACAGAGGATTTGAGTACCATATTTATATTAAGTAAAAATAATTATACCGTATAATAAGCTCATGGGGTGCGAGTTTTTTTTTAGTGCCAAAAATGATAAGTGAGCCTAAACGAGGATAAGGCCCTACCCAAAAAAAAATTCACTACGGAAATACCAGGTAGTAACCATGTACCGGTATATGTAATCAGGAAAAGAAGAAGAGAGAGTGAGGGAGAGAGAGAGAGAGAGAGAGAGAGAGAGAGAGATATGTTATTTCACTGAAAATATATTCTCTGAATTATATTATTTGCTAAACTTTTGACATAGTTCTCTCTTTTCACAATGGACCTTTCTACAGCTGTCAATAACTAACAAAATATTATTTTATTCTCACAAAAAACACCCCAGCTGCTTAATGTGCTATTGTGAAATAGAGTTATCACTCATGCCCTTGTAAAAACTCTCTGAAAAAAGCCATGTAAAACATGGTATACCAGGCTCTACTCCAGTAAAATAAAGGCAGGTAAAATGATATACATGTACTATGGTAAAAGGTATTTAAAACCCATTTAAAAAGGACATACCATTGTAAATTCCAAGTAAAGCCATTGTGTACCCCACTTACATTATACTCTGGTAAATCCTGGTGTATTACCATTACATACAAACCATTTAACCAACATGGTTACATGGGATCACATGTACAAATTTTGAGAATGATTGGACTCCACCTTGCAGAGTTGTTTCCATTTTGGACTAAAATATACAAAAAAACCTAACCCAAACCACCTAAATTCTTGTCCCTGCATGGTTGAAATACGTTTTGTAGGATCAGTCTGTAAGTGTGGACTTAAATAAAGTCTGAACTAGCTGCTCCAAGATTCATACTATCATTCCCCTTGTATGACCTGTATATTATTATGTGGTATTGCCGCACCTCATTCGAAATCCCAGGATGTGTTATTGGCTGTCCCATAACAATTACACGTTCACAGTCCACACCTATTCAATTAGATGCATAAACTGAGATAACTCGGTGTGTTGCAACATGATTGTAGTGCCAGGTTTTGAAGTAACTGACGACTTTTCAAGTAAAGTGTTTTTTAAAGATTTTTTTTCTTTAAGAAATCTACATTGACTAAATAACAGAGAACTGAAATAAAATATACAAAAGTTTAAAGGCCCACTATCTTTGACACATATAACATACTAATTGACATCAAACTACACTGAAATAAATTCTGATTCAGAAGTAACACACGGAGGAGGTGAGTTTAAAGTCCCATTTAATTTTTGAGTCTCCGATTATTTTTTTTTATAGTGACTTGATATACAGTTTTAATAACAATCTATGCCATAAAATATGATTAAAATACTGTAATTCATCACTATTTGAAACATCTGTGTCCCACAGAGAAATAGAAAACTGCTGAAGACTTCCCCCGTCTGACATCCAGAATGCAACAGAATTAAAACTTTTTCAATGAAAGGGGAATAACTCTATCTTTAATATATAGAGTTATTCCCCCTGCATTGAAAAATAATACTGATTTTTATTTCAATCTTGAGGACAAAACGCATTGGCAACTCAACAAAAACAACATGTCCACAGTTTATTACACCGGATAAGTTGATATTACAATGTTTTGGAGCTTCCTCTTTCAAATGGTATATAATATGGCATATATTTTATATAAAGTAATCCGAAAATTAAGTGGGCATTTAAAAAAAATCTTTTAAAGAGCGTTTTTCCCCCCAAGCAAAATACCGAAGATTTCAAAACGTTCAATAAACAATTGTGTATTGTTCTTAACAATACAAATCGATTACGTCATTGGCGACGTCAACCGTGGCAGACAATTTCTTCACTAAATTATTAGGTATAGTCTACACTAAGACATAAATTTTAGAATAATACAAGCTACAATCTTCAGAGTGTGCAATAAACATAGAACAACACAGTTTTGTGAACATGTTAACGTTATTGCACTCGTTTGTCATGCCGCGAGGTAAAACTCGAACCTCCGGTTCTCGTTTTACCATCGTGTCAGAACAAACTCGTGCAATAACGTTATGTCGTTCTAAATATCTCGGTTTACCAGGGTTTTACCAGAGTATAATCTGTTACAACATGACTCCATCAAGACTTTACTACTGTATGTTTTGATTTACATGGGTTTTACCCAAGCATGTTCTGTCCCACCAGCATTTCATGAGAGCATAGTGGGGTACACCATGCCTTTAATCGGAATTTGCAAGGGTATGTCCTTTTTACACAGAGTATAATATGTTACACCCTGACACCATCAAGAATTTGCTAGAGTATATTTGGGACTAAAATAATCTTCATATAAGTTGATTTTGGCACATATGTGTTTAGCAATTCCAGCACCGCGTATTTAACCTAGTATACGTAAGAAAAATACAGGACTTACAGATATCAATTTATTGAGTTGTATGACCTCGAATATGGTATTTCATCACACCAGTTCTGTGTTACAAGGCAACTTTGGCTAAGTCCATACAATGGAACACACAGTTTGTTTAACCCTTTACCCAACAAACCGGCCAAAACCGGCCAAATAAAGCTTCAACAGCCTAAAATATCTTCGGTCTGTCTCAATAGAACCATACAAATATGGATATCATTGGAACCGGCTCCTTGACCACATTGTGATAGTTACAGTTATGCCCTGTGCCAATGCATTCTCTTATATATGCGAGTCGACCATAGGTCGCCTCGCATATATAAGAGAATGCATTGGCCTAAACAAAATCTTTTTTTAACACTTTTTACCATTTTTTCTTACATTCTTTAACAATTTTATAATTTTTAATGTGTTAAGCCAATGCATTCTCTTATATATGCGAGGCGACCTATGGTCGACTCGCATATATAAGAGAATGCATTGGCACAGGGCCCTTCTGTTGGGTAAAGGGTTAAGAACAGTTTGTCTACTTGATCATAGATGCATAAAGTAATCATTTTTTTAGCACAATATAGTGAGGAAACTAAGACAACAGCAAGATATCCCTTCATGTTTCTCCAGCTTTTAAATTACTATACCATAAAATATTGATTTGAACTAATTCTGAGAAATAGAGGCTCCGAAATTAGACAAACTCCCAATTTTGGAGACACATAACTCGAAAAATAATGGAGGTATCTGGAAAATGTTTTCTGTTTCGTTAACATAATTGTGGATATATAAATGGCAGTACTTGTGAAATGGAGATTTTTTATGAACATCTTTGAAAATCCATAATGGAGTATTTCAACAAATTTTGACAAAATTATTTAACATAATGTATCAATTTCGCCTTTCTTTATCGTTTTTGGTTTTTAGTCTGTTGTTTATCATGGGTTAATATACTTATTCCTGCTAAGAAACATTGTGTTGAGGTTTGACACGTTGTTCTCTTAAATGCAGTAGATTACACAGTGTAAACCTATACGTGAGGATTTTCTTTTCTTCCGATTTTATGCTACGACTTTCCTCAGATTTGCATCAATTTTGACAAAGATTACGATCTCATGTGTACAAAATCTGTTAATAAAAGGGGTTAAAGGGACGGGCGGCGTTCGCTGTGGGTTATAATTTAGAAATAACATTTATCAAATTATGATAATTTCCTCAAGAATATACTAATTGTATAGCAAAATGATGATATGAATGCGATAATATTCATAAAACACGCTTTGTGTCAGAGAAAATGCAGGGCGAGTGATGTTTAGTTTATCGCAAAAAAGCATAGTGAATTGTTTATAAGCGGAGTCACGATATTGCGTCTTTTCCTTATTTGGATTCGCGCGCATTATACGCCGGTTGTAAAACCCCTAACATGGTGCGTCTACAAGTTACAACTAAAATAATATCATAGTAAATTCCATATTTGGTATGTAGTACCATATATATGTCAGGAGAAAATATGTGACGTAATTACCATAGGTTAGTAGAAAATGCTAACTGGATTGAAACATATTCACCAAGAAATTGCGAGAACAATTATATTATGTAATTGTTTTCTGTCTGATCATTTCCCAATCATGAAGTAACGTGGATTAGCTGCACGCATGGATTTTGAACTGACAGCGGATATAATTGGTCAATTAAAATGTGATTTGAATGCGCAACGGAACATTTTCATTGCACGATCCTGTATAGTTCCGAGTGTTTGTCTATAAACAAATGGTTCTGTAACGTTTTTGATGTTTGTTTACATAACAAAGAGTGAAAACGTGACAATATATAACATGCAATGTACGCGATATCTATGGTTGGTATAAGAACAAAATATGTCTATTATATAATATGATTTCTGTTTATGGCGGTTTTAGCGGATGTGACTATTTTAACAGCAATGCACACCACGAAGACCGCCCGTATCTTTAAGTGTCGATAAATGAATAAGTCGACCTAACCACATGACAATTAAACAGTAATATAAATTCGTTATTCAGACATAAACAACTATTTCAAATGCATATGTATACAAATAAACGTCATATTTCTCAGATTTTGTGTAATTTTTTGTTCCGTATTTATAAGCGATAAAATGTACTCATACTCAACTATACCTTAACTATATTCAGGAACAAATGACTTCCCAGAACAACACTATATATACCCTATATTATATATAACGTTCGGTTGAGGTTGACGCCGGGAATACATTATGCATATATAGCCTATATATATACTAGAAGGTGACCCGACTTCGTCCGGGCTTTGACCTTGAATTGACCATTTTGAAGGTCAAGGTCAGTTGATGTAACGATTTGACCCGGACAAAAGTACCCGACAAACGTGCCCGTCGAAATCCATCCGGTTTTACCCGATTTGACCTTGAATTTATTATTTTGAAGGTCAAGGTCAGGTCGGGGTCACGATTTTACACATAAATTTAACTGCAAGCTTCACCAATTTATGAAGGCGTTATGGAATCAGGGAGCTAAATGTGTTCTAGAGTAGGGGAGCGAGTACACCGTGGAACCCTAAAGGTGAAGGTAACTGAACAATGACCTTCACCTGATACATGCGACACGTTGTTAAAGGATGACATCGCGTTTATTTGATTTGTACATAATATCTAAATAATTTAAACTGGTGAATGAATGGGGGAATGGATTTTTGTGAGCGGGAAATTTATTTAACTAGCTGCTGTAGTTCGGGATTTTTCCAGATCAAATTTGGCTGTGTGATAGCCCCGTCGTACACTTGGGGATTTATTTTTAAAAGTAAACACATGACCTATGATTTTTCTTGCATTTTCGTGATCAACTGGTGTCAATCTAGCTGGGTAAACATCACTGGTATGGCCTGCAGGCTTCAATTCAGTGAATTTGGCGGAAACGTTAACACTGTCGCCTATGGGAAACCATTTAGTTCAGTGATTCCTTATATAGTCCATCAGCCGTCCTCCATTCTGACTTGCTACTGTCATTCCGGAGGGCTGGGTGTGATTTTCGCTGACCCTGTCAGATTGTCACCTTTTCAGACACCCACTTACCTATTATGGTTACCTGTAAAACAAAAAGATATCATCATGCCGATTGATTAAGAGAAATTTACACGTAAATACAACTTCAAGCTTCACCAATATATGAAGGATGGCACTACAATTAAAATAATAAAATATATGGCTGATTAAAAATACCTGGCTATAAGTGCGAGATTAAGTCAAAGGAGTACTGTACACTAAATCCAGTCATTTATGGGACCTCCTTTTATACTCAACAGAATATATGCAACAACTGAATGAATTTAAGCCATAGATTAGTGCAAAATACTCTATGAACGATGCAAACAACATGGTAATTATAATGAAAATGAGTTTATGACTCCAGTTATTAAACTGAGATTTCATTATCGTAGACCCAGATTCTTCTTCTTACATTCTGTTGAGTATAAAAGGATATTGTCCCATAAATGGCCGGATTTATTGTACTGTACCCCTTTATGAGATAACAATTTCAAACTATAATGGACAGCAATATTAGAGGTCCATACTATAAGCCTAATATATAAGATAGTGACTTGAGACTGGCAACATTATTGAAAGTAACAAAAGCTCAATGCTTTAAATCCCCCAATAAAACAATCAAGGACTTATCTCTGGATGGATTCATATCTGCGCTCTTTGTCGTTTATAAATGATGAGTTTTCAAGCCCAATCAGCACTTGACAATTTATATATACATGACCCTTTGGTGGGTAGAACGACATTTAATTCATTTTATGGTTGATGTCGCTTACAGTAGTTCTATGGTAATATCATGTTACTGTGTGTAGGTAATGTTGTGAAATCATCTCCCAAAAGGATTTTTTCCACAGCCATTATATTAAACTGTTTTAGTTTATGAAATGTCACTTTTATCTCAATTTAAAGATACAACTCGCAGAAATTAAATTAAAATATGACAAATTTACTAGTATGAGCACACATTTTAATGAAATTTGCCATGTAACCAAATTTTAAATGGTCGCATCTACTACACTACAGAAATATCGCCACGGTGTATGCGCAATCGCATAACTTTTTGTGCATGTATAATGTTTAGCTGTTAGGTATTATATAGTTTTTTTTTAAATAAATAGCCAGGACAATGGTAGCAATCTGTTCTGGGGTTATGGGAACAGGAGGGAGTGTGTGTCCACTCTGATGATTAGGTAGGAGGAGTATGTTTGCTTAACCCTTTACCCAACAGAAGGGCCCTGTGCCAATGCATTCTCTTATATATGCGAGTCGACCATAGGTCGCCTCGCATATATAAGAGAATGCATTGGCTTAACACATTAAAAATTATAAAATTGTTAAAGAATGTAAGAAAAAATGGTAAAAAGTGTTAAAAACAGATTTTTTTTAGGCCAATGCATTCTCTTATATATGCGAGGCGACCTATGGTCGACTCGCATATATAAGAGAATGCATTGGCACAGGGCATAACTGTAACCATCACAATGTGGTCAATGAGCCGGTTCCAATGATATCCATATTTGTATGGTTTTATTGAGACAGACCGAAGATATTTTAGGCTGTTGAAGCTTTATTTGGCCGGTTTTGGCCGGTTTGTTGGGTAAAGGGTTAAAGGCTATCAGATTGGGTCTCACTGAATTTGGTTTATTGATAAGGGGTGTAGACCAACATGTGTGTCAATTCTGAGACTATCATCAGATGGTATATGTCTGCTCTGAATTGATCAATTGTATTATTTACATTGGATCATGCTTGATTATATTAAATGCATGATGTTTGTGTAATTTATTTGTTATAATACTCGGTTTATTTGCAGAAATATATTCACCCACAGGTATGACATCACATATGACGTACTTGCCTGCCAAAGGGTTATATATTTATCTGAATGCTTTTGTTAAAGGGGGGACTGAACACTAAGTCTGGCCATTTATGGGACCATCTCCTTTCTCAACAGAATATATGCAACAAATTAATGAATTTGAGACACGGATTAGTGAATAATACACTCCCATGCTCTATGACGATGCAAACATCATGGTAATTATAATGAAAATGAGTTTATGACTCGAGCCATTCACTCATTTTCATTATGAGTGTATTTTGCACTAATCCATGGCTCAAATTCATTCATTTGTTGTATATATTCTGTTGAGTATAAAAGGAGATGGTTCCCTATAAATGGCCAGATTAAGTGTACAGTACCCCTTTAAGGAAATGAAAAATTAATTGGAAATTGGAACACTGAGAATATGTCCACACACACCGGGACCTCATGTTATTGGGTTTGAATACTCACTTTTCACCAAAAAAGACAAAGTGACAATTTCCACCCGCGAACATGATGCCTCTGTCTTTCTGGTCTGGGGGCGATAGCAAAGAAATCCCTAAATATCCCGGACGAAGTCGGGCACATCAGCTAGTTATTATATATTTCAGTGTATTTATCATATATAAAAATTGTTGAAGCAATTTTGCATGAGCTTGCCACAAAATCAAAAGATTCAAATATATTAAGTATTGAGTCTTGATAATCTGAGAACAGATATGAAACAAAATTGGTTCAAGAAGGACAGGATTGAGTCGGACTTCATGAAATTGTTGTCTCTTTATGAATAATATTTATATTTTTATGTGGAAATAAAAGATTTCCAACTTATTCATGACTTCTCTGTTTACAAACTTGATCTTGGTCAAATCTGGTCAAATGATCTTACTCTGTATTCTATGTACATACTGAAAATGATCATTTTGGCATTAGCTGTAGCTTCAGATCTATATTCTGGATAGTAAAATAATCGAGAAGAGTAAGGTTAAAACAATCCACAAAGAATAAAATTCACAATAAATTAGATGATAAAATTTGCCTCCAAGTTGGGGCCAACAGAGGATTTGAGTACCATATTTATATTAAGTAAAAATAATTATACCGTATAATAAGCTCATGGGGTGCGAGTTTTTTTTTAGTGCCAAAAATGATAAGTGAGCCTAAACGAGGATAAGGCCCTACCCAAAAAAAAATTCACTACGGAAATACCAGGTAGTAACCATGTACCGGTATATGTAATCAGGAAAAGAAGAAGAGAGAGTGAGGGAGAGAGAGAGAGAGAGAGAGAGAGAGATATGTTATTTCACTGAAAATATATTCTCTGAATTATATTATTTGCTAAACTTTTGACATAGTTCTCTCTTTTCACAATGGACCTTTCTACAGCTGTCAATAACTAACAAAATATTATTTTATTCTCACAAAAAACACCCCAGCTGCTTAATGTGCTATTGTGAAATAGAGTTATCACTCATGCCCTTGTAAAAACTCTCTGAAAAAAGCCATGTAAAACATGGTATACCAGGCTCTACTCCAGTAAAATAAAGGCAGGTAAAATGATATACATGTACTATGGTAAAAGGTATTTAAAACCCATTTAAAAAGGACATACCATTGTAAATTCCAAGTAAAGCCATTGTGTACCCCACTTACATTATACTCTGGTAAATCCTGGTGTATTACCATTACATACAAACCATTTAACCAACATGGTTACATGGGATCACATGTACAAATTTTGAGAATGATTGGACTCCACCTTGCAGAGTTGTTTCCATTTTGGACTAAAATATACAAAAAAACCTAACCCAAACCACCTAAATTCTTGTCCCTGCATGGTTGAAATACGTTTTGTAGGATCAGTCTGTAAGTGTGGACTTAAATAAAGTCTGAACTAGCTGCTCCAAGATTCATACTATCATTCCCCTTGTATGACCTGTATATTATTATGTGGTATTGCCGCACCTCATTCGAAATCCCAGGATGTGTTATTGGCTGTCCCATAACAATTAGACGTTCACAGTCCACACCTATTCAATTAGATGCATAAACTGAGATAACTCGGTGTGTTGCAACATGATTGTAGTGCCAGGTTTTGAAGTAACTGACGACTTTTCAAGTAAAGTGTTTTTTAAAGATTTTTTTTCTTTAAGAAATCTACATTGACTAAATAACAGAGAACTGAAATAAAATATACAAAAGTTTAAAGGCCCACTATCTTTGACACATATAACATACTAATTGACATCAAACTACACTGAAATAAATTCTGATTCAGAAGTAACACACGGAGGAGGTGAGTTTAAAGTCCCATTTAATTTTTGAGTCTCCGATTATTTTTTTTTATAGTGACTTGATATACAGTTTTAATAACAATCTATGCCATAAAATATGATTAAAATACTGTAATTCATCACTATTTGAAACATCTGTGTCCCACAGAGAAATAGAAAACTGCTGAAGACTTCCCCCGTCTGACATCCAGAATGCAACAGAATTAAAACTTTTTCAATGAAAGGGGAATAACTCTATCTTTAATATATAGAGTTATTCCCCCTGCATTGAAAAATAATACTGATTTTTATTTCAATCTTGAGGACAAAACGCATTGGCAACTCAACAAAAACAACATGTCCACAGTTTATTACACCGGATAAGTTGATATTACAATGTTTTGGAGCTTCCTGTTTCAAATGGTATATAATATGGCATATATTTTATATAAAGTAATCCGAAAATTAAGTGGGCATTTAAAAAAAATATTTTAAAGAGCGTTTTTCCCCCCAAGCAAAATACCGAAGATTTCAAAACGTTCAATAAACAATTGTGTATTGTTCTTAACAATACAAATCGATTACGTCATTGGCGACGTCAACCGTGGCAGACAATTTCTTCACTAAATTATTAGGTATAGTCTACACTAAGACATAAATTTTAGAATAATACAAGCTACAATCTTCAGAGTGTGCAATAAACAAAGTACAACACAGTTTTGTGAACATGTTAACGTTATTGCACTCGTTTGTCATGCCGCGAGGTAAAACTCGAACCTCCGGTTCTCGTTTTACCATCGTGTCAGAACAAACTCGTGCAATAACGTTATGTCGTTCTAAATATCTCGGTTTACCAGGGTTTTACCAGAGTATAATCTGTTACAACATGACTCCATCAAGACTTTACTACTGTATGTTTTGATTTACATGGGTTTTACCCAAGCATGTTCTGTCCCACCAGCATTTCATGAGAGCATAGTGGGGTACACCATGCCTTTAATCGGAATTTGCAAGGGTATGTCCTTTTTACACAGAGTATAATATGTTACACCCTGACACCATCAAGAATTTGCTAGAGTATATTTGGGACTAAAATAATCTTCATATAAGTTGATTTTGGCACATATGTGTTTAGCAATTCCAGCACCGCGTATTTAACCTAGTATACGTAAGAAAAATACAGGACTTACAGATATCAATTTATTGAGTTGTATGACCTCGAATATGGTATTTCATCACACCAGTTCTGTGTTACAAGGCAACTTTGGCTAAGTCCATACAATGGAACACACAGTTTGTTTAACCCTTTACCCAACAAACCGGCCAAAACCGGCCAAATAAAGCTTCAACAGCCTAAAATATCTTCGGTCTGTCTCAATAGAACCATACAAATATGGATATCATTGGAACCGGCTCCTTGACCACATTGTGATAGTTACAGTTATGCCCTGTGCCAATGCATTCTCTTATATATGCGAGTCGACCATAGGTCGCCTCGCATATATAAGAGAATGCATTGGCCTAAACAAAATCTTTTTTTAACACTTTTTACCATTTTTTCTTACATTCTTTAACAATTTTATAATTTTTAATGTGTTAAGCCAATGCATTCTCTTATATATGCGAGGCGACCTATGGTCGACTCGCATATATAAGAGAATGCATTGGCACAGGGCCCTTCTGTTGGGTAAAGGGTTAAGAACAGTTTGTCTACTTGATCATAGATGCATAAAGTAATCATTTTTTTAGCACAATATAGTGAGGAAACTAAGACAACAGCAAGATATCCCTTCATGTTTCTCCAGCTTTTAAATTACTATACCATAAAATATTGATTTGAACTAATTCTGAGAAATAGAGGCTCCGAAATTAGACAAACTCCCAATTTTGGAGACACATAACTCGAAAAATAATGGAGGTATCTGGAAAATGTTTTCTGTTTCGTTAACATAATTGTGGATATATAAATGGCAGTACTTGTGAAATGGAGATTTTTTATGAACATCTTTGAAAATCCATAATGGAGTATTTCAACAAATTTTGACAAAATTATTTAACATAATGTATCAATTTCGCCTTTCTTTATCGTTTTTGGTTTTTAGTCTGTTGTTTATCATGGGTTAATATACTTATTCCTGCTAAGAAACATTGTGTTGAGGTTTGACACGTTGTTCTCTTAAATGCAGTAGATTACACAGTGTAAACCTATACGTGAGGATTTTCTTTTCTTCCGATTTTATGCTACGACTTTCCTCAGATTTGCATCAATTTTGACAAAGATTACGATCTCATGTGTACAAAATCTGTTAATAAAAGGGGTTAAAGGGACGGGCGGCGTTCGCTGTGGGTTATAATTTAGAAATAACATTTATCAAATTATGATAATTTCCTCAAGAATATACTAATTGTATAGCAAAATGATGATATGAATGCGATAATATTCATAAAACACGCTTTGTGTCAGAGAAAATGCAGGGCGAGTGATGTTTAGTTTATCGCAAAAAAGCATAGTGAATTGTTTATAAGCGGAGTCACGATATTGCGTCTTTTCCTTATTTGGATTCGCGCGCATTATACGCCGGTTGTAAAACCCCTAACATGGTGCGTCTACAAGTTACAACTAAAATAATATCATAGTAAATTCCATATTTGGTATGTAGTACCATATATATGTCAGGAGAAAATATGTGACGTAATTACCATAGGTTAGTAGAAAATGCTAACTGGATTGAAACATATTCACCAAGAAATTGCGAGAACAATTATATTATGTAATTGTTTTCTGTCTGATCATTTCCCAATCATGAAGTAACGTGGATTAGCTGCACGCATGGATTTTGAACTGACAGCGGATATAATTGGTCAATTAAAATGTGATTTGAATGCGCAACGGAACATTTTCATTGCACGATCCTGTATAGTTCCGAGTGTTTGTCTATAAACAAATGGTTCTGTAACGTTTTTGATGTTTGTTTACATAACAAAGAGTGAAAACGTGACAATATATAACATGCAATGTACGCGATATCTATGGTTGGTATAAGAACAAAATATGTCTATTATATAATATGATTTCTGTTTATGGCGGTTTTAGCGGATGTGACTATTTTAACAGCAATGCACACCACGAAGACCGCCCGTATCTTTAAGTGTCGATAAATGAATAAGTCGACCTAACCACATGACAATTAAACAGTAATATAAATTCGTTATTCAGACATAAACAACTATTTCAAATGCATATGTATACAAATAAACGTCATATTTCTCAGATTTTGTGTAATTTTTTGTTCCGTATTTATAAGCGATAAAATGTACTCATACTCAACTATACCTTAACTATATTCAGGAACAAATGACTTCCCAGAACAACACTATATATACCCTATATTATATATAACGTTCGGTTGAGGTTGACGCCGGGAATACATTATGCATATATAGCCTATATATATACTAGAAGGTGACCCGACTTCGTCCGGGCTTTGACCTTGAATTGACCATTTTGAAGGTCAAGGTCAGTTGATGTAACGATTTGACCCGGACAAAAGTACCCGACAAACGTGCCCGTCGAAATCCATCCGGTTTTACCCGATTTGACCTTGAATTTATTATTTTGAAGGTCAAGGTCAGGTCGGGGTCACGATTTTACACATAAATTTAACTGCAAGCTTCACCAATTTATGAAGGCGTTATGGAATCAGGGAGCTAAATGTGTTCTAGAGTAGGGGAGCGAGTACACCGTGGAACCCTAAAGGTGAAGGTAACTGAACAATGACCTTCACCTGATACATGCGACACGTTGTTAAAGGATGACATCGCGTTTATTTGATTTGTACATAATATCTAAATAATTTAAACTGGTGAATGAATGGGGGAATGGATTTTTGTGAGCGGGAAATTTATTTAACTAGCTGCTGTAGTTCGGGATTTTTCCAGATCAAATTTGGCTGTGTGATAGCCCCGTCGTACACTTGGGGATTTATTTTTAAAAGTAAACACATGACCTATGATTTTTCTTGCATTTTCGTGATCAACTGGTGTCAATCTAGCTGGGTAAACATCACTGGTATGGCCTGCAGGCTTCAATTCAGTGAATTTGGCGGAAACGTTAACACTGTCGCCTATGGGAAACCATTTAGTTCAGTGATTCCTTATATAGTCCATCAGCCGTCCTCCATTCTGACTTGCTACTGTCATTCCGGAGGGCTGGGTGTGATTTTCGCTGACCCTGTCAGATTGTCACCTTTTCAGACACCCACTTACCTATTATGGTTACCTGTAAAACAAAAAGATATCATCATGCCGATTGATTAAGAGAAATTTACACGTAAATACAACTTCAAGCTTCACCAATATATGAAGGATGGCACTACAATTAAAATAATAAAATATATGGCTGATTAAAAATACCTGGCTATAAGTGCGAGATTAAGTCAAAGGAGTACTGTACACTAAATCCAGTCATTTATGGGACCTCCTTTTATACTCAACAGAATATATGCAACAACTGAATGAATTTAAGCCATAGATTAGTGCAAAATACTCTATGAACGATGCAAACAACATGGTAATTATAATGAAAATGAGTTTATGACTCCAGTTATTAAACTGAGATTTCATTATCGTAGACCCAGATTCTTCTTCTTACATTCTGTTGAGTATAAAAGGATATTGTCCCATAAATGGCCGGATTTATTGTACTGTACCCCTTTATGAGATAACAATTTCAAACTATAATGGACAGCAATATTAGAGGTCCATACTATAAGCCTAATATATAAGATAGTGACTTGAGACTGGCAACATTATTGAAAGTAACAAAAGCTCAATGCTTTAAATCCCCCAATAAAACAATCAAGGACTTATCTCTGGATGGATTCATATCTGCGCTCTTTGTCGTTTATAAATGATGAGTTTTCAAGCCCAATCAGCACTTGACAATTTATATATACATGACCCTTTGGTGGGTAGAACGACATTTAATTCATTTTATGGTTGATGTCGCTTACAGTAGTTCTATGGTAATATCATGTTACTGTGTGTAGGTAATGTTGTGAAATCATCTCCCAAAAGGATTTTTTCCACAGCCATTATATTAAACTGTTTTAGTTTATGAAATGTCACTTTTATCTCAATTTAAAGATACAACTCGCAGAAATTTAATTAAAATATGACAAATTTACTAGTATGAGCACACATTTTAATGAAATTTGCCATGTAACCAAATTTTAAATGGTCGCATCTACTACACTACAGAAATATCGCCACGGTGTATGCGCAATCGCATAACTTTTTGTGCATGTATAATGTTTAGCTGTTAGGTATTATATAGTTTTTTTTTAAATAAATAGCCAGGACAATGGTAGCAATCTGTTCTGGGGTTATGGGAACAGGAGGGAGTGTGTGTCCACTCTGATGATTAGGTAGGAGGAGTATGTTTGCTTAACCCTTTACCCAACAGAAGGGCCCTGTGCCAATGCATTCTCTTATATATGCGAGTCGACCATAGGTCGCCTCGCATATATAAGAGAATGCATTGGCTTAACACATTAAAAATTATAAAATTGTTAAAGAATGTAAGAAAAAATGGTAAAAAGTGTTAAAAACAGATTTTTTTTAGGCCAATGCATTCTCTTATATATGCGAGGCGACCTATGGTCGACTCGCATATATAAGAGAATGCATTGGCACAGGGCATAACTGTAACCATCACAATGTGGTCAATGAGCCGGTTCCAATGATATCCATATTTGTATGGTTTTATTGAGACAGACCGAAGATATTTTAGGCTGTTGAAGCTTTATTTGGCCGGTTTTGGCCGGTTTGTTGGGTAAAGGGTTAAAGGCTATCAGATTGGGTCGCACTCAATTTGGTTTATTGATAAGGGGTGTAGACCAACATGTGTGTCAATTCTGAGACTATCATCAGATGGTATATGTCTGCTCTGAATTGATCAATTGTATTATTTACATTGGATCATGCTTGATTATATTAAATGCATGTTGTTTGTGTAATTTATTTGTTATAATACTCGGTTTATTTGCAGAAATATATTCACCCACAGGTATGACATCACATATGACGTACTTGCCTGCCAAAGGGTTATATATTTATCTGAATGCTTTTGTTAAAGGGGGGACTGAACACTAAGTCTGGCCATTTATGGGACCATCTCCTTTCTCAACAGAATATATGCAACAAATTAATGAATTTGAGACACGGATTAGTGAATAATACACTCCCATGCTCTATGACGATGCAAACATCATGGTAATTATAATGAAAATGAGTTTATGACTCGAGCCATTCACTCATTTTCATTATGAGTGTATTTTGCACTAATCCATGGCTCAAATTCATTCATTTGTTGTATATATTCTGTTGAGTATAAAAGGAGATGGTTCCCTATAAATGGCCAGATTAAGTGTACAGTACCCCTTTAAGGAAATGAAAAATTAATTGGAAATTGGAACACTGAGAATATGTCCACACACACCGGGACCTCATGTTATTGGGTTTGAATACTCACTTTTCACCAAAAAAGACAAAGTGACAATTTCCACCCGCGAACATGATGCCTCTGTCTTTCTGGTCTGGGGGCGATAGCAAAGAAATCCCTAAATATCCCGGACGAAGTCGGGCACATCAGCTAGTTATTATATATTTCAGTGTATTTATCATATATAAAAATTGTTGAAGCAATTTTGCATGAGCTTGCCACAAAATCAAAAGATTCAAATATATTAAGTATTGAGTCTTGATAATCTGAGAACAGATATGAAACAAAATTGGTTCAAGAAGGACAGGATTGAGTCGGACTTCATGAAATTGTTGTCTCTTTATGAATAATATTTATATTTTTATGTGGAAATAAAAGATTTCCAACTTATTCATGACTTCTCTGTTTACAAACTTGATCTTGGTCAAATCTGGTCAAATGATCTTACTCTGTATTCTATGTACATACTGAAAATGATCATTTTGGCATTAGCTGTAGCTTCAGATCTATATTCTGGATAGTAAAATAATCGAGAAGAGTAAGGTTAAAACAATCCACAAAGAATAAAATTCACAATAAATTAGATGATAAAATTTGCCTCCAAGTTGGGGCCAACAGAGGATTTGAGTACCATATTTATATTAAGTAAAAATAATTATACCGTATAATAAGCTCATGGGGTGCGAGTTTTTTTTTAGTGCCAAAAATGATAAGTGAGCCTAAACGAGGATAAGGCCCTACCCAAAAAAAAATTCACTACGGAAATACCAGGTAGTAACCATGTACCGGTATATGTAATCAGGAAAAGAAGAAGAGAGAGTGAGGGAGAGAGAGAGAGAGAGAGAGAGAGAGAGAGAGAGATATGTTATTTCACTGAAAATATATTCTCTGAATTATATTATTTGCTAAACTTTTGACATAGTTCTCTCTTTTCACAATGGACCTTTCTACAGCTGTCAATAACTAACAAAATATTATTTTATTCTCACAAAAAACACCCCAGCTGCTTAATGTGCTATTGTGAAATAGAGTTATCACTCATGCCCTTGTAAAAACTCTCTGAAAAAAGCCATGTAAAACATGGTATACCAGGCTCTACTCCAGTAAAATAAAGGCAGGTAAAATGATATACATGTACTATGGTAAAAGGTATTTAAAACCCATTTAAAAAGGACATACCATTGTAAATTCCAAGTAAAGCCATTGTGTACCCCACTTACATTATACTCTGGTAAATCCTGGTGTATTACCATTACATACAAACCATTTAACCAACATGGTTACATGGGATCACATGTACAAATTTTGAGAATGATTGGACTCCACCTTGCAGAGTTGTTTCCATTTTGGACTAAAATATACAAAAAAACCTAACCCAAACCACCTAAATTCTTGTCCCTGCATGGTTGAAATACGTTTTGTAGGATCAGTCTGTAAGTGTGGACTTAAATAAAGTCTGAACTAGCTGCTCCAAGATTCATACTATCATTCCCCTTGTATGACCTGTATATTATTATGTGGTATTGCCGCACCTCATTCGAAATCCCAGGATGTGTTATTGGCTGTCCCATAACAATTACACGTTCACAGTCCACACCTATTCAATTAGATGCATAAACTGAGATAACTCGGTGTGTTGCAACATGATTGTAGTGCCAGGTTTTGAAGTAACTGACGACTTTTCAAGTAAAGTTTTTTTTAAAGATTTTTTTTCTTTAAGAAATCTACATTGACTAAATAACAGAGAACTGAAATAAAATATACAAAAGTTTAAAGGCCCACTATCTTTGACACATATAACATACTAATTGACATCAAACTACACTGAAATAAATTCTGATTCAGAAGTAACACACGGAGGAGGTGAGTTTAAAGTCCCATTTAATTTTTGAGTCTCCGATTATTTTTTTTTATAGTGACTTGATATACAGTTTTAATAACAATCTATGCCATAAAATATGATTAAAATACTGTAATTCATCACTATTTGAAACATCTGTGTCCCACAGAGAAATAGAAAACTGCTGAAGACTTCCCCCGTCTGACATCCAGAATGCAACAGAATTAAAACTTTTTCAATGAAAGGGGAATAACTCTATCTTTAATATATAGAGTTATTCCCCCTGCATTGAAAAATAATACTGATTTTTATTTCAATCTTGAGGACAAAACGCATTGGCAACTCAACAAAAACAACATGTCCACAGTTTATTACACCGGATAAGTTGATATTACAATGTTTTGGAGCTTCCTCTTTCAAATGGTATATAATATGGCATATATTTTATATAAAGTAATCCGAAAATTAAGTGGGCATTTAAAAAAAATCTTTTAAAGAGCGTTTTTCCCCCCAAGCAAAATACCGAAGATTTCAAAACGTTCAATAAACAATTGTGTATTGTTCTTAACAATACAAATCGATTACGTCATTGGCGACGTCAACCGTGGCAGACAATTTCTTCACTAAATTATTAGGTATAGTCTACACTAAGACATAAATTTTAGAATAATACAAGCTACAATCTTCAGAGTGTGCAATAAACATAGAACAACACAGTTTTGTGAACATGTTAACGTTATTGCACTCGTTTGTCATGCCGCGAGGTAAAACTCGAACCTCCGGTTCTCGTTTTACCATCGTGTCAGAACAAACTCGTGCAATAACGTTATGTCGTTCTAAATATCTCGGTTTACCAGGGTTTTACCAGAGTATAATCTGTTACAACATGACTCCATCAAGACTTTACTACTGTATGTTTTGATTTACATGGGTTTTACCCAAGCATGTTCTGTCCCACCAGCATTTCATGAGAGCATAGTGGGGTACACCATGCCTTTAATCGGAATTTGCAAGGGTATGTCCTTTTTACACAGAGTATAATATGTTACACCCTGACACCATCAAGAATTTGCTAGAGTATATTTGGGACTAAAATAATCTTCATATAAGTTGATTTTGGCACATATGTGTTTAGCAATTCCAGCACCGCGTATTTAACCTAGTATACGTAAGAAAAATACAGGACTTACAGATATCAATTTATTGAGTTGTATGACCTCGAATATGGTATTTCATCACACCAGTTCTGTGTTACAAGGCAACTTTGGCTAAGTCCATACAATGGAACACACAGTTTGTTTAACCCTTTACCCAACAAACCGGCCAAAACCGGCCAAATAAAGCTTCAACAGCCTAAAATATCTTCGGTCTGTCTCAATAGAACCATACAAATATGGATATCATTGGAACCGGCTCCTTGACCACATTGTGATAGTTACAGTTATGCCCTGTGCCAATGCATTCTCTTATATATGCGAGTCGACCATAGGTCGCCTCGCATATATAAGAGAATGCATTGGCCTAAACAAAATCTTTTTTTAACACTTTTTACCATTTTTTCTTACATTCTTTAACAATTTTATAATTTTTAATGTGTTAAGCCAATGCATTCTCTTATATATGCGAGGCGACCTATGGTCGACTCGCATATATAAGAGAATGCATTGGCACAGGGCCCTTCTGTTGGGTAAAGGGTTAAGAACAGTTTGTCTACTTGATCATAGATGCATAAAGTAATCATTTTTTTAGCACAATATAGTGAGGAAACTAAGACAACAGCAAGATATCCCTTCATGTTTCTCCAGCTTTTAAATTACTATACCATAAAATATTGATTTGAACTAATTCTGAGAAATAGAGGCTCCGAAATTAGACAAACTCCCAATTTTGGAGACACATAACTCGAAAAATAATGGAGGTATCTGGAAAATGTTTTCTGTTTCGTTAACATAATTGTGGATATATAAATGGCAGTACTTGTGAAATGGAGATTTTTTATGAACATCTTTGAAAATCCATAATGGAGTATTTTAACAAATTTTGACAAAATTATTTAACATAATGTATCAATTTCGCCTTTCTTTATCGTTTTTGGTTTTTAGTCTGTTGTTTATCATGGGTTAATATACTTATTCCTGCTAAGAAACATTGTGTTGAGGTTTGACACGTTGTTCTCTTAAATGCAGTAGATTACACAGTGTAAACCTATACGTGAGGATTTTCTTTTCTTCCGATTTTATGCTACGACTTTCCTCAGATTTGCATCAATTTTGACAAAGATTACGATCTCATGTGTACAAAATCTGTTAATAAAAGGGGTTAAAGGGACGGGCGGCGTTCGCTGTGGGTTATAATTTAGAAATAACATTTATCAAATTATGATAATTTCCTCAAGAATATACTAATTGTATAGCAAAATGATGATATGAATGCGATAATATTCATAAAACACGCTTTGTGTCAGAGAAAATGCAGGGCGAGTGATGTTTAGTTTATCGCAAAAAAGCATAGTGAATTGTTTATAAGCGGAGTCACGATATTGCGTCTTTTCCTTATTTGGATTCGCGCGCATTATACGCCGGTTGTAAAACCCCTAACATGGTGCGTCTACAAGTTACAACTAAAATAATATCATAGTAAATTCCATATTTGGTATGTAGTACCATATATATGTCAGGAGAAAATATGTGACGTAATTACCATAGGTTAGTAGAAAATGCTAACTGGATTGAAACATATTCACCAAGAAATTGCGAGAACAATTATATTATGTAATTGTTTTCTGTCTGATCATTTCCCAATCATGAAGTAACGTGGATTAGCTGCACGCATGGATTTTGAACTGACAGCGGATATAATTGGTCAATTAAAATGTGATTTGAATGCGCAACGGAACATTTTCATTGCACGATCCTGTATAGTTCCGAGTGTTTGTCTATAAACAAATGGTTCTGTAACGTTTTTGATGTTTGTTTACATAACAAAGAGTGAAAACGTGACAATATATAACATGCAATGTACGCGATATCTATGGTTGGTATAAGAACAAAATATGTCTATTATATAATATGATTTCTGTTTATGGCGGTTTTAGCGGATGTGACTATTTTAACAGCAATGCACACCACGAAGACCGCCCGTATCTTTAAGTGTCGATAAATGAATAAGTCGACCTAACCACATGACAATTAAACAGTAATATAAATTCGTTATTCAGACATAAACAACTATTTCAAATGCATATGTATACAAATAAACGTCATATTTCTCAGATTTTGTGTAATTTTTTGTTCCGTATTTATAAGCGATAAAATGTACTCATACTCAACTATACCTTAACTATATTCAGGAACAAATGACTTCCCAGAACAACACTATATATACCCTATATTATATATAACGTTCGGTTGAGGTTGACGCCGGGAATACATTATGCATATATAGCCTATATATATACTAGAAGGTGACCCGACTTCGTCCGGGCTTTGACCTTGAATTGACCATTTTGAAGGTCAAGGTCAGTTGATGTAACGATTTGACCCGGACAAAAGTACCCGACAAACGTGCCCGTCGAAATCCATCCGGTTTTACCCGATTTGACCTTGAATTTATTATTTTGAAGGTCAAGGTCAGGTCGGGGTCACGATTTTACACATAAATTTAACTGCAAGCTTCACCAATTTATGAAGGCGTTATGGAATCAGGGAGCTAAATGTGTTCTAGAGTAGGGGAGCGAGTACACCGTGGAACCCTAAAGGTGAAGGTAACTGAACAATGACCTTCACCTGATACATGCGACACGTTGTTAAAGGATGACATCGCGTTTATTTGATTTGTACATAATATCTAAATAATTTAAACTGGTGAATGAATGGGGGAATGGATTTTTGTGAGCGGGAAATTTATTTAACTAGCTGCTGTAGTTCGGGATTTTTCCAGATCAAATTTGGCTGTGTGATAGCCCCGTCGTACACTTGGGGATTTATTTTTAAAAGTAAACACATGACCTATGATTTTTCTTGCATTTTCGTGATCAACTGGTGTCAATCTAGCTGGGTAAACATCACTGGTATGGCCTGCAGGCTTCAATTCAGTGAATTTGGCGGAAACGTTAACACTGTCGCCTATGGGAAACCATTTAGTTCAGTGATTCCTTATATAGTCCATCAGCCGTCCTCCATTCTGACTTGCTACTGTCATTCCGGAGGGCTGGGTGTGATTTTCGCTGACCCTGTCAGATTGTCACCTTTTCAGACACCCACTTACCTATTATGGTTACCTGTAAAACAAAAAGATATCATCATGCCGATTGATTAAGAGAAATTTACACGTAAATACAACTTCAAGCTTCACCAATATATGAAGGATGGCACTACAATTAAAATAATAAAATATATGGCTGATTAAAAATACCTGGCTATAAGTGCGAGATTAAGTCAAAGGAGTACTGTACACTAAATCCAGTCATTTATGGGACCTCCTTTTATACTCAACAGAATATATGCAACAACTGAATGAATTTAAGCCATAGATTAGTGCAAAATACTCTATGAACGATGCAAACAACATGGTAATTATAATGAAAATGAGTTTATGACTCCAGTTATTAAACTGAGATTTCATTATCGTAGACCCAGATTCTTCTTCTTACATTCTGTTGAGTATAAAAGGATATTGTCCCATAAATGGCCGGATTTATTGTACTGTACCCCTTTATGAGATAACAATTTCAAACTATAATGGACAGCAATATTAGAGGTCCATACTATAAGCCTAATATATAAGATAGTGACTTGAGACTGGCAACATTATTGAAAGTAACAAAAGCTCAATGCTTTAAATCCCCCAATAAAACAATCAAGGACTTATCTCTGGATGGATTCATATCTGCGCTCTTTGTCGTTTATAAATGATGAGTTTTCAAGCCCAATCAGCACTTGACAATTTATATATACATGACCCTTTGGTGGGTAGAACGACATTTAATTCATTTTATGGTTGATGTCGCTTACAGTAGTTCTATGGTAATATCATGTTACTGTGTGTAGGTAATGTTGTGAAATCATCTCCCAAAAGGATTTTTTCCACAGCCATTATATTAAACTGTTTTAGTTTATGAAATGTCACTTTTATCTCAATTTAAAGATACAACTCGCAGAAATTAAATTAAAATATGACAAATTTACTAGTATGAGCACACATTTTAATGAAATTTGCCATGTAACCAAATTTTAAATGGTCGCATCTACTACACTACAGAAATATCGCCACGGTGTATGCGCAATCGCATAACTTTTTGTGCATGTATAATGTTTAGCTGTTAGGTATTATATAGTTTTTTTTTAAATAAATAGCCAGGACAATGGTAGCAATCTGTTCTGGGGTTATGGGAACAGGAGGGAGTGTGTGTCCACTCTGATGATTAGGTAGGAGGAGTATGTTTGCTTAACCCTTTACCCAACAGAAGGGCCCTGTGCCAATGCATTCTCTTATATATGCGAGTCGACCATAGGTCGCCTCGCATATATAAGAGAATGCATTGGCTTAACACATTAAAAATTATAAAATTGTTAAAGAATGTAAGAAAAAATGGTAAAAAGTGTTAAAAACAGATTTTTTTTAGGCCAATGCATTCTCTTATATATGCGAGGCGACCTATGGTCGACTCGCATATATAAGAGAATGCATTGGCACAGGGCATAACTGTAACCATCACAATGTGGTCAATGAGCCGGTTCCAATGATATCCATATTTGTATGGTTTTATTGCGACAGACCCAAGATATTTTAGGCCGTTGAAGCTTTATTTGGCCGGTTTTGGCCGGTTTGTTGGGTAAAGGGTTAAAGGCTATCAGATTGGGTCTCACTGAATTTGGTTTATTGTTAAGGGGTGTAGACCAACATGTATGTTAATTCTGAGACTATCATCAGATGGTATATGTCTGCTCTGAATTGATCAATTGTATTATTTACATTGGATCATGCTTGATTATATTAAATGCATGTTGTTTGTGTAATTTATTTGTTATAATACTCGGTTTATTTGCAGAAATATATTCACCCACAGGTATGACATCACATATGACGTACTTGCCTGCCAAAGGGTTATATATTTATCTGAATGCTTTTGTTAAAGGGGGGACTGAACTCTAAGTCTGGCCATTTATGGGACCATCTCCTTTCTCAACAGAATATATGCAACAAATTAATGAATTTGAGACATGGATTAGTGAATAATACACTCCCATGCTCTATGATGATGCAAACATCATGGTAATTATAATGAAAATGAGTTTATGACTCGAGCCATTCACTCATTTTCATTATGAGTGTATTTTGCACTAATCCATGGCTCAAATTCATTCATTTGTTGTATATATTCTGTTGAGTATAAAAGGAGATGGTTCCCTATAAATGGCCAGATTAAGTGTACAGTACCCCTTTAAGGAAATGAAAAATTAATTGGAAATTGGAACACTGAGAATATGTCAACAGACACCGGGACGTCATGTTATTGGGTTTGAATACTCACTTTTCACCAAAAAAAGGAAGTGACAATTTCCACCCACGAACATGATGCCACAGTCTTTCTGGTCTGGGGCGATCACAAAGAAATCCCTAAATATCCCGGACGAAGTCGGGCACATCAGCTGGTTATTATATATTTCAGTGTATTTATCATATATAAAAATTGTTGAAGCGATTTTGCATGAGCTTGCCACAAAATCAAAAGACTCAAATATATTAAGTATTGAGTCTTGATAATCTGAGAACAGATATGAAACGAAATAGGTTCAAGAAGGACAGGATTGTGTCGGACTTCATGAAATTGTTGTCTCTTTATGAATAATATATATATTTTTATGTGGAAATAAAAGATTTCCAACTTATTCATGACTTCTCTGTTTACAAACTTGATCTTTCTGGTCAAATGATCTTACTCTGTATTCTATGTACATACTGAAAATGATCATTTTGAATTTTGTAAATTGTTTTGGCATTAGGTGTAGCTTCAGATCTATATTCTGGATAATAAAATAATCGAGAAGAGTAAGGTTAAAACAATCCACAAAGAATAAAATTCACAAAAAATTAGGCGATAAAATTTGCCTCCAAGTTGGGGCCAACAGAGGATTTGAGTACCATATTTATATTAAGTAAAAATAATTATACCGTATAATAAGCTCATGGGGTGCAAGTTTTTTTTTAGTGCCAAAAATGATAAGTGAGCCTAAACGAGGATAAGGCCCTACCCAAAAAAAAATTCACTACGGAAATACCAGGTAGTAACCATGTATATGTAATCAGTAAAAGAAGAAGAGAGAGTGAGGGAGAGAGAGAGAGAGATGTTATTTCACTGAAAATATATTCTCTGAATTATATTATTTGCTAAACTTTTGACATAGTTCTCTCTTTTCACAAGGGATCTTTCTACAGCTGTCAATAACTAACAAAATATTATTTTATTCTCACAAAAAACACCCCAGCTGCTTAATGTGCTATTGTGAAATAGAGTTATCACTCATGCCCTTGTAAAAACACTCTGAAAAAAGCCATGTAAAACATGGTATACCAGGCTCTACTCCAGTAAAATAAAGGCAGGTAAAATGATATACATGTACTATGGTAAAAGGTATTTAAAACCCATTTAAAAAGGACATACCATTGTAAATTCCAAGTAAAGCCATTGTGTACCCCACTTACATTATACTCTGGTAAATCCTGGTGTATTACCATTGCATACCAACCATTTAACCAACATGGGATCACATGTACAAATTTTGAGAATGATTGGACTCCACCTTGCAGAGTTGTTTCCATTTTGGACTAAAATATACAAAAAAACCTAACCCAAACCACCTAAATTCTTGTCCCTGCATGGTTGAAATACGTTTTGTAGGATCAGTCTGTAAGTGTAGACTTAAATAAAGTCTGAACTAGCTGCTCCAAGATTCATACTATCATTCCCCTCGTATGACCTGTATATTATTATGTGGTATTGCCGCACCTCATTCGAAATCCCAGGATGTGTTATTGGCTGTCCGATAACAATTACACGTTCACAGTCCACACCTATTCAATTAGATGCATAAACTGAGATAACTCTGTAGTTGGCAGTGAGTGTGTTGCAACATGATTGTAGTGCCAGGTTTTGAAGTAACTGACGACTTTTCAAGTAAAGTGTTTTTTAAAGATTTTTTTTCTTTAAGAAATCTACATTGACTAAATAACAGAGAACTGAAATAAAATATACAAAAGTTTAAAGGCCCACTATCTTTGACACATATAACATACTAATTGACATCAAACTACACTGAAATAAATTCTGATTCAGAAGTAACACACGGAGGAGGTGAGTTTAAAGTCCCATTTAATTTTTGAGTCTCCGATTATTTTTTTTTATAGTGACTTGATATACAGTTTTAATAACAATCTATGCCATAAAATATGATTAAAATACTGTAATTCATCACTATTTGAAACATCTGTGTCCCACAGAGAAATAGAAAACTGCTGAAGACTTCCCCCGTCTGACATCCAGAATGCAACAGAATTAAAACTTTTTCAATGAAAGGGGAAGAACTCTATCTTTAATATATAGAGTTATTCCCCCTGCATTGAAAAATAATACTGATTTTTATTTCAATCTTGAGGACAAAACGCATTGGCAACTCAACAAAAACAACATGTCCACAGTTTATTACACCGGATAAGTTGATATTACAATGTTTTGGAGCTTCCTCTTTCAAATGGTATATAATATGGCATATATTTTATATAAAGTAATCCGAAAATTAAGTGGGCATTTAAAAAAAATCTTTTAAAGAGCGTTTTTCCCCCCAAGCAAAATACCGAAGATTTCAAAACGTTCAATAAACAATTGTGTATTGTTCTTAACAATACAAATCGATTACGTCATTGGCGACGTCAACCGTAGCAGACAATTTCTTCACTAAATTATTAGGTATAGTCTACACTAAGACATAAATTTTAGAATAATACAAGCTACAATCTTCAGAGTGTGCAATAAACAAAGAACAACACAGTTTTGTGAACATGTTAACGTTATTGCACTCGTTTGTCATGCCGCGAGGTAAAACTCGAACCTCCGGTTCTCGTTTTACCATCGTGTCAGAACAAACTCGTGCAATAACGTTATGTCGTTCTAAATATCTCGGTTTACCAGGGTTTTACCAGAGTATAATCTGTTACAACATGACTCCATCAAGACTTTACTACTGTATGTTTTGATTTACATGGGTTTTACCCAAGCATGTTCTGTCCCACCAGCATTTTATGAGAGCATAGTGGGGTACACCATGCCTTTAATCGGAATTTGCAAGGGTATGTCCTTTTTACACAGAGTATAATATGTTACACCCTGACACCATCAAGAATTTGCTAGAGTATATTTGGGACTAAAATAATCTTCATATAAGTTGATTTTGGCACATATGTGTTTAGCAATTCCAGCACCGCGTATTTAACCTAGTATACGTAAGAAGTTAAGAAAAATACAGGACTTACAGATATCAATTTATTGAGTTGTATGACCTCGAATATGGTATTTCATCACACCAGTTCTGTGTCACAAGGCAACTTTGGCTAAGGCCTAAACAAATAATACCTTTGTTTCCGCTAACGAGCTAAAAAAAATTAGGGTAGGTAGGTAGGCTTAACTTTTTTTTTTTTTTTTTTTTCTTTTTTTCCTTTTTTTTTTCAGTATCTTTAAAAATAACTGTATAATACTTGTCAATAACCCAAACTATGCACTTCTTAGCCCCAATCAGGTTAACCCAGATGACAGAGGAACTAGAAACTCCAATTCAATCTTACATATGCTTTAATATTTACATATATACTAGTCTATATACTAAGATAGTCTTTGATAATCCTAATATTTCCTATATGGTCTGGCGACAACTGGAGTCAGTCCAGCACCACTGCACTGTACACATATTGGAGTGACCGTCTTGTACCGATCTCTTAAGGATGGCTTCACAACACCACCTTCTCCGCATTCAGTGAAGGATCTAGGTATTTTTTGGGGACACCTGTTTTTGGGCAATGATATGCCGAAGGCATACCTGAAGGCCTGATCGGAGGAATGTTTGGGAAGGGTGCCCCCACTGATGATGGTGGGGGTTCTTCCCCTGGAATTTTTTTGAAAATCCATTGCATTTAGATCTAATCTAAGGCTCTTTGAGTCAGTATTTTGAATTTTACAGAGAGGTCAATTTTATCAAGTTTCTCAAGCATAACTTTGGAACTTTTTATATATGTATGGATTGGAAATGCTTATAAGTTATTGTCAGATATCTTTTGGTTCTATGGATTATGCTTATCGGAAGCCTTATCCTGCTTGAAATTAGACTTGCCATCATCACTCTAATTCATAAATAGGCTATTTTATAAAATTCAATTGAGACACATACCGTACATAATATACTACGTCTACATGTACATGTAATACAGAAATCCAAAAAAGCCAAACATACTTTACAGTATGATTCCAACTGTTAAACTTAAATCTTTTTGTAAACTTAAATTTCTTATGTCAATATATATAAATATATAAATGTTTTGCATCTTGTTATGATATGAATTGGGACCTAAATTAAAAAAAAACAAAAAAATTTAAATAAATTTTTTTTTTTTGCTCCACTTTTTTTGTTTTTTGCAATGGCAATAAAAAGTTTAGGGTCGGCGGTTTAAAATAGGGTCGGTCGGGTTAGCGGAAACAAACGTATTTTTTGTTTAGGCCTAAGTCCATACAATGGAACACAGTTTGTTTAAGAACAGTTTGTCTACTTGATCATAGATGCATAAAGTAATCATTTTTTAGCACAATATAGTGAGGAAACTAATACAACAGCAAGATATCCCTTCATGTTTCTCCAGCTTTTAAATTACTATACCATAAAATATTGATTTGAACTAATTCTGAGAAATAGAGGCTCCGAAATTAGACAAACTCCCAATTTTGGAGACACATAACTCGAAAAATAATGGAGGTATCTGGAAAATGTTTTCTGTTTCGTTAACATAATTGTGGATATATAAATGGCAGTACTTGTGAAATGGAGTTTTTTATGAACATCTTTGAAAATCCATAATGGAGTATTTCAACAAATTTTGACAAAATTATTTAACATAATGTATCAATTTCGCCTTTCTTTATCGTTTTTGGTTTTTAGTCTGTTGTTTATCATGGGTTAATATACTTATTCCTGCTAAGAAACATTGTGTTGAGGTTTGACACGTTGTTCTCTTAAATGCAGTAGATTACACAGTGTAAACCTATACGTGAGGATTTGCCTTTCTTCCGATTTTATGCTACGACTTTCCTCAGATTTGCATCAATTTTGACAAAGATTACGATCTCATGTGTACAAAATCTGTTAATAAAAGGGGTTAAAGGGACGGGCGGCGTTCGCTGTGGGTTATAATTTAGAAATAACATTTATCAAATTATGATAATTTCCTCAAGAATATACTAATTGTATAGCAAAATAATGATATGAATGCGATAATATTCATAAAACACGCTTTGTGTCAGAGAAAATGCAGAAAATGCAGAAAATGTGACGTAATTACCATAGGTTAGTAGAAAATGCTAACTGGATTGAAACATATTCACCAAGAAATTGCGAGAACAATTATATTATGTAATTGTTTTCTGTCTGATCATTTCCCAATCATGAAGTAACGTGGATTAACTGCACGCATGGATTTTGAACTGACAGCGGATATAATTGGTCAATTAAAATGTGATTTGAATGCGATCGTTGGTGGCGCCAATAATTTGATATTCGCGCAACGGAACATTTTCATTGCACGATCCTGTATAGTTCCGAGTGTTTGTCTATAAACAAATGGTTCTGTAACGTTTTTGATGTTTGTTTACATAACAAAGAGTGAAAACGTGACAATATATAACATGCAATGTACGCGATATCTATAGTTGGTATAAGAACAAAATATGTCTATTATATAATATGATTTCTGTTTATGGCGGTTTTAGCGGATGTGACTATTTTAACAGCAATGCACACCACGAAGACCGCCCGTATCTTTAAGTGTCGATAAATGAATAAGTCGACCTAACCACATGACAATTAAACAGTAATATAAATTCGTTATTCAGACATAAACAACTATTTCAAATGCATATGTATACAAATAAACGTCATATTTCTCAGATTTTGTGTAATTCTTTGTTCCGTATTTATAAGCGATAAAATGTACCCATACTCAACTATACCTTAACTATATTCAGGAACAAATGACTTCCCAGAACAACACTATATATTCCCTATATTATATATAACGTTCGGTTGAGGTTGACGCCGGGAATACATTATGCATATATATATATATATATATATATATATACTAGAAGGTGACCCGACTTCGTCCGGGCTTTGACCTTGAATTGACCATTTTGAAGGTCAAGGTCAGTTGAGGTAACGATTTGACCCGTCCAAAACACTGCCCGGACAAAAGTACCCGACAAACGTGCCCGTCGAAATCCATCCAAGGTCAAGGTCAGGTCGGGGTCACGATTTGACCCGTCCAAAACACTCAGTTGACAAAAGTACACCCATGTATAAAATTTCGTCGAAATCCCATCAAAATTGGCGATTTGACCTTGAATTGACCCGATTTCAAGGTCAATGTCACGTCGCACGGGCATATGAATATGCTTATGAGACTCCCCATACGAATGTACCCCCGCATACCAAGTTTCATCGAAATCACGTGATATTCGGGCGTTTGACCTTGAAATTACCAGATTTCAAGGTCAAGGTCACGTCGCACGGACAAATTAATATGCCTATGTTCGTTCCCGGCCGAAAATACCCCCACATACCAAGTTTCATCGAAATCGGGCGGGCCGTTTTCGAGTTCATCGCGAACACACACACAGACAGATCTTCCAAAATATATAATAGACTAGCAGGTTAGCCCGCCACTGGCGGCATTCGTCTCATGGCTTTGTTTCAGAAACATGACATTTTTTAATTTAACCAAATTTCAAGTCGATAGCTCCACCCGTTTCCGAGATCTGGTCTGCGCATGCGCGAAGCTTGCGTCGCACGGGCTTGGCGACCCGATAAAATCCGTACCCGGGGCAAGATACATTCACATACCAAATTTCAAGTCGATAGCTCCACCGGTTTCCGAGATCTCGTCTGCGCATGCGCGAAGCTGGCGTCGCACGGACTCGGCCACCCGATAAAATTTGTATCCGGGAAAGATACATTCACATAGCAAATTTCAAGTCGATAGCTCCACCCGTTTGCGAGATAACGCATTCTTTGTTTTTTGTCCTAAACTTCAGAGCGGACAGTCAATTCTGCCTTTTTAGTTGCATTTCGTCCACATCCGTATTTCGGACGCATGGGGTCAGTCGTTTAGCCACGTCCATTGGAATCCGCATCGGACGCATGGGGTATCGTTTAGCCACGTCCATTGCAATAAAGAACGTTAATTGTTAAAACCTCCGTATAAGGTATAGATAAAGAGCGTTTTGCCTTAACCCCCCCCGCCGTGCCTTTGAGGTGATTTGGGAGTGGATAAAGGGTGCTCAGAGGGAGGATTTTACACTTACATACGAAATTTGATCTCAATCTGTACACGCGTTTTGGATTCTATGAAGTACACACACACACACACATACACACATATATACGAAGTCTCAAAATATATAGTATAGACTAGAAGGTGACCCGACTTCGTCCGGGCTATTCAAAAACCAAATTTCAAGTCGATAGCTCCACCCGTTTCCGAGATCTGGTCTGCGCATGCGCGAAGCTGGCGTCGCACGGGCTCGGCGACCCGATAAAATTCGTATCCGGGGCAAGATACATTCACATACCAAATTTCAAGTCGATAGCTCCACCCGTTTCCGAGATATATAGCCCAATGTCATTTGCGGATACCTCGGCCGGTGATGAGTTAGTTAACGCGACATCGGCCGGTTAAGAGTTAACGCGATCACGTCACGATATGTTGATGGCATAATATATTTACGCAATGATTTTCGATGAGCGAAGCATGGTCCTGCGTTCTTCCCGATAATTAAGGTAGAAACTTTAAACGTACACAGGCGTGTGATACATCATTGGAAAGATGAAGCGCCACAGATTCTAACCGTGCAAATTATATGACTGGCAATTTATTATTCGCGCTATATCGAATCGATTTGTGAGCACCGAACTGAAATATATTAGCACAAAACGGCGTAAAAACAGATTTGACATCGGGACGTGAAAAGTTGACCTCGCACGGACAAATTAATAGGCCTATGTTACTCCTGACCCGAAAATACCTCCACATACCAAGTTTCATATCAAGTTTCACACACACACACAGATCTTTCAAAATATATAATAGATTCGTCCGGGCTTTGACATTGAATTGACCATTTTGAAGGTCAAGGTCAGGTGGGGTCACGATTTGACCCGTCCAAAACACTCCCTGGAAACAATTACCACTATGGTCCACTAAGTATCAAATTTTGTCAAAATCCGTCTGGCAATTTTCCAACACCAACACCCCAAAAATGGTGGAAATTGGGCAAGCGGATACCGGGAAATCGGCCCAGCGGATACCGAGATACCCTATATATGTATCAAATTTCGTCCGTAAAAATCCGCCAGTTTTACCCGATTTGATTTCCACTAAAGTATGTAAACGCGCCTCATATACACACGCTCATTAATTATCAAGCTTCAACGTAAAGATAAATTAGCATTGTGTGGTAAATTTTAACTAATTATTTTCTCGCAGTCAAAGTTGAACAATTTCGATGTTGTTGACATTGACGGCTTGGGGCCACCGGTAGATTCCATTTCGCAACAACGAAGTATCATTTCAGCTAAATGGATTCTTGGATGAGATTCCAGACCCGCGGGGTAAATGTAAACAGCTTGAGCCTTATGCGTGGTGTGAATATACAAAAAATAAATCTATCGACAATAGACCTAAGAATATTAGCTGTAACAAAATTTATATATCAGAAATTGTAATAAATGATATATTTTGGGATAGATACACGATTTTTAATAGCCTGCAAATTGACAATATATATTGTAAATGTTATAATTTTGGGAAAAATACACGATGCGTAATTGCATGCCTGCAAATTGCTAACGTTCGTCGACGTATGAATATAGAGTTATCCTCCCTGCATCGCAGTGCTAAATCCGGCGTGATAGCACTGCGGATCCCGAGATATGAGTTTTGAAGGTCAAGGTCACGTCGCACGGACAAATTAATATGCCTATGTTCGTCCCCGGCCGAAAATACCCCCACATACCAAGTTTCATCGAAATCGGCTGGGCCATTTTCGAGTCCATCGATTACACACACATACACACAAACAGATACACACACACACACACAGATCTTTCAAAATATATAATAGATATGCACACGGTATGTTAAATTAATAATAGCATGTCCATATATATTAAGGGACGCGTCAGCATAACAGGAACAATAATTAACAAACTTTTTGTTTGACCTTATATACTATTGATGGGTATCGTTCCCTTGGGCAGGCCCATCACCACCCCTGTGTGCATTTTTAAGTTTAATACGGTATGTGTACTCTTCGCGACCAATTTGTGACCAATCAGTTTGTAAACGTAAAATTCAAATTCAAGTACCCTTTTTAAAGGCACACACTCCAATTCGATGGTCCCCATATCATTAGATTCCAACAACAACATTTCTTGAAATGCCGCTTTAGTTATCAGAATCGACTAATTGCCGATAATTAATGATAACCACTGTCAATTATAGTAAAATATCGTACCAAATTGTTATTTATCAACATTTGTTCAACGCAATTTGGTATCGAGGGTATATCTGTCGGCATTCGTCGAATATTTGCCAGGCCGCCAAATATTCGAGGTGGCGAAAAATAACAGATTTCATAAACTCGAAACTCTGGGCTTTGATGGGTGGGTTCCTCAACTCAAATCAAATATTTTTTGACCATCGAAGAAATAGTAATTTAGGGGCGTTAAATCGGATTATGCATCTTTAATGCATTTTATTTTTGCAGTCGGTCAAAAGCTCTTCAGAGCATTGTGTTTGTACGTGTATAATGTTTTACCTCCGATTTTCAATTAATATTTATCTTATCTTATCAAATCCTCACGTATTGGTGGTAATCCTCATTTAGGATTTTCTACCAATAATTTTTTTTAAATTTTAGTTCGTTCCAGAATAATCTAAATCCGTGTTTTGTAATATTTTCGTGACATGCGTTTCCGGTTCTAGGAATTACTTCCGCGTTGTAAAACTTCGAAAGTTTTGAACATTTTATGAGTGAGTTTGTGCCCTAATTTAAGGTAATTTTATGTGTGTTCATGTTTTCATACAGTTACTCACTATTTTATGAAAAGGGTTTGGAATGATTTTCTAACTTTATTTTGTTTATTTCATAAAAAATAATGTGTCCACGTATCGGCAGCTGAGAGTTAGACTGGGTTTCGCCCGGTTTGCCCACCTGTGGGCTGTAGACCATACTACTAGTACTAGTGGCTGTGTAGGCAGATTTTGGTAGATCAGAATGGTGAGGTCAGTCTGTCTGATTAATAATTTAGTTTGGAGACTTATTTATTAATAATTCAGGTTGGGCTGGTTTCTACAGGTCGTGCACACATCCAAAACGGTCTACGTAGCTCGTTTTGTCTACTGTAGCCCGATTGAGCTACGTTTTTAATGTGATTTACACGCCTCCTGCGATTATCGCCATACCACGAAAAAAGCGCATTTCGAATTTTCGTTCATTAGTTGTGTACCACTATCACGTCTACAAAGAAGCAAAAAACTCAACGACTCACCACTGCTTTAATACCTTTTGAGCGATTCAAAATCAAATTTGTTTTGGTCAATTTACAATGAAAAACGGTATGAAATGATCATCAAAATCTCTTGATCGAAATGTAAATCTTCATCAAATCTGAGGTAGTTCCGGTCGCAATTATGTTCGCAAACATCCGTGTGCAGGCGATAATCTGATTGGTTGTATTTAGCCAGGGATTAATGGGATTTCAGTGTAACATCTATCTGTTGGAATGTACGGAACGACAAAAGGACAACCATATTTGTATAACTGTAATGTTACGCGAGGTGCTTCCAAATTTCAAAGTAGAGTTGTGAATACACAACTAATGAACGAAAATTCGAAATGAGCTTTTCTCGTGGTATGGCGGTAATCGATGGATGTGTGTAAATCACATTAAAAACGTAGCTCAATCGGGCTACAGTAGACAAAACGAGCTACGTAGACCGTTTTGGATGTGTGCCCGACCTGTTCTAGGACTTACAATTCAACGCTAATCGACACAGGGAAATCGGTAGCCGAGAGGTAGCTATCTATCTTCTTCGTGTGACAGCTCGCTGTCATTTACTGACAATTATGAGCCACCTGGAGGAGAGTTAAGATTCCAAGACAATGTTCGTAGGACTCAATGGTGTTAGTTTGAGTCGGGAGATGTGGTGGTGGTAACATTGATTTTTGAGCGCCTAAATTTTGGTGGTTGATATATTATTATTTTTTTTTTTTTATGATCTTTTTGGTCGTTTCATGATATTAAAAGAATAAAATTATTTACAACTGTCAACTATTTACAACTTTTGGCCATTATGGACTGCATCGATCAATGATGATGAGAGCTGTGAATTGAATGTTTTGCTGTCTTCAAAATTAGCTTGTGGAGGGTGGTAACAGGTTAAATTCTTCTATGTTACGAGGATAGAATGAATAGAAATAGGAATCTTTATTAGCTCTGAGGGTATGGAATGTTAGTTTATTTTTCTTGTTGTATCTGGTACGGACAGTTTTGTATTTTAATATGTCAGCTGGGTATATATAAGATAGAATAACCTGTCAACTCCCTTTTCGGGCATTACAGACAGGGTCCAGGTCTCACTGGTCGGTGCTTTGGTGGGCTACTATAACCTACAGCCGGGTTCTTTAACATGCACATAGTCACCCTTGTACACGGGTCAGCCATTTATGTCGGCTCCTGATCCGACAGCGTACCGTACTCACGACAGCATACCTGGACATGATGTTGCCGTGAAGGGAAGTCAGTTTTGTATTCGGATATATATTGTGTGATCACGAATGAGACTTTTCAGTCATACAACGTGGTAATCTGACCAAGTTTGGATTTTTGTCAGAATACCCGACCGGGAATCGATCTCCGGACCTTTAGCACAAGAGACCAGTATGCTATCCACTCGGCCACTGACTTTACTTTACGAAATGGTCTCACGTGCTAGTGGACCTGGGATCACAACCTGGTCAGGATTTTCTGATAAAAATCAGAAATAGGTCAGATACCAAGTTTGTCAGGCTGAAGAATCTCATTCGAGATCACTGAATACAGATCCGAATACAAAATGCCGACTTCCCCCCCATTTCAACATTTGTCCAGGTTTGTTGTCGTGGGTGCAGTACACTGTCCAATGGCTGACATTAATGGCTGACCTGTGTACACACCTTGGTGTGTGCACAATAAAGAATGCTACTAGAGTCACCACAGGGTTATAAAGTTACTCGGCCATGGTAGCTCCTGGACCAGTGCATCTATAACTGGAAGGTTCCTGCTCTGCAATATCTACAGACAGATAATCCTTTTATCGATTTGCATAAATATTCACGCAAAAAAAATCTTGAGAATCCAAGTGGATTGCACTGTATATGCACTAAGATTCACATCGTACGGCGATGGTTTTAATTCACTGAGCTTCCTGATAGTGGAAAATGGGTCACTTAATTAGGTTTGAACTATTATCATAACACCACTTTGATCTAAGCAGAAGTCGTTTGAGCATGCGTTAAAATACGAAACAGTTACACAATTACAATCTTGATTTCACAGGTTTATCGCAAGATTTTTAAAGCATACTAGTAAGTTGACCGTTTGGGGATTATCCACCATTGATAACATTTTACCTAGTATATTCGTTGGCGGATGACCACGTTCCGTAAACCTGTGTGGCTACATCACAAATTGAGTTTGTCAAAATGCAATCAGTGTTCAGTACTGGTGTCAGAGTGATGAGGGGTTACCGCATTTGACTATTATTAAACATTGCCTGGGACTTAGAACTAGTAGAAACCATACAGTAATTTCCCCCAAGACTGACATGCCAATTAGCATCTGAACTTGGTGTTGTTATACCAAATGCCTTCACTGGCAGATAGACAGCTTAGAACTTGATAGATTTTGTAACATTTCGGTTTCTGCCCGATAACTCCAGTTTGGATTATTTGATCTGAACCATCTGCATGTGTATTTACCAGCTAAAAATACAGGCCAAGTTCAAATATGGGTTCCGTTAAATTATTTTTACATGAGTTACAGCCCTTTTTTTACTTAGAATTTGACTAATTTCATAACATTTCAGTTTCCGACCGATAACTCCTGTTTAGATTATCTGAACCAAAGCTGGTATGTGTGTTTCTCAGCTAAAAATACATGTACAGGTCACATTTGAATATGGGTTCTGTCCAATGATGTTCACATGAGTTACAGCCCTATGTGAAATAGTATAATGCTTTTATTAAATGCCAGGAAATATTAAAGGTGTATATAATACTTTCATAGTACAGTTACATGTATTTAACTTATAGAACTATTATTCACTTCCCGGTTGAATTACTATTAAACGTAATAATCCACGTTTATGAACGTGATCAATCATTCTCATTTGATAACATTCATGGAAATAATGAGCAGTCCCATGTGATCAGTTGAATAAAAATAGCACTGAATGATGCAAGCGTACATTGCAAATTTGCAATATATTATTGGGCTGCGTTTTCATTTAATGATAATTAACATGGGGTGAATCCACATAAAGGGTGTTGCATCAACTTTCACATGCCAATCATTGAAACAGACTAGTCATTTTAAAGTTTTGATCAGCATGTGCATGGGGCGAGCGTGGCGTGAGCGATGTTAGTCTTGCAATATATTACCGGGCGGCCTACTAAACCAAAGCTGCAACACTCCAGCCCAATTTACAACAGTGCGCCCCCATGTGTGTCCTAACACTTACTCGCTGCCTATGGTTCTGTTTTCAACGAAATACTCTGTAAAGAAACCAAGAAGTTTTTTCGTATTCTGATAAAAGTAAACCACAATGTACCCGGTAATGGGTCGGCATGATCTGTAACTGCGATAATACCATCTTCAAGGTTTACCGATTATGAAAAAAAATGGGGTTAACAGTATTGAAAATCTTATCGATTATAATCGGTATACTGAAATACTGCCCAGCACTAGTCAATATTGCAGTCCTTAATGAGTGAATCTTGCATCATTACTTTGACAAATTGGTGGGTAGGGTCACATCGGTTCAGGATATCTCTTCGCTAATAAACAGGTCTGGGAAATGTGAAAAATGAGCTACAATACCTGAAATCAGTTACCTTGCTGAATTCAGCTATACTGTAGATTATACTCTCCACCTGGCAAGTTTTATGTGATGCGACAGAAAGACAAAATTGTGCATTGAAGCTAGGCTACCAAGGTCATGATCGCAGTCCTAAACAAGTGAATCACGCATCATTTCTTTGCCAACGTGCTGCTGCTTCACAGTAAAAGACTGCCGATATTCTCTAAAATGAAATACCATTAGTGCGTTTGTCGCATCAGGATATATCTTTGCTAATATAGAATCTCTTAAAATCGCACAAGTCTGCATACATGTAACTTATCATTTTTCGCTACAGAAAAACAAACCGAAGACACCGCATGTTAATATTTTTACTGAATTAAAATAAATTTTATTGACTGTTAATAATATAAACAGAGGTAGCATATCGAGTATAAATTAATCATGTGAAGGGATGATACATTGATGCATCATGATGCACTCATTCCCGACACTTGTATCGATATGATACACAAGCTGTAGTATAGCGATACGGATATGCACTGGTTGGTGGATAAGTTCCAACCTTTGAACGTAGTTTTCCCCTCAAATTTCCCTGAGCAACTTGCTCATCAGTATTAAGTCAATAGAGGACTGAATTCCAGCCGAAAATTGGCTAACACAATGTGACCATGGGTACATGTTCTGAGCAGTCGTATGGATAGGGAAATTTACCGATGTCGGCTAGAAATAAAATATACCACAAGATATAAAGTAATCTCTGCTTCAGAAATATTTTTTCGATTTATCTGCTGTACATCAGTCCCACCAATGTTTTTTTTATTATTTTTATGAGAATTCTATAAGCAGGTCAACAAAGGTCAACTTAAACACCTGCTAACAGAGCAGACAGCACAAATGTTCAATGACGCAATCACACATTCCCTTCACCTAGTAATAATTATGTGACAGTGTGCAAATGCAACACCATTTTACACCAGGTCATTACATGAATGCAGTAATCTCTTTGATGCTTTATAATATTTTGTGCTGTCATAATTTTGTATCTGTGGGTAAAACACTTTGTGTCCAGTACTTGTAAATAGCCACATGCGATCTCCATGGAATGGACCTTATTTATGGACCCAGGAATGAGCATTATAAAAGGTTTGAATGTGTTCGAAATATAGTACTATATACCGATAGCTTCTATTACAATTTGCACCATGCACCTCATGTGTTGACACTTAACTTGGATATTGAGCCAGTGTGAGTCGTGTGACACTTACAATAAAACACTGCTAATATTCTGAAGTGCGTTCATGATAACACAATGAGGCGGCAGCTTATATATCAATTATAATTAATGTATAATTATGGTGAAACAACGTAGCAGCCAGTGTCAATTAATATTACTCTTTAAAGCCTCACTTAATTTTCGAGTCGCCAATTATTTTTTTATAGTAACTTTATATACGGTTTTAATAACAATCTATGCCATAAAATATGATTAAAATGCTATAATTCACCACTATTTGAAACATCTGTGTCTCAGAAGATGCCCACAGATAAATAGAAGACTTCCCCCCTCTGTCACCCAGAATGCAACAGAATTCAATCTTTTTCAATGGAAGGGGAAGAACTCTATCTTTATTATATAGAGTCATTCTTGATGACAAAACGCGTTGGCAACACAACAAAAACAACATGTCCACAGTTTATTACACCGGATAAGTTGATAATACAATGTTTTGAAGCTTCCTCTTTCAAATGGTATATAATATGGCATATCTTTTATATAATGTAATCTGGGGGTTCGAAAATTAAGTGGGCCTTTCAACTATAACTGATAAGAGATTTTGTCTTTCCAACAGGCCGTAAATATTAAAGCAATGTGTTTTCATTATATTATTATTCTCTATATTTTGATGGATATACAGTAATGCTCTAATTAATCGACCTCTTAACCAAAGCAGAATTATGGGTAACTTTTCAGGATTTAGTCGGAAATATGGCTTGTTGCCATTCATCGGAAAGCTCTCGGGGAGAGCTTTCCGATGAATGGCAACAAGCCATATTTCCGACTAAATCCTGAAAAGTTACCCATAATTCTGCTTTGGTTAAGAGGTCGATTAATTAGAGCATTACTGTACTTGACAGACAGGAGCATCATCATCAATAAATGAGACTTGCTACTCTTACTTTTGCAGTCCTCGCAATGAGTGCATTATGTAGGAGTTATTTAATTTATCTTCCATAAAAAATTTGTTACAAAATATGGCCGCCAACAGCCATCTTGGATTTTACTCTTTGTATGACTAAAACCTTCTGCTCACCCAAGAGGCCAACTCTCTCATCCGATCATCACCAAACTACATATGGATCTTTGGGGTGACTGTAGATGGGAGCCGTCTCAGATTTTACTCTTTCTGGTACATGTAGTATTACTGCATCCTTTGGCACAGTCTCTTTGAAAAGCCAACGAAAATCCAATATTGGATTTACGTCTCTAGAAGTGTCCATAATATTTCATTTCTATAGTTTAAACATATTTATTTGTCTAATTTCAATAACACATACAGGAAATGACACATACATTTTTATAGACAATGGGATTGGAGGACAAGTGCTGACTCACTTATGAGTACCCCCTCTCCCCTCTTTCATTTATATGATGGAAGCGGCATTCCCAACATGACGTAATAAACCGTTTCCAAATATGGAGTGCATTCCTGGTGTAGTAAATGTTTGTGAGAATCGTAGTATTTTGAAATAGTTATAAATAAAACAAGATGCGAAAGAATAATCAGTCATGAATATCGTTTACTGATAAAAAACTCAAAGATGATGTCTCCTATATTGTGATGAGTAAAATTAATTATGGATGTATTGCCTGTATTCAGTTTTCCAACAATAGTTGAGTTCGACAATGCGTGGGAAAATTGTCAACACGTCATTGACCTCTGATCTCTGATGTGATCTGCTATGCCATAAACCAATGAAATCATGCGCAGTCTGCGCGCCACTCTCTGATGAAATTGAGGGAATCTCTTCAATACAGAACCTAATTTTAATAGAGAGTTCTTAATTAACCCTTTGAGTGCTAGGTCCAATTTTTGTATCAACCCATATACCCTGTGCCAATGCATTATCTTATATATATGCGAGTCGACCATAGGTCGCCTCGCATATATAAGAGAATGCATTGGCTTAACAATTTTTTTTTTTTTTTTTTTTTTTTTACAATTTTTTACAATTTTAATATATTTTATTATATTCTTTAACAGTCTTATTGTGTAGGTTCAGGGCCGATAATATCTGCCCCTGGCACTCAAAGGGTTAAGATGTAATTCCGATATAGGATTTTCATTGGCTTTTCAAAGAGACTGCCTTTGGCACAACCTGCAGCCAAACTTTTTCATCCGATTAATCCCAAACTGCTTATTCATAATCAGGGTAACCTCTAGTTACATTTAAGCATATAAACCTTCCAAGTTCCCTATCGCTCTATGGACTGTAATACATGGCATGATCCCATTTCCAAGTCATTGACGCTTTCATTTCATGTACTTGTTGATGATAGTTGTTTTACAGACTTTTATAAAATTAATGTTATTTCACATGAACCCAATGTGAAGGCCTTGGCTCCTTTTTAGTAGTACAAAGTAGGACTTGGTAGTATAGGACTTTATGGACTGTGGTCTTGTCTCAAGATAAATAAACAATATCACACATTCCCGTCATTAAATGTCTGTATTTACTATTTGTTCAAGAACCCATTATGCATCGTTTAGGTCATATGTTAGTTTAAGGCTGGCTAGGTGATGATTGATCGTCACAGGGCTGGTAGTCAACATCCCCTAAAGGTGCATTTACCTTGTATACATACATGTTCTTGTGCAAAACTTTAGAGGTCCTGCGTGGGTGTAAGATGACATATACTATACATGTTTCCCCATATACTAGGATCACATTGTCACAAGGCTGGTGGATAGTGTCAGGGTTTCTGCTAGGGGTTGGGGCTATGGTACCCCTATAGTCGTTGGGGGAAACTGGGAAATCTCAAACCATAAACAAACTGTTAATATCTGATAGTATAATTTAAGCCAAGTTTTGAATGTCTACGGTAATATAAGATAAAGTCAAGAAATCTTACTGGTAATTTTGTTTTATTTTTAACAATTTGAAGGGTTAAGTAATTTAAGGTTATTATCATAATTGGCACTGAATACAAATTGATACTGTATACTATAGGTACTGTAAGTTTTGCAACAAATCATCCATCATGTTAAATTCATGAGCAAAATAAGTGTACTGAAAGTACCGACAATAACAGTGACACGAACAACAGAAATTGTTAAAATTCTCAATTTAGTTCTATGTCTGACTTCAATACATGACAACATGTAAATACCATGAAATATTCCTGATCATCCTTCAGTGGCAAACATCTGGACCAGAACCAATGATAACAGTTTGTTATTTATACAATGTAGTCGCCAGGATTTGCATCTCCAATTTCACACTCTGGGGACCTCATTCTGCTCACAGCCTCATCTTCTGGGAATTACGTATACAGTCTCAAATTAACATTGTTTTTTGTTACTTTTCCCCTTTTGATCAGTTTCCAAAATATAAAATGCATAAATGAGGTGACTAATGGGTGAACATCATCAACTTCAACTGCGGAACCTCGATCTGATCTCTGCGGGATAGCTTCACTAAATTCACGCTCTGGAGTCCTCATTCTGCAAATGTGATACACACTATTTTCAGGCATGGCTTCCTTTTTTCTCGTGCATTCTGTTTTGAACAGTTTAATTATTATTTTGTCCGTGCAATAAAGCCCTACTGTCAGATGCCAGTAGCCTGTGCATTTTACACCTGGTTGTATGTGAGATATACGCAAGCAAAACACGTACCATATTTTGTATCAACAAACCATTGGCTGTGTCATGTATTTGGATGATCTGTCCTCTATATGGGTTCTTGTAATTTCTTCAGAATTAAAAAAAAACATTGCCACCATGCAGCAACCATCTTGGATTTCACTTTGAATCCATCAGAACTTGGAGCCCACAATTATAGGTGAAACGTTTTGAAAATTTACAGGTGTTTTTGGGATCACCTCTAGACAGCCATCTTGGATTTTACTCTTTGCATGACTAATTCCTTTGCCATACCCTACAGGTCACATCCCTCATCTGATCGTCACCTTTCTTCATATGGGCCATTGGGGTGACTTCTCAATGGGAGCTATCAATATTTTCTGAATTTTTGAAAAACTTGTCCAGCAGCCATTTGGTTTTTACTCTTTGCATGACTACTAGTAACTATACTTCAGCATGCCCTACAGCAAACATTTTTCACCCAAGTGATCCCAAACTTCATACATGTATGACTCTTTGAGGTTGACCTCTGGCATTACTCAAACATTTCAACCTTCCACATTCCTTATCAATCTGTTGACAGTAATGTATGACATTATCCCCTTTCCAAGTTGAGCTTCAGTGTCATTGATGCCTTCATTACATAATGTAAGGTCCATGTGGCAGTGAAGTGAACAGTGTATTCTCTGATAAAAAAATACCGAAAGCAAATTAAAGTAGACGTATAAAAATTGTGTTTAGTTCAAATCTGACCTGAATAGTAACATTAACCCCGACAAAAGACATAAAAAATGCTAATTTCTCGCTAACAATAATGCATTTTTTGGTTATATTTTGTGAATACACGGGTGTACATTGTATATATTATACGGACTACCAGCATCTGACTGCTGATGTAAATGACATACAGTAATGTCCTAAATAATCGACCCTTAAACCACAGCAGAATTATGGGAAATTTTTCAGGATTTAGTCGGAAACATGGCTTGCTGCCATTCATCGGAAAGCTCTCAGTGAGAGCTTTCCGATGAATGGCAACAAGCCATATTTCTGACTGAATCCTGAAAAATTTCCCATAATTCTGCTGTGGTTAAAGGGTCATATACTTCGGGCATTACTGTAAGTCATAATTGTGCTTATTTCTTTATTTTCTGTGCCCTGATGATGTGAATGGTATGATTATTGGATAAGTTCAAACATTATGTGTGGCTTCAAGTTAAGCTACTATAATACTGTGTGGTGTCATTTCATCTATTTCCTGCACACACATTCCTTGCCTAATAGACTAATTGCATAGTAATTGGTGACATTGGGGGATGTGAACAAATTAGGTTAGTCAAGCTTTAAATAATCACTTAGTACAACATAGGATAAATGAACGAATTAATGAGTCAGTTACCTAATGCAGGTAGAGCTTTACATCTCGAGTTGGAGTTAAACAGTTTAAAGTCTAATCAGGTGTACATAGGTTAGCCTGTTGACAAAATAGCAAACTTTATAATTGTACCCTAAATTTTTTTGGGGGGGGGGGACTGTTAACAAAGCTGTGTCTGTCCGTCAGTTCGGTAAGTTTCAGGATCAGAACTTTAGTTTGGGCTATCGGATAAAACTTGGTTTGTGAGTTTATCAGCTCAAAACTCAGATCAAGTTCAAATATGGGTTCAGTCCGCCCATTTTTGTCGGAGTTATGCCGCTCGGAATGTTTGGAATGTGACTTTATGAGTTACATGTACATTGTATGGCCCCTGTTCGACTTAGAATTATGTCATTTTGAGGTTTCTGGATTGCAACTTTTGTTTGCATGATCAGATCTCAACCAAATTTGGTATGTGAGGTTATCAGCTCCATATACAGGTCAAGTTCGAATATGTTCCAGACGATAACTTTAGTTTTTGTAATATGATTTGGTTTGTGGATTAACCATGACGTCACAGGTCAAGTTCAAATTTGGGTTTGGTCTGCCCATTTTTGCCAGAGTTATGGTCCTTGTCGACTTAAAATGTGCAGATTATTTTGGTTTCCGGATGATAACTTTACTTTTAGTTTATAACTGATTGACTTTGAATTTGGTCACGGTCTGATGAATTTTGACAAGAATTAAAAAAAAGCTATCCTTGCTAAAAGGCCACCACCTTTCGGAGGACACGTGGTCGGTGACCTTTTATTTTCATTATGTCACTATTGAAAAATAAATTCAATGTAAATAAACTAATGGAGAGCGTCGACACCCAGATATATCTGAATCACCAGTGTGGTAATCCACTGAATATCAGTTTACACCCTCACAAACTGGATTACATGCGACCAGTCAGTCTGTCCATCTGTCCAGAGGTCTGTCTGTCCATCCATTCGAGCAGATATATCAGTCAATGGTTGTCGGCTCTCAATGTGAAATTTGGTATTATTCACGAGGGCATTCAATAAAGTGTCAAATGGTGTTGTTTGCATTTCGTTTATTTCCTAATTAGTCATCTTTGCTTATGCATAGAAAACTGATATGAAACCCAGAGCGTTTAGATAGATAGATAGATAGATCTTTATTTGCACAATAATAGTAAATGGGAATGGGGAAAATACTCTTTAAGACAGTAATGAAAACAGCATTTGAATGATATTGCATTCAGTGCATTTATAACTTCTCAGGTTCTTCTTATCTTTTTCTTTGTGTCTTGTTTGTTTCCAATTTTATACCTTATAATTAATTGGGTTCACAAAATATAAGGGCATGGGCCTCACACCGTAGAACCGCTCAGACATATGGGCCACCAACATTATGCTCAGCATGAAAATACATGTCCCTAGTCTGGTCATGGAGATTGTGTATTATTGCTATCGAATGCCTAATGTAACTGTTGTACTGTCACCAATGGAAAATAGTTAGTAGCCTGTAACTTATGGTAGATATTGTGCTCACAGAAGGTATGGTGTAATTTCGAATATGCACCATGCTGATCTGTTCAGCTCTTTATTTATAGAAAAGAATTGATCCTTTGAAATGCGAAGTGACATCTTCAGTTAATCCTGGTATGAAGGGACTCCCCCGTATTGAGTAGAATCTCAGTGGATTATTGACGCATTATGTTTTCTATTCTCCCAGTGTTTTGTCAATCAATTTTATTTGAGGAAGTGGTGTTGAGTTATGACTTTACTTCCTGGACGGTGATTAGTGGATGTATGATCAACTTACAAGTTACATGTTCGAATCTATTCATAGAATTGTAAAGGTAGGAAATGAATTTGTTGAAAGTAACTTCATATAGTGAAATGAAGTCTGCCCTCTGTATCACAAACTGTTAACCCTTTACCCAACAGAACGGCCCTGTGCCAATGCATTCTCTTATAAATGCGAGTCGACCATAGGTCGCCTCGCATATATAAGAGAATGCATTGGCTTAACACATATTAAAAATGATAAAATTGTCAAATGTAAGAAAAAATGTGTTAAAAAACGATTTTTTTTAGGCCAATGCATTCTCTTATATATGCGAGGCGACCTATGGTCGACTCGCATATATAAGAGAATGCATTGGCACAGGGCCATTCTGTTGGGTAAAGGGTTAACAGTTCTATTGTATGAACTTCAGCAATCACTCTCTGGGTTTGTATATATATCACAGGCATAACAGTACATTTATAAACTAGAATTTCAGTGCAATGTAGATACAGATGCTAAGATAATGAAGATTGCCATGGAAACACACTATTGTTCTTGTGCTCACTAACTCAATAGACTGACTTCTAGTCTGAAACTGTGAACGGACCAACACTTAGTAATTGAACATAATTAAGGGCGATATAAATAAATTACTATATTCTCATCTATCTTTTTAGAAAATTGGGGGGGGGGGGGGGCATGCTCATTTTATTTTTGATATGTCAGTATTGAAAAAAACATCTGTCCATCTGACTGTCTGTCTGTCCGTTCACTTTTTTCATTTCCTGATGATAACTTGTAATCTGATCTGAATAGAATGAAATTTGGGATGTAGTGTTTACTAGCACAAAGTACAGTTCATCTTCGAATTTGGGTTCTGCCTGCCAATTTTCACCAGAGTTATGGCCCTTTATTTTGGAATCAGCACTCACTTTTTCATTTCCAAGTGATAACGTTAGTAAGTCTGAACTGAATGGAATGATATTTGGTAAGTGAGTTTACTAGCCCAAAATATAGGTCAAGCTCAAAATATAGGTCAAGCTCGAATTTGGTGCAGCAGTCTCACACAACTCCTATATAAATGTAGTTAGATATTAGCATTGTCGGTGACTAAAAATATAATCTTCTTGACACATTCATTAAAAATACTCATTGACAAGCAGTCCCTTTCTCATATTCTCGGTCAAACAGATTTACTCTTATGGGCAAAAAACTTGACCAGAGACATCTTTGATGCGCAATTTAACCCATGTTTTTATTTTGATGGAGGGGCTAATAATTTCTTTAATCTCTGATAAAAATAACAATGATGTCGAGAAATGGAAAGTATATACACAGAAGATGGAGAGAAAGAACATAATGCATTATGCATAATGCTGATGACAACGAACCTATATAACATACTATTAGCCATTTATTGATGGATTCCGAACAATTTTGGTATGTGTGTTAACTTAATTGTCATGTACGCCGGCTGTACACAGAAAATTGGGTCCATTCCGACTTTCTAACTGGAGTTTTTCCACTTGTTTCTATTTATAGAAATTTGATGTCCGTTATCATGATAACTTGAACAAGCATCAACCAATTTAATTCATATTTGGTATATGGATCAATCATAACAATATCTCGATCGATTTCGAAAACCATATTTGTCTGATTATTATTACCTGAGTTATTGCCCTTAGATTGTCTATTTTTAGCAATTTATGACCATTAGTGCGAAAACTTAAACAACTGTCAACCGATTTCATTCATATTGGGTGTATGGATCTTTCACAACAATACCTGTATCCTGATCGAGTTCAAAAACCAGGTTTTTCCGATTTATTTTTACCTGAGTTATGGCCCTTAGTTCTGGTTCTTTAGTTCGTCCATTTTTAGCTCTTTACTTTGTAAAGTTTGAGCTATTGCTGTGGGTTCATCGTCCGTCGTGTGTGCATGCCGGCGTGTGTGGGTCCTTCAACAATTCCATTTGGCACACCCTACAGGTCACATCCCTCATCTGATTGTCACCAATTTTTATACTGATCTCCGGGGTGAATTCTAGATGGGAGTTTACCATTTCTTCTCTGGTGGCCATCTTGGATTTCAGTTTTGAATCCATTTGCACACCCAGCAGGACACATCCCTCATCTGCTATTCACCAAACTTCATATGGATCAACGGAGTGACCACTAGATGGGAGCTTACCATTTTTTCCAAATTTCGTTGAAAAACATGGCCACCAGCAGCCATCTTGGATTTTAGTCTTTGCATCACTACTGTTATGCCCTTAGTAAATGACCCATTAACTGCAGTTATAATCCGTTTCAACTGCGGTTAAACCGTAACCGCACCGCAGTTAATTGCCGTTACTGCAATGGCATCGCAGTTACATGCGGTTAGGTTACCGCAGTTAATAACCCTTAACTGCGGTTACACTGTAAGTAAACGTTAACCTTCCGGTATTTGAATATTTAATGGAAAAGAGAGGTGTACTACCCATGCATCTACCAGTGTATGTTATCGTTTTGTGTTTTAGCGATCATGGCAAAGTGGTAACTTCATAATCGACCAGGAGTTGATTGTATGTTTTTGTTATCACCATCGGTACTCAACACGATATATTTTATGTTTTAATCCCGACTTGTTGAAAACTGTATAATGTTCTAGTATACGTCCGTTGTTCGGCTTGTGAAAAAATACATGCTTATGTTTGAAGCAAAGTAGAGTGCTGAATTTAATACTAGTAATAGTACATACGCAATTTGCGAATCTAGCTGGCGTGTCACGTTTGTAGTTAATTATGATTATATAGCAACGAATGCAAGATCGGAAAACTTAAATATCGGTTTCCGATATCCGAATAATGCCCGACGTTTGAAGAGTGCGGTTGTTCCGTTTAAACACATTTTGTGACTATGTATTGTTTCCCTCACTTTACATTTATGATGCATGTGTGGGACTCTAACCCCCACTTTATATTATTATATAATTATCCACTCGAATCCGTTTGAAATTCAGTGGCCATTAAAATGATCCGTTTGAATTCGTTTTTTATGTTTACCCATACCATAGTATGGTAAACATAGTGTCGTTGCCCGGATTGACCACTCGTCGTTCGTCCGTCTGTCTGTCTGTCTGTCTGTCCGTCTGTCTGTCCGTAGACACTTTACGAGTAATGCGATAACTCAAAAAAAATTTATCCGATCAAAACAAAATTTTGTATATGGGTTTCTCAGCCCAAAATACAGACCGAGTTCGAATTTGGGTTTGATCCGAGATTTTGTTACAGAGTTATGGCCCTTTTTCAACTTAGAATTCACGCATTCTGCCATAACTCAAACATTTTTTACAGCCCAAAATACAGATCGAGTTCGAATATGGGTTTGATCCGATTAATTTTAAAGGAGTTATGACCCTTTTTCGAAGAAAAAAATTGAAAAAAAAAATCTATTTAAAAAAAAATTTACTTTTAACTTTTATAATAATAACAAAAAAAATGTCATTGACATTGTCATTTGTTTTCATTTAGATATTGATGGTTATGATAAAAGTTGATAAAAAGATTTCCAATGTGGACCTTTAATTTTTTTAAATAATTAAAAAGTTTTTAAGTTAAAAAAATTTGAAAAACTAACACCATTATAACTCTGCCAAGGGTACCCCGAATCACCACACCAAATTTGATTAAATCGGTCCAAAATCTTGTGTTATGTACTGGTAAATCTGTTTGGAGCAACATTAAATCCAATTCACCAATTGCATTTGGACTACTTAGCTATTGATAAGGCTATATTATTTTCTGATGTCTCTTATGCCAATGTGAAAATAATCTGATAAAGAAGGCTATGGTATCTAATTTAAAATAAAGATTCAACAATAAACATCACATGCTATTAACAGTAGACATCTCTGCTGCAGAGTTATATCTTCAGATGGTCTGATATCATTATAATTGTTATTGGTTTAATAGAGGTCAGTGTTCAACATAAACAATTCCTGTGATATTTTGACAGCTCTGCTATATAATTGATATTAATGGGTCAGTGGTGAGGTTGCTTATCTGTATACTAGGACACATATTGTAAACTTATATTGGACTCTCTTAACCCAAGTATTCCATGTCCAGGTCACACCTACACATTTAACCCATGGGCTTGCTGGCTGTGGTGGTTTAGCATTACAGATCCTGTACCAGTGCATTCTCTTATATAAATGCCAGTGACCCATAAATTCCAATAATTTGTGTTATGTACATTTGTCTATAATAGTACATAACAGTATACTCTATAATTCAACACCAAAACTCTCATTTATCCGATCATATTAAATTTTTATCGCCAAGGGATGGGTTAACATCTGCCGATCGTGATCGGCCTCTTGTTCTGTTTTGCGATTGTTCCATTTTAAACACGTTTTCCTTACATTGAAAGTGCATGACCGGCACTCGTCAGCTAAATTGTCGAATAATTATATTTATATATAATTATATAAATATTTATTTTATCGATGGTTAAAGTCGAAAATGGGCCGTAAGAATTCCGATTACCCGTCGGGGTTAGCCCAACTGTTATTTTCACCAAAAGGCTACATAAAGTATACAACATTATATATAATAAAAAGAAATCCAAAAATAAATAAAACACACAAAAACACTTTTATTTTTTCACACCATACATCACAATCTTCCGTTTACCCAAAACATAAAATATTGGTATATGAATGTCTGTTCTATTTATCAAAAATAAATAGAAGATCCACAACAAAAAATATTGATATTGAAAGGGATACTGGCATGTTATTTGGGCTAACTTGTCTAACGAGCATGGCAACTAAAACATGACACGCCATATATGCCATATGGTATCTGTTCCATTGAGAGCGACATATACCGGTTTAACCGCGACGTATCCGTTTTAACCGCACAATTTATTTGGTTCTCTTGCGTTTTAAACGCATCTTATAACCGCAGTTAGGTTAAAATGGAACGCAGTTGAACTGGGGTGCCACTTCAGTTAGATGGGCCATTTACTTTGGGCATAACAGTAAATCCTTTAGCACACCCTTCAGGTCACATCTCTCATCCGATCGTGCTCCCATTTTTTTTAGAATTCTGTTGAAAAACATGGCCACCAGCAGCCATCTTGGATTTCAGTTTTAAATCCATAAGTATACCCTACAGGTCACATCCCTCACCCGATCATCACCAAACTTCATATGGATCGTCGGGGTGACCTCTGGATGGGAGCTTACCAATTTGTCAAATTTTCAATGAAAAATATGGCTACCAGCGGCCATCTTGGATTTGACTCATTGTATGACTTAAATCCTTTAGCACACCTTACAGGTCACATACCTCATGCAATCGTCATCAAACTTCATACGGATAATCCTGGATAATCAGGGTGACCACTAGATGGGAGCTTACCAATTTTTACTTATTATCAATGAAAAAACATGGCCACCGGTAGCCAGCTTGGATTTTAGTCTTTGCATCACTAAATCCTTTAGCACACCCTTCAGGTCACATCTCTGATCCGATCATGCTCCCATTTTTTTCAGAATTCTGTTGAAAAACATGGCCACCATGCTGCAGCCATCTTGGATTACAGTTTTAAATCCATTAGTACACCCTACAGGTCACATCCCTCACCGACCATCACCAAACTCCATATGGATCATCGGGGTGACCTCTGGATGGGAGCTTACCAATTTTTCCAATTTTCAATGAAAAACATGGCTACCAGCGGCCATCTTGCATTTGACTCATTGTACGACTTAAATCCTTTAGCACACCTTACAGGTCACATCCCTCACCCAACCGTCACCAAACTTCATACGGATAATCAGGGTGACCACTAGATGGGAGCTTACCAATTTTTCCTTATTATCAACGAAAAACATGGCCACCGGTAGCCAGCTAGGATTTTATTCTTTGCATCACTAAATCCTTTGACACACCCTACAGGCCACATCCCTCATCCAATCGTCACCATACTTCATATGGATCTTCGGGGTTACCTCTAGATGGGAGCCATGTAGTATTACTTAGATATTTAAACTTTCCGCATTCCTAATCGCTCTGTAACACATGAAATTACCCCCCATTCCAGTTGAGCTACAATGTCATTGACACTTTCATTAGTGATTCCCGGTCGAACAGATTCACTCTTCAATCTAAAATCTAAAACTCTTGACCAGATCCATCTTTGATTAGCATCCCTTGTTTTTTAGGCCTTATGAAATTTGTGGTGTCTTCCCTATCACTTACCCCATATACAGTAATGCTCTAAGTAATCAACTTCTTAACCACAGCAGAATTATGGGTAACTTTTCAGGATTTAGTCGGAAATATGGCTTGTTGCCATTCATCGGAAAGCTCTCCCCGAGAGCTTTCTGATGAATGGCAACAAGCCATATTTCCGATTAAATTCTGAAAAGTTACCCATAATTCTGCTGTGGTTAAGAAGTCGATTACTTAGAGGATTACTGTATCTGCCATACCGGATGATTCTGCCTGAATTAATTCACTTGAAATAGAGTAGTCAATAACAGTATAATTTACATTATTTGGATGAATCATATGGTTATTTTACCCACAGTGGGTTCAACAAACATTTTGTCAGTAATACACATATTTACATGCAGGTATCCCACTCAAAACTCTCAAATAAGGACATAACAAACAGTGTAGTATTAAATCCGCATAGGTATTCAAGGTCTATATATGGTCATCCTCCTTTACTTGAGTTTACTTCCTGTTTCGACCATATGTTATGGTATAGAGCAATACAACCCACACTTTTCAAGTGTACTACTTCTCTAGCCATGTGCCATTAAGGCCAAAATAAAATGCGTGCATGTCTATGGTATTTTTTCATTATATTTTCTTTTTCTTTGTCTTTTTGCAAGATAATAATTAATTACTAACTGCATAATGAACACCAATGAACTCTCACAAACGATCAGCAGTAAAGATAATTTATGGGTTTGATGCAGGTATACTCTCTGGATACTAACATTTAAAACACTGCAATGAGAAAACAGCACACCTTTAAGTCAGCAAACCACCCATACCATAAAACATCTAAGTAATTACCTTCATTAACAGGTAATTGGATTATTTACTAAATTACTATGTTAGAGCTTACAAAGTTAGTGTTTTGTTTCTCAGGCCTTTTTTTATAATAACTTGGTTAGCGGATTTTTTCTCTTTAAAATTTGGGTTGTTTGGTCTAAATAAAAAAAAAATACTGTTGAAACGCTGATGGTTTTATATCGCTTAAAACGAGGGTTCAGTTGTGTTGAGTTGTTTTGTAGCATGTAACATGCAGATACCGCTATGCATTAGCAAATTATAAAAAGACCAACTTTTGAAACACAAATCAGTTAGTCAGTACAACAATGAAACAGGAACCAATTAACGTCATTCAATAATATTTACATACTAAGTGTTGTCATCACTAAATCCAGCATTCTGATTGGTCGGCGCCCACGTGGCTAGTTGACTTAATAAATCATCGGGTTTCAATTGTTCCTGTTAACTTTTGCCAAGGGTGCTATGTGGTATTTTGGGCTGGTTTTGTCACGATACACTTTTCGATTTAAATACATTTACAAAAGTGGTTTTTTCGCTAAATGTATATAAATATAAGGATTAACTGTCATGTGGACTGTTTTTATGGAGATGTAACCATGACGTAAGTGGTCATAACTTGTATGTAAAACACTTTGGGTTTTACACAATTTATGACCACTTACCTCATGGTTACATCTCCATAAAAACAGTCCACATGACAGTTAATCCTTATTTAAACAACTATTTTTTATCTTCCAGAGATCCATGTTTTAGCCTGTATACTATAGTCCACTCTTCCTGTATGTGTTATAAATCTAAATCAAAACTAAAACTGTTTCTGTAACCTATGAAACTAAGTCTGCTGCAATATTGTCCATAAAATAAGATTTTTGTTCTATCATATGAGATTTCAAAGAAAAAGTGAAATTTAATTAAAATATAATTTTTTATCAAAATAAAATAATTTTCTCACAAAATCTAAATATTTGGGTTGACCAGGTCTGCTAACCAAGTTACTAAAATGAAGACCTCAGTTACTAAAATAAAGGCATGTAGGCAGGCTTTTTTGCAAATATCCACTGTATGAAATGGTAATGCCAGGGTGCATTGCCCATAATGTTCTGGTCAGGTCCCACCCTGTAAGTCAAATCATTCTAGAATTTAATAGGCCATGTTTATATAGATTTTGATCCCCTGATCCTATTTTTGTACCCACTTCAAATCTTTGGATTATAATTTTGGTGTAAAAAAAATTTCATCCACATGAATTATATCGCAACAACTCATTGATCAATTTTCAGAAATGTCAGAAGATTATTTATGTTGACTTGAAATAAAAAAATAAATTCCTCCACCTACCCAGTCTAAGTTAACTACAGACAAGATATAAATAGTGGGTAAGATTACTTGTAATGCCCTAAATAATCGACTCCTTACCCGCAGCAGAATTATGGGTAATTTTTCAGGATTTAGTCGGAAATATGGCTTGTTGCCATTCATCGGAAAGCTCTCTACAACGAAGGCCACCTGTCATATGGATGTTATAGTAACCATTTGGATGTAATCCAATACAAAAGGTCCATTGATCTACGGAACTTTGATTTTTTGGGGTTTTTTTTGGGTGTTAATGGTAGAAAACAAACAAATAGTTCGAAATCTTCAGCTGTCACATTGAATATTAATCATTAACCCTTTACCCAACAAACCGGCCAAAACCGGCCAAATAAAGCTTCAACAGCCTAAAATATCTTCGGTCTGTCTCAATAAAACCATACAAATATGGATATCATTGGAACCGGCTCCTTGACCACATTGTGATAGTTACAGTTATGCCCTGTGCCAATGCATTCTCTTATATATGCGAGTCGACCATAGGTCGCCTCGCATATATAAGAGAATGCATTGGCCTAAAAAAAAACTTTTTTAACACTTTTTACCATTTTTTCTTACATTCTTTAACAATTTTATAATTTTTAATGTGTTAAGCCAATGCATTCTCTTATATATGCGAGGCGACCTATGGTCGACTCGCATATATAAGAGAATGCATTGGCACAGGGCCCTTCTGTTGGGTAAAGGGTTAATTCCCTGAACAATCTGGAATGTACTTTCATATATAGTGGTTGTGAGCTATGCCATGCAAATTGTATTACTGTAACACCTGGGCCTGCCTTGCACGCTCCAGTAACACATCTGTGCGTTCTATTCCATATTCCCGCAACTGGATGCATTTGATATAACGCGGCATGTCGAGTGATATTACATTTAGTGGTTGATATTGGAGACCGCAATAGTGCATTGTATGCATTCCATGTTGGGATTTCGTTTTTGTGCATTGTTCGCAGAAAGAGCCATGTGTTATCATCAAATGTTGAATATTTTCACTCATTCAATCCCATTTTGTTGCGACCAGGTAGCGAAGATAACGTCGCACATTACTGTACAGTCTGTACTTGTCATAGACTTTCTATTTCTGTGGAATTACACTTAATTAGTAGCCCCAATAGTGGAGTCGCTTAACCCACAATAATGGAAGAATCGTTCACTTCCGGATAGAAGCACCAAACTTCGCACATATATTGTCCACTATATCCATACTAGTACAAGATAAAAGTGTCCAATCGAAACTCGATGTGACATAATTTGCACTTTTCCACGAAAATGACATTTCGACGAGACTACAATAAACTCAGTATGTCAGTTTGAATCTGAGTGTACATTTACGCATACTAGTACTGCAGCCTGCCCCAATTTAATAAAAACAGTGGATTAAAATTTAGCACTTATATCTTATATCATTTATATCTTATGGTCTTGATTTCCTGTATATGATTTTCAGAGCTATATTTAACCAAGCGAAATAGCCAATATGATATACACAAGTTTTTATTTATAATTTCAAGATATGATTTGCTTATTTTTGCATGTCAAAAACATATTTGCAGAAGTGGCAGAGGTTGATGTTCATGTACCCTGAATATGTTGGTTTCACTGGCAATCGGGAGGGCTTAGGTAACAAAAGTTAAACTTTGTGTGAGTCAATACATGTACATGTAGGTTTCACTGGCATTTGGAAGGGCTTTAAGTTAGGTAACAAACGTTAAACTTTGTGTGATCCTGTAGGTTTCACTGCCATTCCGAGTGGCTCAGTAAACAAACACTTAACTTTGTGTGGTCTGGTTTAATGGTTGGTATAATATATAAAAGAGCAATCACCTTTACCAGTAAGTTATGATTTATGGCCTCTTGTATTAAGACATTCACTTCACCTTCTTGGTATATTTAATTGGTGTCTTGAATGGTATATTATTAAGTTCAGGGACTTGGCCATGTGGTAATGAGTGGTAATGGGGAGGCTCGCATATATAAGAGAATGCACTGGCACAGCATTATTAATGCTGCACCAGCACAGCTAAAACCATGGGTATTAATAACATGACATAGTTTGTAATCATTACAAGAAATCTGCTGGTACATTATGTACATGCCAAAGGTGAAAAGAGAAACAATCCTACTAAAATTAAAATCTATCACACAGAAGACATTAGGGCTCCAAATCAGGGCTTAAAATCTGATGATTATCAGAAGAATGATTCTTAGTTTGATTCTCGTAAAAGCAGGTGATTCGCTGTAGAAATGCTATATTTTGTTTCTCACAAAATTTTATGAATTTTAAGGCCTGCCAAATGTATAGCTGTCCACCTGTCAGTGTCCACCCGTCACTGACAGGTCATTATTTCCTTGTTAAAGTAGATTCTTGTGTTGCCTGTCACCCTGTAACAGGGGGGTTTACTGCACAGGCTTATGCGCAGTTTATTATGTAACCGGCGATCAACAATAGTAGTCAATCTATGATCGCAGTCACTTCCCCTTGATTGGATAATCCTATGGAGCTAACAAATTGGTGTCGCTGTGCCTATCTCCGGGGTCAGGGGGTATGTATAGAGCGTCTTAGAGCACATTGGTGGATTAACCCTTTACCCAACAAACCGGCCAAAACCGGCCAAATAAAGCTTCAACAGCCTAAAATATCTTCGGTCTGTCTCAATAGAACCATACAAATATGGATATCATTGGAACCGGCTCCTTGATCACATTGTGATGGTTACAGTTATGCCCTGTGCCAATGCATTCTCTTATATATGCGAGTCGACCATAGGTCGCCTCGCATATATAAGAGAATGCATTGGCCTAAAAAAAAAATCTTTTTTTTAACACTTTTTACCATTTTTTCTTACATTCTTTAACAATTTTATAATTTTTAATGTGTTAAGCCAATGCATTCTCTTATATATGCGAGGCGACCTATGGTCGACTCGCATATATAAGAGAATGCATTGGCACAGGGCCGTTCTGTTGGGTAAAGGGTTAAGCGGTATATAAAATTAAAACTGATTATTATTCTTTGATCTGTTCTCTATTTGGACTATAAATTAACCAGTTGTAATGTCAATAAGGAAGTATTCCAAAAAGATCTGTGCTGTATAGGAAGTTACGGAGAGTATATACACAACATATATGACCAAGATCATTAGATGATGTGTCCAGCATGGGACATGGATAAACCCTGTTAGGGCATTTATCACAGCAACTATCACAAACATCTTAATTATATAATAGCCTTAAGCTCTTGATCTTTGCTTCTCTGTTACACATATATTACCTGTTTATAGTCATTCTTATCATGCAAGTTTATATTGCTACAAGAAACTGCTATTCTACTTACTGGTATGTACAAATGTTTTGTCAATACTGACATACCTGGACATATAATTGGAAGTCGAACTTCATCATATCTTGTAATTGTTATCGTCTCTACAAATCGTCTTCTAGTTTGTTCAACATCTGAACCCTGCAACACATAACTGTAACAGATCAAAGTTTCCCCAGACTCTGTCCCATCATTACGAAAATTTAATTACCCCTTTCTGTACTAAATGGAATCTCCCATCAGTTATAAAAGTATATATTGGAATAGTCTATCATTCATTTGGAGGGGGTGTTCAGGAAAAATTAGCAGACAACAGTTTTACAAAAATATACTACAAGTAAAAAGTATTCTTATTCGATTTGTGGGAAATTTTCAGATAATAAGTTCCACAAACCTGTTTGTTGAATTTATTATCTGAACATTTCCTAATGGAACTACTCGTCAATGAGAATTTGGTATAGACAGGGTTAAAGGGTCTCTGAATCCAAAGTACTATCATATTAAAATATCTAAGTGCAGTTCTTAAAAAGGGACAGAGTAAGGCCACAAGAAATACAGCCAAGTGATGATATCTTTATTTCCTCCATATTGAAGAGTATCAAATTTTACAAAAAAACATTTATACATTTTAAATACATAATACAATAAAGTACCGGTAAATTAAATTTTAATAAAGTTATGAATATAAGAACAATAATTTTGTTTTGTTGGATTTGGAATGAGTTTTGCACCCCACGGAATTAGGAAAAATGGCCCCCAGGAATTTTAATGCTGTGGCATTATAGATTCCACATGTTGTCACAACATTTCTCACAGCATTGCTTATTTCTGTGGCCAATTCAAAGACTGAGTTTTGTAAAGTTCTGATGATTTTATCTACACACACTATCACATGCACACCCAGACAATCATCCCTCATATATGAGTTGATACTCACTTACATACATATATTGGTACCAGCAATGTGCATCTACAGTCACAAGCTGTTTGTGTGTATATGAAAGTTAATATTTTCAAACACTGTATTTCTGAAGCAATTGGCTAGTAATAAGTTTTTAAATACTTGAGCGCAGAATATGCAACAAGGAATTATGATCAGTGACGACCATGTAAATGTGTCAAGTAGTTCAGGCTTCGCAGACACCAATCAGATAACACCATCCAATCACAATCAACCCTCTGTAACCTAGTGTCCTCTCAAGGGAATGTTGGTCATTTGCATGGTGAGGAATGCGCCTGTGTGTACGTGTGCACTAGATTAGTTAAACAATTTATTACATATTGATGCGTAGGCACAAGGTGCTTGCAGAATGCTGTCATAATATTATCGCCAAATATTTCGGGATTGCATAGTCAGTTGTGACAACAATATAAGCCGTCCAGCGATGCTGAATCTGGTTCAAATCCCGGTAAGTGCTTATAGGTGATCTACGCAAAGGGAAGATATATAACCTAATTTGTGTATCAGGGCAAGTTTGTTGGTTTCTACAAGCAATGGAGTGATTTCCGAGTAAAATTATTCCTCTGCGTTGTCTTTCCTCCACTCATAAAAACTGACATCGTGATATGGTAATAAACTAAACCAATATTTAAATATATATTCCTTGAGTACTTACCCTACCCCCAAACATGCGATATATTACTGATAACTTATATGTTGAAGAAAATTCTGACATTTTTCATGCAGTTCGATTATGCATTGATAAAATTGGGAAATTTCATTTTATCTGTCCCTGACCATGCAGCTATCATCCAGATTGAGCTCTGAAGGCCAGACATTGGTTTTGGCAAATGTACTGCTGACAGACAAATTCAACTACCGGGTACATGTACATAGCACAGCACAAGTGGGATTTTCCTCTGTTGATCTTAATACATGTTTAAATTATTCCAGCTTCTCTTTATTCATACCTGGGAGTTGGTATGGTTCAAGGGGGGGGGGGGGGGGGTGCAGTTTGAAATTTCATGGTGGAAGTACACCCCCACCCCACAGGGACACCCTAGCCACATCCCTGCTAGTCATACTAGTTACTGATTATAAGAGTATCCTATAAATAGACACAGTTTATGAGAAATTTTATATACTATATACTTCCATATTTTTGACCTATCCATTTATTATTAATGATCATGTGTTAATTCTCACCTGGAGCTGAAGAAAAAACTATCTTTGACACATATAACATACTAATTGACATCAAACTACACTGAAATAAATTCTGATTCAGAAGTAACACGGAGGACGTGAGTTTAACCCTTTACCCAATAGAAGGGCCCTGTGCCAATGCATTCTCTTATATATGCGAGTCGACCATAGGTCGCCTCGCATATATAAGAGAATGCATTGGCTTAACACATTAACAATTATAAAATTGTTAAAGAATGTAAGAAAAAATGGTAAAAAGTGTTAAAAAAAGATTTTTTTTAGGCCAATGCATTCTCTTATATATGCGAGGCGACCTATGGTTGACTCGCATATATAAGAGAATGCATTGGCACAGGGTATAACTGTAACTATCACAATGTGGTCAAGGAGCCGGTTCCAATGATATCCATATTTGTATGGTTCTATTGAGACAGACCGAAGATATTTTAGGTTGTTGAAGCTTTATTTGGCCGGTTTTGGCCGGTTTGTTGGGTAAAGGGTTAAAGGCCCATTCAATTTACAAGTCGTAGATTATTTTTTTTATAGTGCCTTTATATACAGTTTTAATAAAAATCTATGACATAAATTATGACTAAAATACTATAATTCTTCACCATTTGGAAGCGCTGTGTCTCAGATTATACCAATAGAGTAATAGAAAAGAGCTGAAATCATAGAAACATTTCCCCCATTTCACTCCCAGAATGCAACAGAATTCAAACTAAGATATAGAGTGATTGCAAATAATAGACATTGCTGTAAAGTCCAGATGAAACTTAAGCACAGAAACACATCGGTACCTCAACAAAAACAACATGTTCACAGTTTATTACACCGGATAAGTTCATAATACAATTTTTTGGAGCTTCATCTTTCAAATGGTATATAATATGGCATATATTTTATAAAATGTGATCTGGTGGTTTGAAAATTAAGTGGGCCTTTAAAAAAAAGCATTCTGCTTGTTGTCAGATTTCCATATTAAACAATAAAAAAGCTAAAAAAAATGCATTATCAAAATTGAGAAAATTTAATGTTCTTTAAGATGTCAAATTGTTATATACAGAGGATCTCTCTAGTGAGTCGCAATTAATTATTAAATTTATTAATCAAATTTAGTGGTCAAGGTTAATAAATTTTGTTTAGAATTGTGATGAATTTGAGATCCATTTTATCACTTAATCATATTTTAGCAAGGAAAAATGATCTTGAAATGGCTGGGGTTAAAACAAAATTAATATTGATTTTCTTATCACAACCAAAGAAGAAGTAAAGACACCTTCAAGAAAAAATATAGTTCCATTTTAACCCTTTACCCAACAGAACGGCCCTGTGCCAATGCATTCTCTTATATATGCGAGTCGACCATAGGTCGCCTCGCATATATAAGAGAATGCATTGGCTTAACACATTAAAAATTATAAAATTGTTAAAGAATGTAAGAAAAAATGGTAAAAAGTGTTAAAAAAAGATTTTTTTTAGGCCAATGCATTCTCTTATATATGCGAGGCGACCTATGGTCGACTCGCATATATAAGAGAATGCATTGGCACAGGGCATAACTGTAACTATCACAATGTGGTCAAGGAGACGGTTCCAATGATATCCATATTTGTATGGTTCTATTGAGACAGACCGAAGATATTTTAGGCTGTTGAAGCTTTATTTGGCCGGTTTTGGCCGGTTTGTTGGGTAAAGGGTTAAATGTGTCTTTTCATGTTGACAAAATTGTTCAACCACACTTATCACCCATGTTTATCTCACAGTCAACACTAAATAACCCAACACAAATCTAATATCATAATTAATTTCTGATTGACATGATAATAAAGTTCCGGCATTGACATCGACATCATTGCGCAAAGCTCTTACGTCACTTCGCATGCCGATAATACACATGTGTCTCACTAAAAATTATGAGGCTAGGTTTATGGGCTAATTATGTGATAAATTCATGTTCATGTGAGAGCTACATTGTAGAATAAATATTGTTTACATAAGAAATGAATGAGAAAAATTCAGCAAACTTTTGCTGGATTTTTATCACGGTCAAAATTCATGACCATGTTGAATCCACCTCTTATTATACTTAACCCTTTGGAGAGTATTTGTAACGTCATATACATGACGTCATGAGTAAATTTAACGTCAACATCATAGCAATAATTATTAAGAAGTTCGATCAAAAGGGCCCAATAATTTGTTTTAATTTATGTGCATTTTTTGTTTATGTGTCTTATCATAATCGATTGCACTTATACAGTTGGGACAATATATTAATAAAAATAACTCCTATACAAATCATTTATAAATCAGATGATTTATTGAAGTTATGTCTACATAAAATAAAACTTCCTGAAACGACATATATGTCGTTCTACTCCTCAACCGATAGACGACATATATGCCGTTCTACTCGCCAAAGGGTTAAATTCATTAGTAATTATGATTGTCTGTCTTTTCCACTGTTTTCGAACGGAGATCAGTTCGAATCCTCGTCTTTTAGAAAACCAAGCATCAAATTTTGTATCAATACAACATATTGTGGTTGGGACTGTTTATTTCCCGATATCTTGCTGGTCAAATTGTGGGAATCCGTTAACGGAGAGCAGAATAAAGCAATTTCAAAGTAGAGTATACATGTACACATAAGACAAAATGTCTTGTTTAGCTTGTAATGAATGTAGACATGTTCATTTCAAGAATGGTAATATCTGAAATTAATTTCGGCTGTGGATAAGACAACACGCTGTTCTACCATAATGATATATCTTATGAGGCTGGGGGAATATTTATAGCGTCAAGGTAAATGGTCAAACCCTACAGAGTAGTATTTGAACATCAAAGCTTAGTAACTCGAAACGTCACTCGGTTGTGCATTTGTCTGTGGTATTTCAGTATTAGCTGCATTATAATGCTAGTGTGCAACTATTGGGTCCACTGTGCTCATACATGGAAAACAAATCCCAATAGGAACCTTATACCATAAAACAAATTTACGTCAGTCGTAACATTACATACCCACAACGCATTTCAATTGCAAATTATAAATGATAATTATGCAAATGAGCAAACACCATTGTTCGCGATGTTTCGAAAGTTATGGGATTATAAACGGAGTGTCATGGTTAGATTATAACATAGCGGTGAGTGGATGTTGAGAGATCTCCGCATGTTGTATACTTGTCATGGCAACAATTGTCGATATGTGGGCTGTGTCACCTACTTGATGTCTAATTAGAGGAGTAAAGTGTTGGGTGAAGGGAAACAACACTGTTTATCCCTTTACCCAACAGAACGGCCCTGTGCCAATGCATTCTCTTATATATGCGAGTCGACCATAGGTCGCCTCGCATATATAAGAGAATGCATTGGCTTAACACATTAAAAATTATAAAATTGTTAAAGAATGTAAGAAAAAATGGTAAAAAAAGATTTTTTTTAGGCCAATGCATTCTCTTATATATGCGAGGCGACCTATGGTCGACTCGCATATATAAGAGAATGCATTGGCACAGGGCATAACTGTAACTATCACAATGTGGTCAAGGAGCCGGTTCCAATGATATCCATATTTGTATGGTTCTATTGAGACAGACCGAAGATATTTTAGGCTGTTGAAGCTTTATTTGGCCGGTTTTGGCCGGTTTGTTGGGTAAAGGGTTATAGACCAAAACAAATTTCTTGCCAAATCCAGATGTGCTGAATACTCAAGAAGTCTACGTATCGTTCATGTCCGACAATCCCCGATGATTTCCGGTGTCACTGCGTTCATAAACCTATGAATGATGCGTTCATAGGTTTATGAATACATTGACTCAGGGGGCGTGTTGATCGTAACGCTATGTGGAAATCGGAAGCGATATTAGATGTATGTAAATATACCAATATAAATATATGAGAAACACCCTATTGAATCCATTCATTCATCTTTAGGGAATGTCATCTTATAAGTTTGATAAAAACATCTCGCAATATTATAAACTATATATACAGCAGCAACTCACAATTATGATAGTCAGTTACTATAGTATGCAAGGGTTTATTGGATAACTGTTATACAAGTTCATATAAAATAATGCAGTGTCATTTATGCCTCATTTTATGCAAAAATCTGACAATGTGGCAAACTACTTGATCTTATACGAGTTAACATCATTCATCTGACAGCTCAGTCAGTCTATATGTTGTATGATTGAGTGACATACTGGTGTGCCCTGACTTTTAATATGATGATGTATACAAAAAAGAAGTTTTATTCAGCTCAGCAAAAAGATGTAGGCTAAATAAAATTGTATATAGAATACACACATAGTAGTCGAGAGCACCAAATTTTTACCACAAGTGGAATTGGGGTTTTAACTATAAGCCTTTTGTCAAGTGGCTAAATCCACAATACCACAACACTGGTAAAACTTTAGTATGCTCTCTTTATCTATGGGTGTATTTTATTTACAACATAGTTATTATTTTGGTATTTCTTCTTATTACTTTACATAAGTTTACAATGTTGCTACCCTGTTACTTTTAACATGTATCCCCACTAAATGGCTCAAATATGAGGAATCTGGGTACAGCATAGCGATACACACTTCTAGGTCATTCAGTACTACTTCTAAGCCATCAGTCAATCAGAATTCCTATTAATATTTTCTCCAGTTTGTACAGGTTCATACAACACTAAAAGATATATGCTTGATTAAAATGAATATAACGTTTAGTTAATATCACTGCTGAATTATTACTTGGGAACTACAATAATGCCCTAATTAATCGACTTCTTAACCACAGCAGAATTACGGGTAACTTTTCAGGATTTAGTCGGAAATATGGCTTGTTGCCATTCATCTGAAAGCTCTCGCCGAGAGCTTTCCGATAAATGGCAACAAGCCATATTTCCGACTAAATCCTGAAAAGTTACCCATAATTATGCTGTGGTTAAGAAGTCGATTAATTAGGGCATTACTGTATTTGTATTAACTGCATGTATATGGAGTTCTACTATTGGTATAAGTGTTGAACCCAAGCCTGAGTTTAGTGTGCGTGTCATTTGCAGAATGAGGTCCACAGAGGGTGAATTTAGTGACGCTATCCCGCATAGTGGGCTAGCATCACTAAATTCACCCTCTGGGGACCTCATTCTGCTTAGGTGGTTTAACCCTTTCTTCATTGGTGAAATTTTGCGAAAACACTGGGCAAATGCATTCTCATATATATATATGCGAGTCTCCCATAGGGAGCCTTACATATATAAGAGAATACAATATTTACCTTGACTTTGTAAGCCATAGGGAGCCTCACATTTATAAGAGAATTTTAATGCACTCGCACAGGATCTTTAATGCTGCACCAGTGCAGCTCCAGTCATGAAAGGGTTAGTCCCAATTACATCGAACAATAAATAGTTTTATTTGTCCCATTAGACTCAAGCCTGATTAGAGTGTGTCTGTCATTTTCAGAATGAGGTCCCCAGGGGGTGAATTTAGTGACGCTATCCGGCATAATGGGCTAGAATAACTAAATTCACCCTCTGGGGACCTCATTCTTCTTAGGCCTCATCTTCTATGGAAAGATTCTTTATTATCAAATTCTATAGAAACTTCTTCACATAGATTCTATTTCATTTTTAGTGTAGTTAGTTTCTCCATATCTCCAAATTGGCAGACGACACATTGCATAATCAAGGTTCACAATGGGTGTACATCACAATATTCACCATTGGGAACTTAAAATCTGAGTCTATGTCTCCCATAGCAGATGAGGCCATGCAAAATGAGGTCCCCGGAGGAGCTTTCCGATGAATGGCAACAAGCCATATTTCCGACTAATCCTGAAAAATTACCCTTAATTCTGCTGTGGTTAAGGAGTCGATTATTTAGGGCATTACTAAACGTAATTCTTGATATTTGTAAGTCTGTATGTTTTAGTTATCGTTATAGTTATTACCAAGGATATTGTCATAACCCTTTATTTTTCATGTACATGTATTTGAGATTCATCAGCCAGGTTTAGTCTCTAAAGGCTGTTATCTGAACAATCCCTACAAATGAATGAATGAATTTGAATCGTGTTTTCTGCATTTGTTTGGTCAAACCACCCCTTCACTGGCAAATGAATAATTTATATACCTGTAGGCCATTATATAACTGAATGGGAAAATCCATTCATTAAATGAAAGCATTTACCTCCACAGTACTTTTAGGATTGTGGTGCATGTTGTGATAGAATTAAATATCCTTAGTTAGGGCAATGTCACTTTACACTGAAAGTAAGGGTAATTAGTATGGTGTACACCAATCTATCATTTGTTGCCTGTATTGACCTAATGTGGCCTGAGGGTGATTCATTAGTACTGTTACCATCACATCATTAGTCGTCTGAAACTTCAAATGAAATCAAGATACTTCCTTCCTGTTAAGACCACAAAGGCCAATTTTTAATTTGTTGGTTAATTGATTATTATTTTACTAGATATGTTAAGTGTTGGCAGTGGATATTGCTGTTATGCTGTTAAAATAGTCACATGCGGTAGTATGTTGGTGTCATGTTAGTACTCTGTGTATGTATTGACGACAATATACTATTTACGCGCTGATTAATGTTTGGCATATGAACAAAACTATATATATTTTAATATTCCTTCTGTTGATGGCGATTTGAACAAATATGAATATTTCTGCAACGAACGCCGCCTGTGCCTTTAAAGAGTATGCGATAAGCAAAACACTCAACACTGGGGAGACCCCACCCCCCCCACTAAGTGAACTTCGGTTAGACATGCCACCAAGTTGTTTACAACATATCGGTATAGCGTTTTCTAATTCTTGCCTCTCATGATTTCGGTGTTGAATGGCTCACCATGAATCACTCTCCTAAAAAAAATCACTCACTATTTATGTGCTGTATATAAACATATGCTTGGCTTACACAAAGTGTGTATTTGTATAATATCGCATTCATACTATCATCATACTATACTATTAACCCTTTACCCAACAAACCGGCCAAAACCGGCCAAATAAAGCTTCAACAGCCTAAAATATCTTCGGTCTGTCTCAATAGAACCATACAAATATGGATATCATTGGAACCGGCTCCTTGACCACATTGTGATAGTTACAGTTATGCCCTGTGCCAATGCATTCTCTTATATATGCGAGTCGACCATAGGTCGCCTCGCATATATAAGAGAATGCATTGGCCTAAAAAAAATCTTTTTTTAACACTTTTTACCATTTTTTCTTACATTCTTTAACAATTTTATAATTTTTAATGTGTTAAGCCAATGCATTCTCTTATATATGCGAGGCGACCTATGGTCGACTCGCATATATAAGAGAATGCATTGGCACAGGGCCCTTCTGTTGGGTAAAGGGTTAATATATTTTTTAGGAAATTCTCATAATTTGGTAACTGTTATTTCTAAATTATAACCTACTAGCTGGGGTACCTGCGGAGGTGACGAATACGTAATTTATCAGTGGCCCTTCAAGTCATTAAAAAAATTTATTAGTCATCTGGGGTAAACAGCACATATTGCATGATTCCAGATAAGGTTACATCTTCCAAATTTCCAACACAAACTAAACATAAAGTTGAGTAAATAACTAATTAGCATGGGAACCAAACAGAACAATTATTTGATACCAAAGAATAAAATATATAGATCCGTTATATGAGAGAGAAGTCATTTCTCGCTGGGACAACAATAGGGAGAAGTGGCACATTTTAGGGAGAAGATGTCTCCCAAGTCGCCCTCTAGACTGGTCCCTGTGCTAATTTGACCTTATTTGTTGCAGTCGAGCTTTTGAAGCCCTGGTAGAGTGATGTCTGGAATAAGGAAGCTGTTTTCGACCAGGAGCAGAGCACCAAAGAGCTCAGCAAGCTCTGATAATGGTGACGAGATGGAGATTTCCACGCCTTATAACTTTAAGCAGAACATCCATGTGGGCTTCGATATGGAGAGCGGTTCATTCCAAGGATTACCACCAGCATGGAATGACTGGTTACAGAGTGCTAACATAAGGTTAGATCATTTAAAGATACTGTATCTCTTCCAGGCCACAATACAACAACAACATAAGTTTGTATAGCCTTTTTGGGAATAAAATACAGATAAAACTGAAGATTGTCGATATTATCTATCTCTAAGGCCAAAATAAAAAAAAGTTGTTATATTTACATCCAACTGTTTCAGAAAAAATGGGGCGGAAGGGTGAATTGTTTTTTTTATAATTTTATCCTTCCTAACATGGACAGTTCTAGATATTGAAGCAGTATCCTTTCTTATATAATACAAGGTGATTTAGATTGTCCCATTTGATCATAATAGACTGAAATTAAGTCATTGAAATTTAATTTGACAGTTAAGGCATGAGAAAAAAGTTTGCATAAAAGATATAAAAAAAAAGAAGAAAATGAGGAGTCGACTAAAAATAGGGTCAGACATGTATTGGCCTAAAGGCATAAAAAAGTGGTTTATTTCTGATCAACTGAGATTAATTCATGGTGAAATATCTTGTTAGTTGCCATGAAATTTGATTTAGGGTGCTAGCAAGATAGAGTGCTCCCTCTTGGTACAATTCAGGTATGCTCTGATTGTTTCCATAAGATCGCCTGAAGTTTCTGTTCTAAAATATCCTGTGCCGAAAGTTTGTATGTATTCTACCAGCAGAAATATAAATAAAATCAATATTAATTGATAGAAGTGTTCCCTGACAGGTGTCTTCTATTCTTATTTATTATTTTATACAAAAGAATCTATATAAAACTTGTTAGGAAGAGACTCAGGTACACTATCTTTTAACCCTTTACCCAACAGAACATCCCTGTGCCAATGCATTCTCTTATATATGCGAGTCGACCATATATAAGAGAATGCATTAGCTTAACACATTAAAAATTATAAAATTGTTAAAGAATGTAAGAAAAAATGTTTAAAAGTGTTAAAAAATGCCAATGCATTCTCTTATATATGCGAGGCGACCTATGGTCGACTCGCATATATAAGAGAATGCATTGGCACAGGGCATAACTGTAACTATCACAATGTGGTCAAGGAGCCGGTTCCAATGATATCCATATTTGTATGGTTCTATTGAGACAGACCGAAGATATTTTAGGCTGTTGAAGCTTTATTTGGCCGGTTTGTTGGGTAAAGGGTTAAATTCTTTTTACTTAGATTTTGGTGTATAAAATAAAACATTTTGCATTTTATTTAGATTCATGGTCCCGAAAACCCTTTCTATTCATGATCAAATTGCTTGGAAAATAAATCAGAACAAAATAATAAGTTAGATTGAACGGAGCCGTTTCTCTGATTCAAATTTTCAATTTATTACAGTAAGTGGTAATTATGTTCAAACATGTGTTAAACATGTGTTGTATTGTTTCTGCAAACTCCGTAAAAAAAATGTATTAATTATAATATATTGTGTATTTTTTATGAAATAAATCAAATGGAATCTATCAACTAACTATTGACATTGATGCCGAGGAACTGCTTTTGGGACCAAAGAAAGTGCAATGTTCTTTTGTCTACTTGTATATAAAGAATATATCTACTACTGAAAAATGAGATGTCAACCATCATATAGAATTTTTCAAAAATTATAAAAATAGATATCTATTCATTATACTTATACCCACAAAAGCAAGCTTTATGTATACACGAACAATGGGGAAATATTAATTGTTTATTAAATAAATATTAGATTAGCCAGTGATGGATATACAATATTATTCTGAAATGTGCAATATAAAAGTACAAAGCAGTCAAAGTTATTATTAACGCTTAGCTATAAGAGATTACACTATACTCATTCCTCTCATGCAAATAAAGTTAACATATTACCAATTTAAACACAAATTATATTGACGTGTGTTCACATGTATATTTTTAGTCGAGTTTTTTTCCAAAACTCGACTTATTAGCTCAACTTTACTTTGTAAAGTTTGAGCTATTGCCATGGCTTTGTCGTCCGTCGTCCGTGTGTACGTGTGTGCGTGTGTACGTAAGGCGTCAACAATGCAGTCTACAGGTCGTACCTTTGGTCGGATCATTATGAAATTTGTCATAGCTGTTGACATCAACATTTAGACCAGAATGATTAATTTTGGGGTCATTCGGTAAAAAAACATGGCCGCCAGTGGCCATCTTGCATTTCAAAATTCAATCCATTAGCACGGGCTACAGGGCGTACTGTTTGTCTGATCATCATGAAATTTGTCATGGATGTTAATATTGACATGTAGATGGGAACGAGTAATTTTGGGGTCATTCGGCCCAAAAACATGGCCGCCAGCAGCCATCTTGGATTTTACTCTTTGTATGACTAAATTCTTTAGCACGGGCTACAGGTTGTACTTTTAGTCTGATCATCATAAAATTTGTCAAGAATGTTAATAATGACATGTAGATGGGAACGAGTCATTTTGGGGTCATTCGGCCAAAAAACATGGCCGCCAGCAGGCATCTTTGATTTCACTCTTTGTATGACTAAATCCTTTAGCACGGGCTACAGGTCGTACCTTTAGTCCGATCATCATAAAATTTGTCATGGCTGTTGAAATTGGAATGTAGATGGGAACGAGTCATTTTGGGGTCAATCGGACAAAAAACATGGCCGCCAGTGGCCATCTTGGATTTCAAAATTCAATCCATTAGCACAGGCCACAGGTCGTACTGTTCGTCTGATCATCATGAAATTTGTCATGGATGTTAATATTGACATGTAGATGGGAACGAGTAATTTTGGGGTCATTCGGCCAAAAAACATGGCCGCCAGCAGCCATCTTGGATTTTACTCTTTGTATGACTAAATCCTTTAGCACGGGCTACAGGTTCTACTTTTAGTCTGATCATCATAAAATTTGTCAAGAATGTTAATAATGACATGTAGATGGGAACGAGTCATTTTGGGGTCAATCGGCCAAAAAACATGGCCGCCAGTGGCCATCTTGGATTTCAAAATTTAATCCATTAGCACGGGCCACAGGTCGTACTGTTCGTCTGATCATCATAAAATTTGTCATGGATGTTAACAATGACATGTAGATGGGAACGAGTCATTTTGGGGTCATTCGGCAGAAAAACATGGCCGCCAGCAGCCATCTTTGATTTTACTCTTTGTATGACTAAATCCTTTAGCACGGGCTACAGGTCGTACCTTTAGTCTGATCATCATAAAATTTGTCATGGCTGTTGAAATTGGAATGTAAATGGGAACGAGTAATTTTGGGGTCATTCGGCAGAAAAACATGGCCGCCAGCAGCCATCTTTGATTTCACTCTTTGTATGACTAAATCCTTTATTACGGGCTACAGGTCATACCTTTAGTCCGATCATCATAAAATTTGTCATGGCTGTTGAAATTGGAATGTAGATGGGAACGAGTTATTTTGGGGTCATTCGGACAAAAAACATGGCCGCCAGCGGCCATCTTGGATTTCAAAATTCAATCCATTAGCACGGGCCACAGGTCGTACTGTTCGTCTGATCATCATGAAATTTGTCATGGATGTTAATATTGACATGTAGATGGGAACGAGTAATTTTGGGGTCATTCGGCCAAAAAACATGGCGGCCAGCAGCCTTCTTGGATTTTACTCTTTGTATGACTAAATTCTTTAGCACGGGCTACAGGTCGTACCTTTAGTCTGATCATCATCAAATTTGTCATGGATGTTAATATTGACATGTAGATGGGAACGAGTAATTTTGGGGTCATTCGGCCAAAAAACATGGCCGCCAGCAGCCATCTTGGATTTTACTCTTTGTATGACTAAATCCTTTAGCACGGGCTACAGGTCCTACTTTTAGTCTGATCATCATAAAATTTGTTAAGAATGTTAATAATGACATGTAGATGGGAACGAGTCATTTTGGGGTCAATCGGCCAAAAAAACATGGCCGCCAGCAGCCATCTTGGATTTTACTCTTTGTATGACTAAATTCTTTAGCACGGGCTACAGGCCGTACCTTTAGTCTGATCATCATAAAATTTGTCATGGCTGTTGAAATTGGAATGTAGATGGGAACGAGTAATTTTGGGGTCATTTGGCCAATAAACATGGCCGCCAGTGGCCATCTTGGATTTCAAAATTTAATCCATTAGCATGGGCCACAGGTCGTACTGTTCGTCTGATCATCATGAAATTTGTCATGGTTGTTAATATTGGATTTTACTCTTTGTATGACTAAATTCTTTAGCATGGGCTACAGGTCGTACCTTTAGTCTGATCGTCATAAAATTTGTCATAGATGTTAATAATGACATGTAGATGGGAACGAGTCATTTTGGTGTCATTCGGCCAAAAAACATGGCCGCCAGCAGCCATCTTGGATTTTACTCTTTGTATGACTAAATTCTTTAGCATAGGCTACAGGTCGTACCTTTAGTCTGATCGTCATAAAATTTGTCATGGATGTTAACGATGACATGTAGATGGGATACAATCATTTTGGGGTCATTCGGCCGAAAACATGGCCGCCAGCAGCCATCTTGGATTTTACTTTTCTCTTCATGTCTATAAACTAGTATTAGACATTCAACTTTCCACATTCCTAATCGCTCCATTGACTGTAAATACATTAAATTATTCCCTTTCCAAGTTGAGCTACAGTGTCATTGACATTTTCATAGTTTGATGAGGGACGGTGGGCGGGCGGGCGGGCGGGCGGGCGACGTGTTTTGGTGTGTGAGTACATATCCATGCACGTAAGCTGCAGACAAAAAATCGGGTTCGTCCGCACATTTATTACAGAGTTATGGCCCTTTGCCATTTTTCACTGATTTTAGGCTCGTTAGCGCAACAACTTCAACAAACGTTATCTGATTCGATTGAAATTTGGGATATAGGTGTCTCCCAAGAATATCTCGGACGAGTTCAAAAACCGCCCTGGTCCGATAAAATTTGATAGAGTTATGGCCCTTAATTAGTCATTTTTCACGAATTTTCAGCTCGTTAGCGCGATAACTTCAACAAACGTTATCCGATTTGATTGAAATTTGGTATATAGGTGTCTCCCAAGAATATCTCGGATGAGTTCGAAAACCGGCCTGGTCCGATAAAATTTGATATAGTTATGGCCCTTAATTAGTCATTTTTCACGAATTTTCAGCTCGTTAGCGCGTTACCGGTAACTTCAACAAACGTTATCCGATTTGATTGAAATTTGGTATATAGGTGTCTCCCAAGAATATCTCGGTCGAGTTCGAAAACCGGCCAGGTCCGATAAAATTTGATAGAGTTATGGCCCTTAATAAGTCATTTTTTCACAAATTTTCAGCTCGTTAGCGCGATAATTTAACAAACATCATCCTATTTTATTGAAATTTTGATATATAGGTGTCTCCCAAGAATACCTCGGACGAGTTAGAAAACCGGCCCGGTCCGATAAAATTTGATAGAGTTATGGTCCTTAAGTAGTCATTTTGTACGAATTTTGAGCTCGTTAGCGCGATAACTTCAACAAACGTCATCCGATTCAACTAAAATTTGGTATATAAGTGTCTTCCATTAATATCATGGACGAGTTCGAAAACCAGCCTGGTGCAATAAAATTTGATAGAGTTATGGCCCTTAATTAGTCATTTTTTGTGAATTTTTAGCTCGTTAGCGCGATAACTTCCGATTTGTTTAAAATTTGGAATAGACATTTGCCAAGAATATTTCAGACGAGTTCGAAAACCAGCCTGGCCCGATAAAATTTGATGGAGTTATGGCCCTTAATTAGTCATTTTTCGATTTTACCTATTAATTAGTCTACCGATACTGATGCACACCAATTGGCGGTAGCCACCAGCGGTAAGCCACCGAAAACGAGACACAGCATCTCTGATGCCACCTCTTGTTCTATATTGTATTAATAATCATCTAATGAATTTCCACCTGAATAAAAAATATAAAAAACGAGAAAAAAAGGTTTTATGCACAACTGTTCAGGTAATAGTGGCCACTGGTAACTGAAATTAAACCCAGAGCTAGTCGATGCAGAGGCATAATGCCTCGTTTGATTGTGCCCCATAAATAAAAATTAAATTAAAAAAACGCGCGCTTTCATTCTTTTCAATGTTTTTTGCCTGTAAAATAGGAAATTTACTAAGCCTAATGCTATAAAATGAACAGACTAAGATTATGTTGTGTACCAGTAGTGATCCTTCATTAAATCAGCCAATTAATTAAGAGGATACTGTAAAAGATAAATTTCCGATTGGGCTGAGAGTCCATCATGTGAAAGTTTTGGTTATCATGCCAAAATTAAAACATGCGCATCAATATTTTTATGAAAAATGACTTTGATGTACCCTATTCAACCTTCATCATTATTCAGCAGTTGAGAGTATGGCTCTATTGTTTAGCACCATTGTAACATTCATACAAATTTCTGTGTTGCAGTCATCGCAAGTCATGTTTGAATTAATAAACTCATGAGGACAAATTGGGGGGGGGGATCCTGCAAATAGTGTTTCTTGTGTCTGTCATTTGCAGAATGAGGTTCCCAGAGGGTGAATTTAGTTATGCTACCCCGCACACCTCACAGCGGGCTAGCATCACCAAATTCACCCTATGGGGACCTCATTCTGTTTAGGCCTCATCTTCTGGGAAGTATTTATAGTCTCAAATTAACATTGTTTTAGTTAATTTTTCCCTTCTGGGAAGTTTCTATATCCCCTAATTTGCAGAAGATAAAATGAATAATCAAGGTGACAAATGTGTGAACAGCACCAACTTCAACTGGGAAACTTCAATCTGATCCTTGGTCTCCGATAGCAGTTGAGGCCTAAGCAGAATGAGGATCCAACAGGGTGAATTTTTTGCATATTAGGTGACGCTAGCCCTCCATGCAGGATAGCGTCACTAAATTCACGCTCTGGGGACCTCATTCTGCAAATGACAGTCACACTATTTGTAGACTTGATGGGGTGGTGGGAATATCCACATGCCATATGTTTTGTCTATTCCCTTCTTTTGAAGTTACAATGTATGGACATAAGAAAATTAATAAACCTAAGCGAAAAGCTGCCTTTGTGTGGATATGAGGTGCGGTTCACCTGCAAGCCTGAATTTAGAGTGTCTGACATTTGCAGAATGAGGTTCCCAGAGGGTGAATTTAGTGATGCTATCCCTTACAGCGTCGCTTCAATTACACATTTTATCTTCTGCAAATTAGGGGATATAGAAACTGAACAGAAGGGAAAAAGTAGCTATTACAATGTTAATTTGAGACTATAGATACCTCCAGAAGATGATGCTGTGCGGGATAGCATCACCAAATTCACCAGTCTGGGGACCTCATTCTGCATGTTATACACACTAAATTCAGACTTGTTCACCTGTTATATATGTACTTTAATTTCTTATCAAATGAATAGTAAAGAAGAGCAGAAAAAGAATCCTGAGATTGTGTTAGCCGCTCTGAAGACATTCCAAGTGTCGATAAAGAAACGGCCATCTGACAAGACAATACGGATTGCCACTACTATCGACGAGTCTGACGAAGAGATTGATGAGCCGCCATCACCTTTACCACTCACCAATATCTGCCCACCCGCTCCACCGCCGGATTCTAATACAAAAGATGAAGGTTCTAATAAACCAGTACGTTTTTATGTTTACCCATACCATAGTATGGTAAACATAGTGTCGTTGTCCGGATTGACCACTCGTCGTGTGTCCGTCCTTCTGTCTGTCTGTTCGTTGACACTTTACGCATGGTGCAATAACTCAAATATTTTCTATCTGATCGGAACCAAATTTTGTATATGAATTTCTCAGCACAAAAGACAGATCGAGTTCGAATATGGGTTTGATTCGTCTATTTTTAACTGAGTTATGACCCTTTTTCGAAAAAAATGTTCACTCTTAAAAAAACAAAAAATTAGATTGAATTCCTTGCTCAATTTAAAAATATATAAAAATATAAAAAAATATATAATAAAATAATGTTTTTTAAAAAAATTGAAAACAATTTTTTTTTTAAAGTTCAAAAAATTTGAAAAGATGACACCATTATAACTCTGCCAAGGGTACCCCGAGTCACCACACCAAATTTGTTTAAATCGGTCCAAAATATTGTGTTATGTACTGGTAAATTTGTTTGGAGTGACATTAAATCCAATTCATCAAAAATCCATCCCATGCCTTTGGACTACTTAGCTATTGATAAGGCTATATTATTTTCTGATGTCTCGTATGCCAATGTGCAGATAATCTGATAAAGAAACCTATGGTATCTAATTTAAAATAAAGAGTCAACAATACACATCACATGATATTAATAGTAGACTTGAACATCTTTGCTGCCTTGCACAGCTGAAGATATCACTCTACAGATGGTCTGAGGTCATTATAAATGTTATTGGTTTAATAGAGATGCCAGCTTTCAACATAAACAATTCCTGTGATTTGTTGACAGCTCTGCTATATAATTGATATTAATGGGTCAGCAGTGAGGCGGCTTATCTTGATCTATATTGTTGGTATAATTTGATACCTTATCATTGTAAATTTAAATTGGACTCTCTTAACCCAAGTATTCCATGTCCAGGTCACCTTTCACATTTAACCCGAGGCTGTGGTGGTGCAGCATTACAGATCCTGTACCAGTGCATTCTCTTATATAAATGCGAGTGACCCATAAATTCCAATAATTTGTGTTATGTACATTTGTCTATAATAGTACATAAGAGTATTAGTAGAGATTGGGAATACACATAGGTGTCCGCCACTGAGCGAATTTATGCCACTATGATTTTCTTATAGGAAAATGCCTCTAGTTTCAGGATCTGGTTGGTGCACTAAGAAAATGTGGTCCAAAATAAAAAAATTCATGCCTTTTCTATGAGTGCCCACCTCATTTTAAAAGCTATTTTCCGAAAATACTACTAACGTAGTTTTTTCCTATGAAATATTAAGCATAACTTAATAGAAAGAAAATGATATATGATACTACTTTGATTATCAATGTATTACGTCGCAATAAAACAAAAATTACATGAATGTGGTCGACATGCTAGAATTTGCGTTTTGGGGTAGGGGTAGGTTATTAGGGTACTATACGTGACATGGGCTAAATATTTTCAAGTTATTGGGCTTATCAGATCGCCAGTTTGCTACTGGTCACTACAACACCAAATATGTTATACTTTTTCCATATAGATTTCTGGTCAGTGAAAACGAAACGAGGTCACTTTGGTGAATCGACGAAAATAGTGCAGCTTCACTAAGAGTTAGGCGCCTTGTGGCGTCACCACGAATATCTTTCGTAGACATTTGAAGCACATTTCAGCTCTATCATACTAATTCATCTCCCATATCGCATATTGACTTCTTGGCATGATAAATTTCGTAATAAAATGGAGTTTACAAAATTGCAGTATTTTCGGAAAATAGCTTTAAAAATGAGGTGGGCACTCATAGAAAAGGCATGAATTTTTTTATTTTGGACCACATTTTCTTAGTGCACCAACCAGATCCTGAAACTAGAGGCATTTTCCTATAATAAAATCATAGTGGCATAAATTCGCTCAGTGGCGGACACCAATGTGTATTCCCAATCTCTACTATATACTCTATAATTCAACACCAAAACTCTCATTTATGACTCCGATCATAGTAATTTACTATCGCTAAGGGATGGGTTCACATCTGCCGATCGTGATCGGCCTCTCGTTTTCACTAGCTATAGACTTTTGAAGAAAAATTGGGAGTACATGTAATGCCCTAAATAATCGACTCCTTAATCATAGCAGAATTATGGGTAACTTTTCAGGATTTAGATGAAAATATGGCTCGTCGCCATTCATCGGAAAGCTCTTACTGAGAACTTTCCGATGAATTGCAACAAGCCATATATCTGTCTAAATCCTGAAATATACTTGTGTTTGTTTGTGTAACTATATGTCATTGTTGGGGCCTATGTAAATTTAATAACTTGTGATTCAATCCAATCCAAAATTTTTTATTTTACTGTTTTACGGATCCGCCGACCCTGTTTTATGTGGCCCAACAAGGAAATAAAAATCAAATAAATTTGTTTTTTATTTTCACCGCTGACCTTAGCTGTTTTTCTGCAGTAACAAATTATCTAACCACATTTCACTGGTGATTAAAGATGCATAGGACCCACCAACTATAGATATCTCTGGCTTTAATTACTTTTAACTACATCCAAGATGAAAACTGAGAAGTCAGCTTGAGTTTATATGCCTCTGCCACCAAGATACCTGTATGCTTTCTATAAATCTTGACATCTCTTTAAAACTTTAAATGGCCTTTAGAATACATTTTGTATTCCTCGGAATTTATGGTGATCTTTATGATCGAAGACCAATAACAGTCCACAAGTTTTCTTAGATAGGAATGACAAGCTAATGAGTATGCTCAGTGTGGGTTTGCTCAAATTACACATCCACTCTTTATCACTACCACTAATCTCACCATTCCCATGTGTGTATTAACCCTCTCTATACTAAATACTCATTGACCAGACAAGTAGATTCCTTAGGAAATGTCCTTATTATCTGAACATTTCCCACCAACTAATAGGAATCCTTCTGCACATATATTATCTGTCGGCTACTTATTTTTCCATGACATCCATCCAGATGAATAATGGACTTTTTCAATGTATACATTATAACTGAATGGGGGAGTCCATTTATTTAATAATTGAAATGTTGAACAAAAACAAACTCTTTATTTCTGGATTTTTTCAATAAACTGAGCTATGTTTCAAATAATAGTACTGGATTTGAATTATGTGATATACGTCCGAAAACTGTTCTCTGTAGTTAGCATGACGAATGTTCTCATTTCCATTTCGGCATCAGACTACAGAATAGAATATTTTTGTTTACCACAAGTAATATGATAATTAAATTGATTTCAGGATGGCGTTGATGGAATAATCCGTGATGTTAAAAGCGTGAGTGTCGATGGGGAGGAAATCCCAGTCCGAGGCAGGAAATCAGTCAGGCGTACAATGACTGACAGAGAGATAGATGATGCGCTCAGTATGTATCTTAACCTCTTCGCTGCTATGACGTCCGTAACTATTACGGACATAAAAGTGCACGCTGTGTGCTATATGGTCAGTAGGTACTACGGACCTACTTCAGCACTCTAGCAGTAGGCCATTATACATAACTGGAACTCAGAGATTGGTGCATCAGAATAATTGTATCTCAACGTTTCAAACAGTGTATTGTGAACGATTGTGAACGATAATAGCCTTTCAACTGAGTCAGTTTTATGGTTCTTGTGATATTCCCGTTATATTTTCCCACTGGGAACAGCTGCTGGGAAATAGCAATAACGTCAACAGCCCAGCAAACGACGTCATAAGTCATTTAGCAGCGAAGATGTTAACCCCTTTGTATACTAAATGGATTCTCCCATTCAGTTATAAAAGTATACACTGGAATGGTCTATAATCCATTTTGAGGGATGTTCAGGAAATAGAAGCAGATGCATATATAAGAGAATACATTGTCCTAACATTATTATAAGAATATATCCATGGTCTTTTTATGTTAACTCGTATGCTATGCACTGGAGGATGTTACCAAGATGATGGTACAACATATATGCATGGTAGCGGCATCAGAGGCAACTCCTTTATAGACTTAGCAAGACTTGATCAATTGTCTACATCACACAAATTTTATGTTCGCTAATAGGGAGTCTCGCATATATTAGAGAATATATTGTCCTAACAGTATTTACCGTGACCTTGTGAGCCAGTGCATTCTCTTATATTTATTTCACACCCATTGACATTAGCCATTGTATACCTATTATTGTAGACCTCTAGACTACGTGACTGTTACCTTCAAAGTTGGTGGTCAACAATAGCCACATCGAGTAAATATGCATTTTATCGAATTATTAAAACACAATTCGAACGTGAACAATTTCTCTCTATATGTGATAATAGAACTGTCAATAATATCATTTTATTTCGGACAAGAAATCACAAACTACCAATTGAACAAGGTTCTTGGCTAAATGCTGACTATTCAACCAGAGTATGTACACTTTGTACCAAAGAACTAGGCGATGAGTATCATGTTATTCTGAACTGTACAGAATTAAATGAACTCAGATCGACCTATTTGAAACCATATTTCTATAGAAGACCGAATGCACACAAACTCTCAGAACTCTTTAAGACTAGAAATAGAAAGACAATTAGGAATCTGGCAACTTTCATAAGGAAAGTCCAGGATATTTTCGGCAACTCCACCTGAGGCTATAACCCACCCCTAATTTCTAAAAGACCTATATACATCCCTGACTATAAACTTCCCGCACACAGTACCTGAAATCATCACCCGAACGGAAACTTACCAAATATCTAATCATGCACTCATGTATTCTTCGTGTGAAATTTATTGTTATTATATGTCATATTTGAATATCTTGTTTCTGTAATATCCACATATCGATTAACAGAATAAACTGAATCTGAATCTAGTGGAATACAAGCCAGGACTGTTCTAGTTGACATTGTCGTCAAGAAAAATGATGTACATTAATTACGTCAATGATGTTGGTGATGCCCCGATCATTACTGGTTATTCATCAGACTTTAATCACAATAAAGGTCCCTACAGTGTCAATGAAGGTGGCAGTCATGGATTGAACTTATCTGACACAATGGTGAAGAATAAATACAGAACACAACTTGCATCATAATCTCAAATCTTTTATCGAACTCGTTACGGATGGTGCATAGTTACATTCGCTCATTCGATAAAATATTCTTGATTAAGATGCGCGTTGTGTTCTGTTAATATATTTCTCTTATATATGTGAGACTCGCATATGTAAGAGAATGCACTGGCACATAATCTTTAATGCTGCACCAGCGCGGCTCCTGTCATGAGTCAGAGAGTCCAGTCAACAACATTTATCAGCTCCTGTCAGCAGGGGATAATTTTACTCTCCAAGTTTTTTTTCCATGACTGGGACATAAAATGTGGCTATTTTAAGAACATTTCACTGTTCAGCTGGGCACGTTGGCTAACAAGAAAAATTGCATTTGTTTCTTTAATACATTGTTTTCTTGAATTTTTCAGAGGCATTATCAAATCCTGAAAATCCAAGTGAAAAGTATGATCTCTCAAAGAAATTAGGATCTGGGTATGTATAACCTTAATTCTGATATCTCAATGGATTCTTCCATTCAGTTCTCTAAGTAAACACAAGCCTTGAAATAGTGTGTCTGTCATTTGCAGAATGAGGTCCTCAGAGGGTGAATTAAGTGATGCTATCCCAGATGGCGGGCTAGAATCACCAAATTCACCTTCTGGGAACCTCATTCAACTTAGGTCTCAACTGCTATGGGATACCTAGGATCAGATTGAAGTTCCCAGTTGAAGTTGGTGATGTTCAACCATTAGTCACCTCGATTATGCATTTTATCTTCTGCAAATAAGGGGGATATAGAAACTGAACATAAGTGAAAAGTAACTAAAAACAATTAATTTGAGAATATAAGCAGAATGTGGTCCCCAGAGGATGAATTTGGTGATGCTAGCTCACTATGCAGGATAGCATCACTAAATTCACTTTCAAGGGACATCATTCTGCAAATGACAGAAACTATTTGCAGGGCTTGTGTGTACACATTACTGTGTCTTGAATAATTGATTGATGACATGACTACAGGTATCTGATATAATTAATATTTATTAGCCAACACAAATTCGTTTCTCAGGCCCCCGCCCAATTCAAATTTTATTACTGTAGTTAGTTATCTCATAATTTGCATGTAATTGAATGGGAGCCGGCACTCTACATGTTAAACACCAAGCCTTGAAATAGTGTGCCTGTCATTTGCAGAATGAGGTCCCCAGAGGGTGAATTTAGTGATGCTACCCCGCATAGCGGGCTAGCATCACCAAATTCACCCTCTGGGGACCTCATTCTGCTTACTCCTCAGCAGAATGAGGTTCCCAGAGGGCGAATTTGGTGATGCTACCCCGCTATGCGGGGTAGCATCCCTAAATTCACCCTCTGGGAACCTCATTCTGCAAATGACAGGCACACTATTTCAAGGCTTGTTAAACACATGATGTATTGCAACTACAAACTCAGAAAAAAGTGTTTCAATGATAATTTATCGGACAATTTTTGATGAAATAAATACATGGAACCTCTTATTAACTTGTGGACATCTGTTTGGCTGCGGGCAAAATATTTATTTGTATTATTAAACCAAGAGATAGCTCATGTATACACACATGGTTAACAAATGTTTTAGTTCTAGAAACAGGAAATAGAGTTGGCATAGTATGTGTATGTTTGAGAGTATAATTATATCCCCACTCTCGAAGAGAATGGGGGTATACTGGATTGACCTTGTCCATCATTCCATCCGTCCATTTGCCACCCGTCCGTCCAGACATCTATCCCTGTTTTTCTGTCCGTCCGTCTGGTCAGATATCTCAAACACCAGTTGTCAGATCTGAGTGAAAAAATTGGTATGGATGTTCCCTACTATGAGGGCATTCAACGGAGTGTTTAATTGTTTTTTCTGGATTTTCGCTTTGAGAGTTATTTATCTTTGTTTATCTGGAAATGTTGTTTTTTTGTCCGTCCAAGCAGATATCTCCACCAACGGTTGACGAATCTCAATGAAATTTTGTATGGATGTTCACTACTATGAGGGTATTCAACAGAGTGTTTAATCAATTTTTTCTGGTTTTCCTTTCTAGAGTTATTCAACATAATAAACAATCTATTTCTAGAAGTCTTTCTTATTCATCCCGAATGGTTGAAGCGTTCTCAGTCGGTAGATCCAGTTGATCTCCGCTGATTTCCTCTTGATTTTTGAGGAATATGTCTCTGGGTAAGTTTTCAGGACATATATAACTTGGTATTTTAAGTTGACTGGGTGTTTTGTTATACGGAAGTGGTCAGCTACTGTGGTGTCCTTTTGATTATTAATATCGTAATAGTGTTCCGATAGACGAATGCCGAATTTGCGTAATGTTTCGCCGACATATTGCTTGTGCCATGTTCTGCAAGTAAGGAGGTACACGCAGTTCCGTGTCAGGCAATTCTGAAGGAACAGGCCCTTAAACCTTTCTTTGGTTTGATGACTCCAGAACCATCTTGGGTTCTTTTTCATATTTGTGCATATTCTACAATAGTGTGTTGATGGCAATAGTTATTCTAGTATAATTTTTATACGCCCGTTTGAAAAAAAACGGTTGTATTATGAAAATGGGTTGTTCGTCCATCTGTCCGTCTGCCATCCGTCCGTCAGCTTTTGGTTTCCGGATGATAACCTTAGATTGAATCGAGTGAACTGGACCAATTTGGTATGTTAGTTTACCACACCAAAATACAGATCAAGTTCAAATATGGGTTTTGACTGAGTTATGCCCATTTTTATGTTTACCCATACCATAGTATGGTAAACATAGTGTCGTTGTCCGGATTTACCACTCGTCGTGCGTCCGTGCGTCTGTCTGTCCGTAGACACTTTACGCATGGTGCGATAACTCAAACCAAATTTTGTATATGAGTTTCTCAGACCAAAATACAGATCGAGTTCAAATATGGGTTTGATCCGAGTTTTTTTTACGGAGTTATGGCCCTTTTTCGGCTAAGAATTCATGCATGCTGTCATAACTCAACCAAATTTGGTATGCGAGTTTCTCAGCCCAAAATACAGATCGAGTTCGAATATGGGTTTGATCCGATATTTTTTAATGGAGTTATGGCCCTTTGATTATTTTATTCATCACTAAAATATATCAAAGATACACAGTTTGCACTGTCCAGATAGAATCTAATAAATCAGGTTTACAATGCCATGAAGTTCTCTTCTGACACAGAGCAACAGAGATAGTATCCAGTTACAATGACTCTCTCTTGCATTGAGTTAATTAACTGCAGGGAGATGTGTTGGCCATATGATGAGATATCATAGATGGAATGTTTATACTATTATATGTTATATGCATGGTTATTTAAATTTTATCTTAAAGGCATAACTAGCATTACTATTGGAGTTTAATAATGTTATTGTGTTTAGTAGATTTGTTGGAATTTTGTTGGTTGCTTCAACTTGCATGGGAAGACAACTTTGGTTTTCAATATTTTAAAAACTTGAGAGCTCTGTGTCAGTCTATGAGAACAAAATAATTGTTCATAACACTTTTAGAACTGTAGGCCTAGTTTGTCTTATTTACAAATTAATGGAAAGCTTTTTCGACATTGATTTCAATTGATTACAAATGTGAATTGAAATATTAAAGGGGCACACCAGGTTTGATATATTTTTCTTGTACTCTGCATGAGATAAAACTTTTTATGTGTACCCATACCATAGTATGGTACACATAGTGTCAACGTCCGGATTGACCACTCGTCGTTCATCCGTCCGTCTGTCTGTCTGTCCATCTGTAGACACTTTAGGCATAATGCAATAACTCAAACATTTTCTATCGGAACCATTTTGAATATAGGTTTCTCAGCCCAAAATACAGATCGAGTTCGAATATGGGTTTGATCCAAGTTTTTTTTACAGAGTTATGGCCCTTTTTTTACTTATAATTCACACATGCTGCCATAACTCAAACATTTTTTATATGATTGACACCAAATTTGGTATGTGAGATTGTCAGCCCATAATACAGATCAAGTGATGACATATGTTACAGAGCTCTAGGGGGTGGTTGTATGAAGGTAAAGATAAACAACCTGCTGGCTGGATAATTGTTTATCCTAACTGTAAAATTTATTAATGGCTAAACCATTGGATCTCACACTGAGAAGTCCTTGTGTGAATAGGGACAGAGTTATGAGATTTAAAACAACTCCTCCCCCACCCCAAATACTTTAACCCCTTCTTAAGACAAATTATTTGAGCTTTTGATTTTAAGTTAGGTACTGATATATGTATTACTATGTATTACTGTGATCATATCTTTGACCAATTATCAGTTATAGCTAATCGTTATTGCCAAGGTATGGGTAAAACATCTGCCGATCGTGATCGGCTTCTCGTTTTACTTAGATTTTACCTGATTTGCGGTTTCCGGATGATAACTTTAGATTGAATCAAGTGAACTGAACCAAATTTGGTATATTAGTTTACCATCCAAAAATACAGATCAAGTTCGAATATGGGTTTTGTCCGCATGATTTTGACTGAATTATGTCCCTTTTTCAACTTAGATTTTACCTGATTTACGGTTTCCGGATTACAACTTTAGATTGAATCAAGTGAACTGAACCAAATTTGGTATATTAGTTTACCACCACAAAATACAGATCAAGTTCGAATATGGGTTTCGTCCGCATTATTTTGACTGAGGTCATAAGGCTGAATGGTAGATTGTGGGTAGTGGTATATTGTCAAGTAACAATGGTGGGATTAAAGAAGTCTAGACACGGTATTTGAAGGAATGGACATAATTATATAGAATGTTAGATGTTAAATAAATAGAGAGTTATCAATTGGTTCTGAGAATTTTGTTAAATAATTTCCGAGAGGCGAGAGACGTCATTAAGAAACGAGTGTGCGTTAGCGCACGAGTTTGTTACCTAAACGTCTCTCATCTTGAGTGAATTTTTTAACGAAATTCTCGGAACTAATTGATTACTCTATTTATTACACTTCTGCATCAATTTGGTTCACCAAGTATGATTAAAACGCACAGAATTAATGCATGAAAGTCGTGATGTGGAGAAAGATTAACCACAGAAATTTCAGTCAAGATCAGTAGGCGACATAATATCAATGACGTAACGAGAAATGAAATAATTCGCTGGTGACATTACCATTTTTAATAAATGGCGTTTTCAATGGAAATCTCACATAGGAGGGTTTTTATCCTAAAAGCTTGCATGTGTGATGAAGTTGATATTCAGGGCCACAATCTTATTTTTTAGGGCTTCCGGTACTGTGGTGATGGCAAAGGATAGGATTACAGAGCATGTGGTTGCTATCAAGAAAATGGATCTAAATAACCAACCAAAGAAAGAGCTGATAATTACAGAGATTGAAGTCATGAAAAACTATCGTCATGAAAACATTGTTAACTTTTGTGACTGCTATTGCATAGATAATGATGTGGAAAAGGAATTGTGGGTAATAATGGAGTATTTAGATGGAGGGCCTCTCACTGATGTCGTCACGGAGACAATAATGAATGAAGGTCAGATTGCCGCAGTTTCCAGGGAATGCCTGAAAGCTCTGAAGTTTCTGCATGAGCGAAATATTATTCACCGTGATATTAAGAGTGACAATGTCTTACTAGGAATGGATGGCTCAGTGAAATTGACTGATTTTGGATTCTGTGCTCAGCTCCGTGACGAAAGCCACAAACGGAATACGATGGTGGGAACGCCTTATTGGATGGCACCGGAAGTTGTCACAAGGTACATGTAATATTATATAGAGAGTAATTATTTGATTGAACTGGTGACGTGTAATAATTCATGAGAGTTCATGACTTTGTACAAACACGAGAGCGCATTACCGTACTGACCCGGTTCAAAGCCCATGTCCGTGTTTAGGCCCACCCATATCTTTTGACCAAATTCCATGCACAGTGGTATATTCGTGTTTAAGCCCACCCCAAATTTTGTCAAATCCAGCAGTGGTAAGTAAGTATTTGCTAATGATACTCCCCAAATAAATAATTCCAATATAACGGGAAGTATATTCGCAAACGATCGGTGACGGCGAGAATGCCACGAAAAACGCTAACAGCGTATAGCTTTAAAAGCCATGTGCATGCAATACTTTAATCAAAGCGCACCTACACCTACTCCAGTACTGTAAAAACATATTTTTCGTGTTCAGTGACAACGTAGGTCAAACACAAAGAACTGGCTTCTTGGTTATGTAAACACAAAGTGGGTATAATAATGGAGCAGAAGGGGGAAACTTGTCATTCAACAACAACAACAACTACGTCAACGTTATTCACTCGAAACCAACATTAACATTTTTAAACACGTTTTACAGTATAAACATTTCATTCTGAACTCCTCGACCTGTGACCTCTGGGGGTCAAGGGTGAAGGAATCTGACGAGGTTTGCCGAATGGTGCTTTATACTTTTAGCAGAAATACAACGGCCTTTTGTCAGTACTGTTAAATAATTACACTCACTGGCTTTTGTTAAACATGCAATTAGTCGCTATTGTAACATCCTCTATGTGGACAATGGATCACGAACAAAGCACCGGGTTTATTGTTTTCCTAATCGGATTAAGTCTGAACATTGATATAAACTATAGACTATTATAGACTATAAGATAAGGGATTTACCCATAACCCACAATGCCGCTTACATAATAGTTTCATTTTGACATGGGAATTTTGGGCAATAAAACTACAAGACTTAAGTGTTATTATATTTTAGTATTCACATTTAATTGAAAAATTACTTTCTCAAAGTAACTTATACTTACCTTTAGTTAATCTGGAAGGCGGGTATATTTCCCAAATAATCGGCGTTAGATCGGCTTTCATAAGTTTTACTGTCCCGATTTATTAGGATTTTTGGTTTGCAAAGGGCCATATCCGAGTTTAAGCCCACTTGGATTTTTGAGCTCAAATAAAACAAAGGTCCCCTGGGCCTAAACGCGGGTCAGTACGGTGTGCTTGAGTGTTTTTTTCCAAATAGTCCCTGCCTCAAATGAGTTATTTCTCGTCACCAGTTCAATCAAGTGATTAAAGTGATTTTCTGTTTATTACATCCACTATAAACATCTGATTTACCAGAAATCTTAATAATACCGCCATTACATGTATACCCATGACGCATTAATTTTGATAGCGCATATGAATGCATTTTTGTCAGCTACTACTGCTCTACAGTGTACCTATAAGAGAGTATATTTCTGAATTTTGAGTGTACCAACTCCAAATTGATTTATCAATACAAATACTAGCTTTAATATTTTCGCCTATGCCATTCATTTTATAATTATCGGGTTTGAATTCGTAGAATGTTTCGCTTCATAAACCTTGTTCCGCATTTTCATAAAACCAATATGAAATAATTATACCCCCATCCCAAAAGATGGGGGATTATACTGGATTACATGCGTCCGTCCATCTGCTCATTTATCTCAACTATGGGTTATCGGATATCAATGAAATTTGGTATGCAGGTCTGGCATTAGGAAGGCTATCAAAAGATTGTTCATTGACGTTGTCCACATTTTCAGTTGAGCTGTCCGTCCGTCCAAACATATCACCTTGTAACTCGGGTGTTACTTATCCAATTTGGATGTCATTTGTCCTTTGGCATGGTGATAGCACAGTTTGGGAGAAAGGATACTGACATACTAATGGTTTCATCCATTAATTTTTACCAGAATTATGGCCCTTGTTTGACTTGGAAATTTTTGTGTCTCTATGAACATTTGAGCCTGTAACTCAGGCATGGATGATCGGATTTGGTTGTGCTTTGGAATGGTTATACTACAGATTTTGTCCATTCATTTCTATCAGAGTTACGGCTTGTTTGACTTTGAAATTTGTGATTTTTGTGAACATCCATGCAAATATTTAGTATTGCCCACTCTCTAAACTGAGCGTCAGGGGTGTATGTCACGCTTGGCATTACACTTGTTTTGCTTAGAAATCACAGTCTTTGGGTTGTTTGGATGCTAACTTGAGCAATATGCAACAGAATTTCTTGATATTTGGTATGTAGTCTTACTTGAGAAGATGCAGGCCAAGTTCGGTCAAATTTTTGTCATTATCCGATTATTTTTGACGGAATTATGCCTTTTTTTTTTACCATAGAAATTGTTGTCCGGTTGATAATTTCAGCCAAATTCTACAGAATTTCTTTATATTTGGTACATGGTACACATTTGAAAAGATTGACTATCATCATGGTCCGATGATTTCTGACGGGGAACAAGGGGTCTGCGACCTTTTATTAACTTAAGAACATGGTTTAAATATCTGTTTCTCCATGTTATTCTTGGTGCTATTTTTTTTCAGACGATAATAAATTTTGAACTTTACGCACTGTAATTGCCTTGAGACCCTTTATGCTAACCAATGAACCACTTTGTTACTAAACTTGGTCTAGCTTTTTTTCTAAATAATTTTCAGGAAAGCCTATGGTAACAAGGTGGATATATGGAGTCTTGGAATAATGATCATCGAGATGTTAGAAGGGGAACCACCCTATCTGAATGAGTCACCAGTCAAAGCAATTTACAGGATCGCCACAAAAGGCAAGCCAGAAATAAAAAATGAAAGCAAAATGTCGCCGAAACTCGTAGATTTCATCAACAGATGTTTGGAGGTGGAGGTAGATAAGCGAGCGACTGCGGACGAGTTACTGGAGCATGAGTTTTTGGACTGTGCGAAGCCATTAGTTTCGCTTAGGGCACTCATTATAGCTGCCAGACGAGCACTCGGACAGATTGACTGATGTAAATATTTAATCTTATGCTTGTCGTATTCTGATATAGACATTGCATCTGCTGGATTACTCAAAGACCTAACATGAATGTTGAAACATCGTAAGAACCAGTTTGCTCAGAGAGGATGATTGATATAATATTCTATCTTATGCTTACTGATATATGTATTGCATAGGCTGCATTGTTCAAACAGCTAACAGAACCAATCTTCAATAGATTTCTACAATTATCACCTCATCAGAAAAAAAAACAGATGATTGTGAGTGAATTATAACACATTATGACCTGTTATGACTGTATATATATATGTTCTATATCATACAATATTTCACCTCACCCAGAATTGGTGCCTTCTGATTGGTCGAGAGCTGCGTTCTATATTGTGTAGTGTTGTGCTAAATTTAGCAGACCACTATACTTGTATAGTATCGTGCTAAATTTAGCACACAACTATACCAAACTAGCATGCAAAAAGCAATGAACAGAGGTAACAATCTCGAAAACCGATATCCATATATGTGTCTACAATTCACTTAGGCATGTCCAAATGAAACTAAATCATTACTGTGAAATTTTTATTCACAAGAACGACGTCAACTTGTGGCAACATTCTGTTCAATTCACCAGTTTCAGGTTTTCGTGCATTCAAAACAAAACCTAAATACTACGCGTTTCGGTTTACTGAACTTGATTTCAACACATTCTTTTGACTATTATGTTTATCGGTAAGTTGATAATCATACAGTGAATTTGTTCTCAGTAAAACAAGTTGTACATGATTTCTTTTAATGTCTTATGAAGTGAATTTGAACAGTCCAGCAGTTGGTGCATGTTGGTAGGACACGGTTATTTAGAATGCATGCTACAAATTTGAATTGTCCAGTGAAATATAATAAATAGAGAATGTCTTGTCGTTGTCTACTCGGGTATAGTGCCCAGTGGGGTGGGTTTAGTTCACTCTGCTTCGCGTCATAAACTATACTCACCCCACTGAGCACTATACCCGCAGAGTCAACTCCAACCCATTCTCTATTAAACAACACTATTGTTCTATTTTCAATATGATGCTTATGCACCTATAATATTGTCAGCAATAATATAAATAGACTGAACCTTAGTTCACTAGAAGCAGTATTTTCTGTCATGTTCATCATCACACTTTGTTGTAGTTGCTTTTTTATTGAAAATTGCATTATATTTTTGAAGCAGGAGCTTCTTGTTTTTAGGGTGTCCCCCCCCCCACCCTTTTCGGGATGCAGGATTCATAACCCTGTCTTAAGTGGTTTTTATAAAATAAAATTCTGTTATGCAACTTTGATGCCAACAAATTGTGGTATTTGTTGACTAGAATGGGCCTTTTTTTAGGCACGCCTTCAACATTTTTGACAGGCATTCACAGATCAATTGTGTCACATCCGGTCATCACTGCCAGAAAATAGAGCAATATGTAGCTATCAGTAGTTTTTCTCTTAATATGTTACAGTTTGGCAGATTACTATTGATAAAAGTGATGAAAATAGATGGTATTGAAGGGTGAACTCTATGTCATTCACAGTCTTTCATCACAATAATATCTTAACTGGTATTCAGTATTTACCCCCCTCCGTTTTATTGTATTCAGTATTCTACAATGGATTCATAATAACTTTTTATACTCCCTATAACAACCTTATGGGGGGTATACTGGAATCGGCCCGTCGTACCGTTCTTCCACCCATGGCCCGACTTTGTTCGTTCTTGTATTCCTAAATTTTTCAGTCAATGTTTTTTAAACTGTGCACGGATATTTAGTACCATGGAAACCTGTGCACCTGCGATTATGAGGACCGTCCAATATTTTTAGTGGAGTTATTCCCCTTTGTCAACTTAAGACATTTTTTTGCAACCCTGTAATTTTGTCCGAGCTTATATTACTTTATTTATTGGTAAATGTTTTTGAAACCTGGCAAAATTATTGACCATCATCGCAACCTGTGTATCTGAAATTATGAGATCCATCCGAGTTTTTTTTTTAAACTCTAGTTATCCCTCTTTTCCTCTAAGCAACATACGTAATTTTGCCACTTTGTGCAAGTGTGTATTTCTATGAAACTTGGCACAGATAATTACCACCATGGCAACTGTGCACTTGCAATTTTGAGATTGGTTGGACGTTGTTTTAGTCCCAGCTACCAAATTACATATACATAATTTGAGAATCGAAAGAGCCAATTCCTTTTAATATTGCTAAATTTTTGTAGCCCATGTGCAATGCGGCCGCTATCATTACCATTTGGACAGTCACACCTCTAGTTTTATATCATCTTAAAATTTGTACATGCCATATCACTAACATATGACATTCCATTGGTCATAATCACTGGGGGCAATATGTTGGATTTGTGTCCCTGACTAACCTCAATGTAAAACTTTGTTGCTAACTATTACCTGTTTGAAACTAACAATTGGGCTTTACAAGTTTATTCCAATGATTCAATTAAAAATTGTGAGTAATATGTTTCTCAAGTAGCTTAATTTGCATATTACTACTTAAATAATGTTCAGACGAATCAGTTGCATCTGCTGCGTTGGTCCGTACATTGCGTTTCCGTAATCCGTTATCTGCGTTAAAACGTTCATACAGGTGCATACATTGCATTATAACACAGAGTTTCCGATTAATAATTGCCGCTGCATTGTGTGTGTTAACTGATACAACATAACGGACGCATCGCAGCCATCAGAACACCTTAGTGTTGTTGTTTGTAATCCAATTTCATTGCAACATACTCGTCTAAACACTATTTTACATGCTTTGAGTATAGTCAGCATATTACTAAGCACCTCAAAATAAATAAGTTCCCCCGATATACAGTTATACCCTAAATAATCGACTCCTTAACCACAGCAGAATTATGGGTAACTTTTCAGGATTTAGGTGGAAATATGGCTTGTTGCCATTCATCAGAAAGCTCAGTGTGAGAGCTTTGTGATGAATGGCAACAAGCCATATTTCCGACTAAATCCTGAAAAGTTACCCATAATTCTGCTGTGGTTAAGGAGTCGATTATTTAGGGCATTACTGTATTATGCTACTCTTGAGGCCAATTGCTTCAAAATTTTACATGTCGAATCATTATAATACTGATGAAGTGAGATAACCCATCCATGACTGGAGCATTGGCCTAACAATAATTACCTTGACCTTGTAAGCCAGTGCATTCTCTCGCATATGCGAGGCTCCCTAAGGGAGACTTGCATATATAAGAGAATGCGCTGGCACATGATCTTTAATGCTGCACCAGCGCAGCTCCCATCAAGAAACTCAGGGTTAACATTGAGTTGTTGCAGGCTTGAGTGTTGCAGTGCTCAGTTCAAAGGTCACAAAACAGTCAATGAGGGTACAAAACTCATTTAAAGACTCATGCGAAGAACATTCATGCATGTAACCCCCTTGACATTCCTAGACTTGGAGGCACCATGCCTTTTCCTATAGCGTGATGATCCATTTATGTTGATATACAGTAATGTCCCAAAATAATCGACTCCTTAACCACAGCAGAATTATGGGTAATTTTTCAGGATTTAGTCGGAAATATGGCTTGTTGCCATTCATCGGAATGCTCTCACTGAGAGCTTTCCGATGAATGGCAACAAGCGATATTTCCGACTAAATCATGAAAAATTACCCATAATTCTGCTGTGGTTAAGAAGTCGATTATTTTGGGACATTACTGTACATTACCAACTGGACCTAGTTTTTTGCAGTTCCCATTAGCGCACATTTCTAGGGAGTTCACTAGCCTGTTGGTTAGAGTGTCGGACTTATAATTGTGCTAACACACCGGCATGAGTTCTCGCCCGTCGGTTGAACATCGTCTCCGCAAGTGGCTTTGCCAGATTAAGCAGTGTGTGCGCTGTAGAGCAGCACGCCGTTTCAAATCTCGTGCCAGGTTGTGACCCTTGGGAAAGGTCACTTGTACTGTACTCGCTTTGTCGTACCTAGATGAGAAATAGAGACCCGGTTGTTGGGCAAGCATAAACCGCTCTGGTGAAGCTCTGGTGAAGCGCCTATCAGGCACAAGACTCGACAATACTCAAAACAGTTGGGGGTAATAATGTAAGCGCTTCAAGGTACACCAGGGATTAGGCGCTATATAAATGCTGTACATTATCATTTTTGTTCTACTTAAAATTTATGAGGTATTTTTGTCCGTGTGGTTTAACTTATTGTTTTAGTTTCAGTTTTCTCAACGATTCCATATTTTGGTTTTTCAAAGTTTCTGAAAAATGACCAAACAAATTCAGAAATGACCAAAACATTGGCCGAAACAATTTTCTGGCCAGCTTATTGGTTATACTTATTGTTGTTATACTTGTACTTTTACCTGGTTTAGAATATGTTCATGACCAGCCTAGAATATGTTCTCCCTAAATTGTTCCACTTCTAAGTTCTACCGGGGATTACCCTGGGTAGAAATTAGAAGTGGAACAATTTAGGGAGAACATATTCTCTGCTGGTCTCTGCATTCAAGTATGTAGCCATTCACGATATCCTTAGTCATAAGATATGTTACTCACATATAAGGCATTCACTTCAGCTGTTAACCCTTTACCCAACAGAAGGGCCCTGTGCCAATGCATTCTCTTATATATGCGAGTCGACCATAGGTCGCCTCGCATATATAAGAGAATGCATTGGCTTAACACATTAAAAATTATAAAATTGTTAAAGAATGTAAGAAAAAATGGTAAAAAGTGTTAAAAAAAGATTTTTTTTTAGGCCAATGCATTCTCTTATATATGCGAGGCGACCTATGGTCGACTCGCATATATAAGAGAATGCATTGGCACAGGGCATAACTGTAACTATCACAATGTGGTCAAGGAGCCGGTTCCAATGATATCCATATTTGTATGGTTCTATTGAGACAGACCGAAGATATTTTAGGCTGTTGAAGCTTTATTTGGCCGGTTTTGGCCGGTTTGTTGGGTAAAGGGTTAACTTCCCAAATTTTCATTGCATTCTGGCTAACACATCTTAAAAATCATAATCTTAGAGGGGAACTTACTTTTTGAGGTGTTTATCATGCATGTACCAGCGAAATTTGCTCAGATAAAGGAACAGTGGTTAATAACCTCCGATTGTAGGTCTTCGTTGTTGATATATATTTGTTTATACTTTCATTCCATTGTTGATGTTTCAAAGTGATTTTAATACAATTCCCCATGTTGAATGCAAATTTTGTTGATGAAAGTCAGGGATGCCAGAACAGGGGAAGAGGGCAACTGCCCATCCTGCCCTCCACCTCCCCCATTCTTTAGGCCAAAAATAAAAAGACCTGTGTTTCTGGTGACCTGCCCGCCCCTATTCCAGCACCCCCAACCATTTTCTTTTATTGATTTTGCAAAATTAGTACGCATCCATTTTTATTTTATTTTAAACTGATTCATTTCCATATAAAATGGACACATCGCAAGTACTTTTAAACCGAAAATTATGCCACACTTCAAACAGGTCACAGCCGAATCAAACTTATGCTGAATCAAATAAAAAAATTCATGTTTCATTCAATAAAACAATAAATTACACTATATTCTATGTACTTAGTTTTATTATTTTATAGAACATTACAAACAAGGAGAATAAGTGGGGGGGGGGGGGGTATTCATATTTATTTTGAAAAAATTAAATGAAAAGCCATCCTCCCAACCTATTTTTTTCTTGCAAGTCGCCAGAAACACAGGTATATTTTGTTTGGCCTTGTGAATTGGCAAGTAATACCTCATATATCTGGTAAAGCAGCATTGCTATAGTATCATAAAATAAAAAAAACATTCTATAGTAGCTTTGTTCATGACGGGAGCTATGTCACAGATTTTTCACAAAATATCAGGAAGCTCCAGTCATGGAAGGTGTTAATATGAGTTTGGTCTTGGAAAATACATTATAATGATGCAGCTGGTTGATTACCAAACTTTGGTGTATTTGCTATTTATGCCAATACTTCTGATTAAAAAAGTGATATTTTCTGGAAGTTGTGCCCCTTGCCCTTGGTTGCTCTGGCACCCCTGACTGCGGTGGTCTTCCTGCATCATTCATTCACGAGGCATGCTGCCAATTTTTTTTGTATGTTTCGCTTATTTTGAATCTCTATTTTTTTAATATATTTGAATTTCCAACTAAGCATTACTACATACGAACAACATGATATAGATTTCTGTTCAAATATTTTGACAGACATTCAAATATTAAAATGTTCTTTAGTAAACTTGCAGTTGTTGCAGTGTATGTATGTTTGTATTTGACTGACATTGCAGTATTTCCATGGGTCCGGATCAGATGGCTATCGGTTGTTCATTTCAACGACTGGTAATTTCTTTTAAGTTGCACTAGAGATTTCCAACAAAATTTCATCAAATTATCCCAGATTATTGAGTAACCATTAGTAAAAGTGGACAATGATACTAGCAGCTCAGAAAATGTGACTGTGTTACAACGCTCCCTCACATGTGTTTGTGATGGAAATTATTCAAAGAAAGAGACCTTTTCTACCATGTCACCTGGTGAGCTAAGGGCTGTAATTGAACAATTTTACTTATTATATTCAAATTGCTCATGTTTGAAAATGTTGTTAGCTTAGATTCAGTTGTGTTGTCGAAGCCAATGTAATAAAAATTGTGTTTCCAACATCTTTTCAACCCTTTCATGATGGGAGCTGTGCTGGTGCAGCATTGAAGACCCTTTGCGAGTTCATTCTCTTATATATGTGAGTCTCCCATAGGGATCGTCGCATATATAATAGAATCCACTGGCCTTACAGTCAGGGTAAATATTGTTAAGCCAATGTATTCTGTTATATATGTGAGGCTCCCTACGGAGATTGATTATTGTTGATTATAATAATGTGATACATTGAGCTCTTAGAGCTCTTTCCATCAATGTATCACATTATTATAATCCATAAATTTGAAAAATGATCAAGGAAATATGGGTTGATACAAAAATCGGACTTGGCACTGAAAGGGTTATTGATAGCTCTCCAATAAAGAAATTTTGCCCATTGAAACCATTGTTATGTAATCAAAACAAACATTGCTAAACTCATAGTAAGTTTTAATATTTTAGTCTAAATATGTTTTCTGAATATTTTTCAATGCTTTTTTGACCTGTCAACCTGTCAATTCCTGATTAAACTTTGTTATCTTACTAGACTAACTGGACTGACCAGTAATGCCACTTTAACAGTAATATTTACAAAACAATGGTTTTGATATGTAAAATCTCGTTATTGGGGAGTTATTAATGTTGAAAATAAGAACAAATTCTATCTATTTATACATGTACTTGTTTGTGGTAGTTGTTTTACAGACTTCTACAAAATTTGTGTTATTTCACATGAACCCACTTTGAAGGCCTTAAGTCCCATTAAATAGAAAACAACAAGTGACCATGAGTCATGCATCAAAAGTAATATATCATTTATCAAAACAGCTATTTAGACACCAATGGTGAATCAGCTGATTCTCAAATTGTTCTATATACTATGCAACAATGCAACATAATTTGGTGAAAAGTCACTTTCAAATATTCATATTTAAAGAATTAAACCGGTGTAGTTTTTCTCAGTCATTATCGATGGCCACTGAACACTGAGCACATTGCCGAAAAGATTTTTGTGATAGGCCACCCGTAACTGAAGTTATGCCGATTCATGCGCTTGAATATTCCTTCACGGATCATGCAGTCTGGATCGTTAATGTTCCCCCTTGTGACATTGCAAGAGGGAGAAGGTACTGGCTTTTATCTACCAGTGGTAATCAATAACTGATTGTTTTATACAGAAACGGGTAATATGACCCGGAGAATCTTATTAGATAGGTCCCGTTGACATCAGATGTCTTAAAAGGGCACTAATAATTTAATGATATTATTAATTATATACCCAAAATTGTTGCAATCTGGTCAGTGAAAATTGATACATAAAGGGATAAATTGACCATGTAGAGTGTAATGAAATTGATGCTGTTGACAGCAGATGACTTAAAGGGGCAAATATGAGCAATAAAGATTGTTCATTGTGTAGGATCCATGATGGAATATTCAATCGCATGAATCGGCATAACTTCAGTTACGGGTGGCCTATCACAAAAATCTTTTCAGCAACATGCTCAGTGAATTAGCGGGCATCGATAATGACTGAGAAAAACTGCACCGGTGTAACCTTCAACTATAATACCTTCATAAATGGAGTTGACTACGTCTGGTAATAACATCCAATATATGAGAAGTGAACATATTTTTTGAAGTGTTTATATGCACATATTTCTCAATAGCATATATAGGTTATAATACAGTAATGCCCTAAATAATCGACTCCTTAACCACAGCAGAATTATGGGTAACTTTTCAGGATTTAGTCAGAAATATGGCTACTGAGAGCTTTCCGATGAATGGCAACATTATATAGGTTATAATATATATATTATAGTATTGTTATTGTTTGATACAAATTCAGAGACCACCTATTGAGTTTTATCTTGTGTCTTATAACTAAACATTCCATAGTCTATATATTTTATACGACTTCAATAAATTGTATCTATCACTAAAACATCTCCTGTTCACACTCAGTTGATTAGGATAAATGGGGCCTGGAACCATGCTTGCATCTTTAAACAGTAATTCTGAAACAGTTCAATTTGCTCAAAGTATAAATGCAAGCATGAGTTTAGTGTGCCTGTCATTTGCAGAATGAGGTCCCCAGAGGCTGAATTTATTGATGCTAGCCCGCATAGTGGGCTAGCATCACTAAATTCACCCTCTGGGGACCTCATTCTGCTTAGGCCTCATCATCTCTGGAAAGTTTCTTATTATCAAAAGTCTATAGAAACTTCCTCACATAGATTCTATTTCTTTTTTAGTTTAGTTTCTCTATATCCCCAAATAGGCAGACGACACATTGCATATCAAGGATCCCAATAGGTGTACATCACAATATTCACCATTTGTGAACTTCAATCTGAGTCAATGTCTCCCATTGCAGATGAAGCCTAAGAAGAATGAGGTCCCCAGAGGGTGAATTTGGAGATGCTAACCCGCTATGCAGGATAGAATCACTAAATTCACCTTCTGGGGACCTCATTCTGCAAATGACAGGCATCTTAAACTCAGACTTGTATAAATGGTGCAACCCAGTTATTGGGAGCTTTGTTAAATTGCTTGTAGCTCTTCTTCTTAAAGTGATGTGAAACACTCCGGTATGGTGATAAAATAGAAATGGAGAATAATCTTGTTCAAAGTAGTTATTTTTACAAATATTATAACTAAATTGACAACACACATCGACATTCTTATTTATTGTTTAAATACAGTGGCTGCCGATGACGAAATCGGTTTCGTTAGTTTATAGCCGATAGAAGCGTCCCGATTCGAGTAGTAAATATTTACAATTTAGCGTAGTTCAGGCAATGTTTTCTATGGAATGGTACGGTCGATTTGCTTAAGATTTTCGGTGATGTTAGTAGAATGATACATTCCTCCAGTTGGCATAGCACCTAAATACTAACTTTTCAGTTTCACGCACCCGAACTAGTACATAATATGTCTTTAATGATGCACACATTCTTTTTCTTAGAGAAAGATCAATTTGTTGATAGTTCATCTTTTTGCCAATTAGTGTGTGGGTTCCAGAGTAAAAACCCAGGGTTGTGGGTTAAATTGGCACCACTTCCTGTACATGCAGACTACTACAGTAACACATGGACCCGTAGTTTAGCCTGACAAAAATATATATGTGTAACAAGCAGTTAACCCTTTGAGTGCCAAGTCGATTTTTATATCAACCCATATACCCTGTGCCAATGCATTCTCTTATATATGCGAGTCGACCATAGGTCGCCTCGCATATATAAGAGAATGCATTGGCCTAACAATTTTTATTTATTTTTTTACAATTTTTTACAATTTTAATAATTTATTCTTATATTCTTTAACAGACTTTTTTGTAGGTTTAGGGCCGATGAGATCGGCCCCTGGCACTCAAAGGGTTTTAAGAGTCATAGAATTATTTAGCAAAGTTTCTGTATGGCAGTATTAACAGAATTAAATGGACATGGCACATAATTTGAATTATGTGTGACTGACATCTCTCTCAGTAGAGTAATGAAGGAACTTGAGTTTGAAAGCCATCACATCCACAAATACCAGTCAAAATGAGTGAGTATTCAGTGAATGTCTGAGTTTAGTGTGCCTGTCATTTGCAGAATGAGATCCCCAGAGGGGCAATTTAGTGACTCTATCCCGCACAGTGGGCTAGCATCACCCAATTCACCCTCTGGGGACCTCATTCTGCATGGCCTCATATGCTATGGGAGACATAGACTCAGATTGAAGTTCCCAAATGGTGAATATTGTGAAGTACACCCATTCTCGATTATGCAATGTGTCGTCTACCAATTTGGGGATATAGAGAAACTAAACTAAAAAGAAACAGAATCTATGTGAAGAAGTTTCTATAGAAATTTTGTAATAAAGAAACTTTCCAGAGAAGATGAGGCCTGAGCAGAATGAGGTCCCCAGAAGGTGAATTTAGTGATGCTAGCCCACTATGCGAGATAGTGTCACTAAATTCACCCTCTGGGGACCTCATTCTGCAAATGACAGGCACACTAAACTCAGGCTTGATTTAGTGAATGTCTATTGACAGTAATTTCCCAAAGGGTGCTACCCGTAAATGATGCTACAGTATTTCTGGAAATGTGTGATGTAAACATCAGAGTTGATACTTATAGATCATTTAATATTATGTGACCACCCTTGCCCCCTTGCCCCACCCCCAAGCTGGTAGGGTATATAAACAACCTCAGTATACCTGACAACCTATATCAAGACACACACTTAGGCTAGAATGCCGACCGGTCACTTATAATAATGGTTATATGATAAGACAAACTAAGTTTAATAAAGAGAAACAGGTTCTAACCCATCCTGTCATGTTAAAGTAAAATTGTGGACTTATTTCATTGAATAAAACCAATCAGTTAGTATCCAAACACTATCCCCATTGGAAGAATTTAGCAATGAACTAAAACTGTTTAAAATTCCAACCACATGGTCTGTACCATTTCAGAGAACTTTGCATTCTCTGAAATGGTACAAACTACAAACAAATTTAAATATTTACTACTTTATTCCCAATGCATTATTTGTCATAAACATTACGGCAATGATTGTGCCAATAATAGTCACTGCATGAATTTCTTTAATTATAATGATGCTGTTTTCAGCTATTTGAATATCAAATTTATGAAAATAACTTATTTTGGCAGGGGGGGGGGGGGGTAGGGTAGTAAAATATTTGCAGGAAGGTATGCCGGGGTGGGTGGGTGGCCCGAGGGGCAAAAAACGCGTTTTGTACACCCTCATGCTAATTTTTTACCAAAGACCTTTTGTGCCCTTATATGACATTTGTAACAGTTTAAAACATATTATAAGAATTTATAACTGCAAAAACACCATATTTATGTTACTGGGACCTCATATGGCCTTAGTAGAGATGACATTGAGCTATATGGCATGTTGCATATGGGGCGGTGGGTTGAAAAAAATCCTTCCCGACACCCTTCGGAAGGTAGATTCGAGAAATGAAAACTGAAATAAATAAACTTGTCTTGATGCAACTAAAGCCAAGATCATTGTGTGCATGGAAAAAGAGCGAGCAACTGTCTCAAACATTAATGTGACTATCAATGGCAAGAATATAACTGTCATCACACTGTTCATCAGTGCATCAAGCCATTCAGTGAAATATTTGCATGTCTATCAACTCATATGATCTGTTACTCTCACAACACCTAAAATATCCAAGTCTGGCATAGTGACTGTTTGTCATTTATTATAACAGAGGTTGCTCCAATAGACTAACAAAAGTGTTAAGGCATAATGCTAGATAATGGGCTGGTTGACAGACTAATCGGGAAATGGTTAGAAATTATGGAATTGTGTGTATCCTGTACAAAGACCTAAGTTTGCATATATAAGTAAACTTGTCCTGATGTAACTAATGCCTAGATCATTGTGTGCATGTAAAAAGAGCGAGCAACTGTCTCAAACATTAATGTGACTATCAATGGGTAGAAAATATCTGTCATCAGTGCATCAAGCCAATCAGTGAATTATTTGCCCTTTTCAACTCAGATAATCTCTCACAAGACCGAACGTATCCAAGTCTGGTATAGTGCTGTGACTGCTTGTCATCTATGTATATATGATATATATAAACGAGTAGGATCTGTCCGGATTTTTCTCTCAGACCCCTGGACCGAGTTCAACCAAATTTGGTGTGGTAACTCGGGGTACCCTGGCGGATGTTCTAATGGTGTTAGTTTTTCAAAATTTTTAATAAAATAAAATTGGTTTTGTTAAATTGAGCAAGGAATTCAATCTTTAAAAAAAAATATTAAAACAATATATATATATCAAATTTTTTTATGACCAAATGTGCTTGAAGCGCACAAAGGGGCCGCCGCTAAATGAAGGCTCTGTCAAAGATCAAAATGTTTGCAAAGTCCCACAAAGGGGACCACAGGTATCTCTGATGCTGGATATAGGCTCCCAAAGGGAGCCTGTTTCAGCTAGTTTAGTATAATAGAAGTAAGTTGCTCCAGTAGACTGACATAAGTGGTATGGAATATGTTAGATAATGGGCTGGTTGACAGACTAATCAGGAAATAGTTAGAAATTATGAAATTTTGTGTATTCTGCACAATGACCTTGGTTTACAGATGATCAGCAATTTATAAAACATTTTGTTTTCAATTAAAACAGCTTCTGAAACAGGTTAAACTGTTATATGAACTAATTGAGATAATTCCCAGTCATATGAGTGATATCAGTAGAGTTTTATGCGATTTTATACCAATTTTTAGTGAAATATGGGGGGGGGGGGGGGTGGGTGTCAAAAAATTGGGACTAAAATTTTTTTTTTGTGCAGGTTTGGGGGGTGGTGGGGTCCCGAAAATGCCAGATACAAAAAAACGGCATACCTTCCTGCAAATTTTTTACTACCTCCCCCCCCCCCCCATGATTTTGGCATTTATTATTTGTTATTCCGCTCAGAACACATCGGCAGAGTGTTTCTGATCTCTTTAACTTATCCGCATGATCATTAGTCCACCAAACAGTTGGGAAACAGAACATAGTACCTCCAATATGTTTGGAAATTTTACAACTGATGAACATGTTGGTATAAACTTTTGACTGAAAGTTGGAAAATATTTTACCCTTGATATGATCCAAAAAAAAATACCGACTTGTTTACATCGAATTTGAGTTTGATCCAATTTAAAAAAAAAATTTACGGAGTTATGGTCCTTCTTTGACTTAGATTTCACGCATACTGCAATAACTCATTGCATAACTAATTGAAGCTCAAAATCACATGTACATAAACATCGCATAACCCACACATGGGGTGCTCCTCATAAATAAAGGAGGGATATCCAACACAACAACAACAACAACAACAACAACAACAACAATAACTCATATAAATTTATCTGATCGAAACCAAATTTGGTATGTGAGTTTCTCAGCCCAAAATACAGATAGAATTCAAGTTTGGGTAATGGAGTTATGGCCCTTTTTTTAAATATGATTTTGGTGATCCAAGCTGAAAATAGCTAATCACTATCACCAAGGTATGGGTTAAACATCTGCCGACCGTGATCGGCCTCTCGTTATAGTTATTTTATTAGCGCGCACCGCTTGTATACTGTTCTCCAATTTTTTTATAGCTGAGGTCCTATGGGCATTTTATTTATAGATAATTGTTTTTTCCGGTTTAAAAGTCGAACTGCGCGACCAGGAGGCCGAGTCCGGTAAAAGGTGTAGTTGGGAATTTCAATTCGTTTATTGTCCTTTACATTATTATGTCAATAATGTTGATTTTTGGTTTGTGACAAGCTTTGTCAATCGGCACCTCGAAACAGTGCGCGGAAGTGCGCGGTACAAATAAAACAGTTATTATGCACAGAGGCAGGTGGGGAGTGGATTTAAAACATGAACTATAGCAGTAGCAAGTCTTCAGTTGCGAATTTGTAAGGTTATTTTTACGTTTTAACTTGTTTTGGAGAGAGAGAGAGTGAGTGGTATAATCTACCGCGCACTGTTTCGAGAAAAGCTTACTGCGCTATATCTGCCGCGCATTGTTTCGAGAATACCGAACACATTGCAAGTTCAAATATAAGGCGTATAAGGGAAATATATAAAATAAAGTTTATAATGATGTGTGTGTGTATATGTAAGTTAGTGATATGTGAAGTTTGGTGCAATTTAGCCGATTAAAAGTTATTTGTAGGTTTATGTACAATATTTCACGTCGTCCCAGATGATGATGTTGTTGATACAACGAGAAAGGATGTTTAAGTGCTTCTACATTTGTGTCGCATGCTTCTGTTGTTAAAGGTACTCAATCCGTAAAGAGGGTCCCCATCTCAACAGATTCCAACAACAACAATCCGATCAGAGGGTCCTATATTACTATTTCTTTGGCTTTGGGGGTAAAAAATATTTGATTCGAGTCGAGGAACCCATCAAACAAAGCTCAGAGTTATTAGATATTGATTTTTGAAATTTGTTATGTTCTCGAGATGAGTACTAATAATTGCCGTCAATTTCGTATCCTGCTCGAGATTTTTACACCAAAACTCTATTCAAACAGACAAGGATGGATAACTCTAAAATCAAGTGGTAATAAAAACGCAATTTTGACTGAGATCTGGGCCAGAAAGTATTCCCGATAATGAAAAACAATAGATTTATATAGACTTGGATGTACCGGTCATTGCTAAAACTATGACAATAAACTGTCACAATAGTCAGCTCACAAGAGCAAGCTCTACTGAAAGAGCAGTGTGCTATGTATAATATATACACATAAGCTCGATAAAAAGAGCAGTGCGATATATATAACATACACATATATAAATATTCGATTGTATATAAAACAAACCTCCAATAAAACGTTAAAATGGCCTTGAAAATTCCTAACTGAAGACCTTCTACTACTACATTTCATTAATATACATGTTTTAAATCAACTCCCCGTGCATGATAACTGTTTTATTTGTACCGCGCACTTCCGCGTACTTCCGCGCACTGTTTCGAGGTACCCATGTCAATTACCATAAAAGAATTAAAAAGATAATTTGTAAGTCTTATATTTCAACTTTTATAGATATTTTTCGTTCTGCAGCACATTGATGGTTGTGGTCGGAGACGGCCGAGTCGGCCGCCGGTTCGTTAATTAGGTGCTGGTTGTTATTGTTATTTTAACGGAATGCTGAGTTGGTCATTCGCGAAACCAATATATTTTATATTCTATAATTACAATCATGGGTATATAATATATTATCTTGAGCGCGTTACCATTTCTGACTATGGTTTTCTTGTCATAGTGATTCAGCCATTGCACACTGGCAGCTACTTTTACCATTTGTGAAAAAAATTGCTATGGCGCATCTAGCCCACGAACAGGGACATGGCTAGATGCTATCCATGGGGGGGGGGGGGGGGGGGGGGGGGGGGTAGGGGATTTGTGAAAATATTGAGATCTGAACCTGAAATTGCAAATACTAACATCTAGTGGTCTAACTCCAGTCAAATTTATCCCATCCGATTATATTTTCTTAAATTGATTAGCAGTTTTCACTGGCCACGGGATAGGGACCAGGACACAGTGGGTTGACCATGGTTACCCGAAGACAATCGGCAAACCTCGTCAGATTCTGTACCGTTTCAAACCCGGCTAAACAACGTCATGATTGGTTCAAAATATATCGCGTTAATTTTAGATGGGTCAATTTATTTTTATTCCGTCGATTCGTATGTATATTTACATTTAACATCGAATTAAGCAGTATATATTTTTTGTTTTACAACACTGATCTAGAATAGTCTATAAAATATCTATATGAGATAACCACATGGCCTAAATTGATTTTTTGTAGACACGACAAATACCACTATTATTGCGAGGTGACATCAATGTTACGCCGATAACAACAGCCGTTATCGAGTCAGACCATAATAACAGTCTCAGGCTGGCATTCAAATCGGATGCTTGGTCGGAAGATGGTCCATGTTTCCGGATATTTGGTGAGCAAAGAACGTGAACCATACAGCATTAACAGATGGAATAAGGCGTCAAATAACAATAAAAGTAATCATAATATTTTATGCGGAACATCGGCTATGATTATATAGAGGGGAACACATTTCTTCCAGATCTGGATATAATTATCCGCGAAATGAGTTCTAACCATACACGAGAGCAAGCTAGGTCCATGGCTAGGTCTAATGTGTCATAGGTCGAGGAGTTCAGAATGCCCCCAAGATTGGAAGTGGTGGCCATTTCTGTGCAAACTTTGGAGTAAAGTAGGAAAATATGCGAATGTTGGTCTAAAAACAACAAATTTCCCACTAATAAATTGTTGAACTATACGAGAACAACTTCAACCTATTGCTGGGGGAAATTTCCAACTAATTAGTCGGGGAGCCAATAAGGTCCACGTGCACCCCCTCCCCCGATGATTACAAATAACCTTATTTTTATTGTTCCCTATGGTATCCAGATAAAGAATCCGGATTTCACCGAAAAATAAAGGTGGCCCTACTAGGTGCTAGAGCCATTTGAATCCAAGATGGCCGCCATTTCCTCTAATTCCGACCAGTTGTATTTAATCGTTGTAATAGATCGGTTGTTAGCAAAAGACACAGACAAAATGTATTGCATTTTGTTGGTATGATGTCTTCTTCAAAATGACGGCAAATAATTTCGATAAAAAAAATTCAAAATGGCCGCCGAAAAATGACGTCATATGCACGAAAATAGGAAATTTAATTAATATTTCACCATATCTTCCATTTTTATTCACATTAATCATTTGTAAATGGCAATATTTTTGAAACAGTCATCAAGCGTGATATTATAGCGTCATTTTAAGACATTTGCCATTGACGAGGGTTTAGTAATAGATACAGAAAGAGGATTTTAAAAAGAGGGGTGAAATTTTCAAATTTTTTTGCAAGACGATTTTGATAGTCATTTTAACGACAGACCACACAGGATGTTAATAGAATGTCAACAACTATGTGCTTTATTTTATTGGACGGATGTTTTACTTCAATTGGTGTAGAAAATTTCCAAAATGGCCGCCGAAAATATGAAAAATGGTAAATATTGGCCCAGGATGTCCTGCAATGGCTTACAAGTTGTGGTTGATATATAAAATTGGCTAATCTGTATTATATACATTGAATACTAACATGTCTGATGCACCATGGATCATTGTTTCTATTGTCACCACTGACATCACAAGAAATATTGGATTTTTCTCTCACAAACTTGACATAAATATCGGCAAAAATTCACTTTTCAGGGTTGGACAATTGTTTTAAGGAAAATGCAACTATCATTGGTTTCAAAGGTATTTATTGTTTGGTCTATCTTAAATGTGTCACACTACGGTGTTTATAGACCAAATTGCTCAAGATGGCTTCCAAAATGGCAACCAAATTTGTAAAAAGTTATTTATTTTTACATATATCCCGAACATTATTATCTGCGTTATCCGACAAGGTAGTAAATTGTGATTCACTTGGTTATTATACGTGTTAGTTAATTAGCTGACAACCACGTTCTATTATGTTTGTCCCAGTTCCGTATGGGGCATGACAAATTCATTTTAAAGTTGCAGTATGAAATATGGCGGAGAACCTCTTTTGTGATTCTTGCCATATTATTGAAAGGAAATGGGCAGAACTTTGAAACGGAACTGAGATGAACCATAATATGTGGCTATACTGGTCCATTATGATAAAACATATCAACTGGATATAGGGTGAATGCCAGGGAGTTACTATATGATCATAGGTAAGGTGAATAGGTATACAGGGAGTTATTGTATGGTCAATGGTGAGACGAGTACATGTATGTATACAATGAGTGACTGTATGATCATAAATGTAATGAATAGCTATGCAGGGAGTGACTAAATTGGCATGTGTCAGGTGTATGAGTATACCCGGTGTTCCTGCTTGGTGACTTGTTGCGGTATGGTCATGTGTAGGTTATACGGGTATACACATGTGTTGCTATATGGTCATGGGCGAGGGGTATGTGTATATAGCGAGCGGCTATATGGCCATGGATGATGTGCATATGCATACATGGATTGAATATACTTACATGGCTGGGGAGTATTAGTATATCTTGAGTGGCTATTCTGCTATGGTGTGACAAATAGGGATACAGGGATTGACATGGCCAAGGGCTGTGTGAATATATATACAATGATTGACCATGATCATGTATGAATGTTTTGAATAGGTACACACGGGGTGACTATATGGCCATATGTCAGATGAAGGAGTATACCAGGTGCCATGGATGAGGGTATGTGTATGAAGCGAGTGACTATATGACCATTGGTGATGTGGATATGTATACCCGGGGTGACTCTATGGTCATTGTTGTGGTGTTGATGTATATATTGAATGTCTATTTGACCATGTGTGTGTGGAGAATAGATATACATGGGATGACCGTATGGCCAATGGTGAGGTGAATGGGTATACAAGGAGTGACTCTATGGTTTTGGGTCATGTTTGGGATTATACCCGGTGTGCTTGCATTGTGACGCATGGCTGTATGGCCATCCATGGTCATGGGTTAGGTGTACATTTATACAGTTGGTCACTATATTGCTATGTCTGTGCATATATGGAATGACTGTGTGGTAATGGGTGGCTATCGCTTTTCACGTTTAAAGTTCCCCCATGTACACAAACACTATCAAGGTGGGGAACTCTTTGACACGACATCTCTATTAATTAACATATCCTTGAGTTATTGTGGAAAGCTATAGCCACCCAAATTACACATGTACAACGCATCCCATGACCTCATATGTACATAAACACCACACAAATGACAATATAGTCACCCACTCTATACACGTACACCTGACCATACAGCCTTATTTGGCTATACCGGTACATGCCACAAATGACGATACAGCCATGAATCACCATGCATGAACACCAGGTATACTCCTACACCTGACCATATAGTCACTCTATGTATTCACCACATTCACGATCATACAGTCACTCATTGTATACATATTCACCTCACCATGGACCATACAGCCGCTACATGTATATCTATTCGCCATACCCATGACCATAGTGTAAATCCAGATATACATATACACCTCACCCACCAATGGTGAGCCCTTCCAAATATACCAATACCCGAACACACGACCACTCATAAGTCTCATACTTGCATATACACATCACACATGACAATTCATCAACTCACTGTATACTCATACACGCCATCCATGATCATTCATCTACACCATATACACCACCGATGATAATACATCCACAACATATATAAATATACGACCCACCCGTTACCAAAAGGGCACTCCCTATATAGCCACACGCTCGTCAATGACCATACAGCTTATTCCAGGTATGCATATAACTTCAATCTTGACTACAGGCATACCATGTGCACCTATACACATTACCCATTACCATAACATCTCTCCCTATTTAGCTACGCACTCCATCCATGATCATACAGACAGCACAAATATACATATACACCACATGTCACAATACAGCCACACACGGTACACATGTACATCACGACCACCACGACCTTACAGTCACCCCATATATACATAAACAACACACGGATGACCATGTAGCTACTCTCGTTATATCTATACACCACAGCAATGTCCATACGATCACATCGGCCACACACAATATACCGTACAGTCACTACATGTATACCGATTCACCTCACACATGCCCATACAGCCACTCCTTATATTCCTATGCATCTCACCATGGACACCCCACTCATAACCATATACATGTAGTCACTCATTGTATACCTACTCATAACCATATAGTCACTCATTGTATACCTATTCACATCATTCATGACCATACAGTAACTCCCTGTATACCTATTCACATCACCTATGATCATACAGTGATTCCCTGGCTGCCATATTGGCATCCATCTTTTATCCAGTTGATCACCTTTTATCATAATGGGCCAGAATAGCCACATGTTATGGTTCATCTCAGTTCCGTCTCAAAGTTTTGCCCATTTCCTTTCAATAATATGGCCAGAATCACAAAAGAGGTTCTCCGCAAAATTCCATACTGCAACTTTAAAATGAATTTGTCATGCCCCATACGGAACTGGGACAAACAGAATAGAACGTATAGTTGTCGGTTAATTAACAAACACGTATAATAACCAAGTGAGTCACAGTTTGCTACCTTGTCGAATAACGCAGATAATAATGTTCGGGATATATGTAAAAAATTAACTTTTTACAAATTTGGTTGCCATTTTGGAAGCCATCTTGAGCAATTTGGTCTATAAACACCGTAGTGTGACACATTTAAGATAGACCAAACAATAAATACTTTTGATACCAATGATAGTTGCATTTTACTTAAAAAAATTGTCCAACCCTGAAAAGTGAATTTTTGCCGATATTTATGTCAAGTTTGTGAGAGAAAAATCCAATATGTCTGGTGATGTCAGTGGTGACAATAGAAACAATGATCCATGGTGCATCAGACATGTTAGTATTCAATGAATATAATACAGATTGCCCAATTTTATATATCAACCACAACTTGTAAGCCATTGCAGGACACCCTGGGGCAATATTTACCATTTTTCATATTTTCGGCGGCCATTTTGGAAATTTTCTACACCAATTTCATTTCCATTGAAGTAAAACATCCTTCCAATAAAATAAAGCACATAGTTGTTGACATTCTATTAACAGCCTGTGTGGTTTGTCGATAAAATGACTATCAAAACCGTCTTGCAAAAAAAATCGAAAATTTCAGCCCTCTTTTTCAAATCCTCTTTCTGTATCTATTACTGAACCCTAGTCAATGGCAAATGTCTTAAAATGACGCTATAATATCACACTTGATGACTGTCTCAAAAACATTGCCATTTACTAATGATTAATGTGAAGAAAAGTGGAAGATATGGTGAAATATTAATTAAATTTCCTATTTTCGTGCATATGACGTCATTTTTCGGCGGCCATTTTGATTTCTTTTCGAAATTATTTGCCGTCATTTTGAAGAAGGACATCATACCAACAAATGGCATACATTTTGTCTGTGTCTTTTGCTACCAACCGATCTATTACAACGATTAAATACAGCAAAATCGTCTTGCAAAAAAAATCGAAAATATCACCCCTATTTTTCAAATCCTCTTTCTGTATCTATTACTGAACCCTCGTCAATGGAAAATGTTTTAAAATGACGCTATATCACGCTTGATGACTATTTCAAAAACATTGCCATTTACAAATGATTAATGTGAAGAAAAATGGAAGATATGGTGAAATATTAATTAAATTTCGTATTTTCGTGCATATGACGTCATTTTTCGGCGGCCATTTTGAATTTTTTTCTAAATTATTTACCGTCATTTTGAAGAAGGACATCATACCAATAAAATGGCATACATTTTGTCTGTGTCTTTTGCTAACAACCGATCTATTACAACGATTAGATACAGGTGGTCGGAATTAGAGGAAATGACGGCCATCTTGGATTCAAATGGCTCTAGCACCTAGTAGGGCCACCTTTATTTTTCGGTGAAATCCGGATTCTTCATCTGGATACCATAGGGAACAATAAAAATAAGGTTATTTGTAATCATCGGGGGGGGGTGCACGTGGACCTTATTGGCTCCCCGACTAAATGTTGTTTATGAAATTCGAACTGTTGAACATTTTGACCTAAATTAACAATCGAAGGTGTGTTTATGTACTCTTCCATATATGATATATAAAGTCTTCGGCGTATTGAAAGGCACGCAGAGCCACTAAACATTGTATGTAAAACTTGACGGTTTCGGTGATTGTCTCGAGATTATTATGCCCTATGGGTGTATACTGCCACGCTGGTCTGGTCGTGTCAATAGAGTTATGGGGATACCTCGCAGAACAACACATTTTGGGTTTCACAATCATGCGAGTTATTTTAGGATATAAGATATAATATGTACTGTCTATATTGCGTACCGGTTAGACTTTTTGCAGTATGTATGTATTCGCGGGTGTATCATTATTTGTTGCAGTTTGATTAGATAACCAGCCATGCAACTAAGAGTGTTAACACCATTTATCCAGACATTTATCCTTCCAAAGAAGTAAACTCTGATGTCATTGCAACTTTTATGACCGCGTTAACTGATTTAGATATTTGGGTGTGAACAATAGCTGGGCCACTCTGGTAGATTTTTGGTGGGAACACAATGCAAAATATAACAGCCAAGGTTGCTGATGAAGTATGCATTAGTTGGAGTGTTGACTAAATGTCGTATTGCGAAGTATCTGGTGTGTATTTGTTGCAGTATGCAACTGTTATGACCGCGTTAATTTATTTCGACATTTAGGTTCAAACAATGGCTGGGTCACTCTTGTATATTTTATTGCGGGAACACAATGCATAATATAACAGCTAACATTGCTGATGAAGTATGTCTCAGTTAGAATATAGACTAAGGTCGTATTGGAAAATATCGGTGTGTATTTAATCCGATTAGTAGATTTTTGGTCGAGGGGACTGAACTCTGTTTTGCAGCATGTGCGTTACAATTTCTGACTATGTATTTCTTGTTACGCCCTATGGGTGTATACTACCAGGCTGATCTGGCCGTGTCAATGGAGCTATGGGGATATATCACAGAACAACACATTTCGGGTTTCACGTGATGCGAGTTATTTCGGTAAATTTACAACAAAATGTTTATCTGCGTACGCCAAATAAAAAAAACAAAAGGAGCTATGGGGTAACTTTGATTAATAACGTATATTGCGTGCCGGTTAGACTTCTTGTATGTAGGATGTATGCATTCGCGGATGTCTTATTGTTGCACTGTGTAACTTTTATGATAGCGTTAATTGATTTCGCTATTTAGGTGTGAACAATAGCTGGGCCACTCTGGTAGATTTTATTGTGGGAACACAATGCAAAATATAAGAGCTAAGGTTGCTGCTGAAGTATGTATCAGTTGGAGTTTTGACTAAATGTCGTATTCCGAAGTATCTGGTGTGTATTTAATCCGATTAGTAAATTTTTGGTCCGCATTAGAGGCTTTCTGGTGTGGCGAATGAGAAATTTGCAGTGATAAGCCGTTGTGTAATAATTTGAAGGAATAATTCTTTTAACGGAATTCTGAGGTGGTGCATTCATGAAACCAATATATTTTATATTATAATTTATAATATATACGCCTAAAAATATGATGTTGATGGGGTTAGCATTTCTGACTATGGTTTTCTTGTCATTATATGCGCCAGTGTTCCAAAGGAGTTGAACTCATCAAAACGGAAACTCGACCATGCATCAAGAAAATAACTGGTTGATTATCTAGGCCATTTAGTTGTAGATATATCATCACAGTTTATGTGGGGGAAACACGCACATGTTGCATTGTTATATACTAAACGTGACACTATATAGCAACATCCGCTAAAGCAAGTACATGTACTGTTTATACATGTATTTCGAATACAAGGGGACATATTTTCAATTAATATATTTTCATTGTAGTCATCAACGCAGTCTAAACAGAGTGAGATGTTGTTTATATGCATGGGTTTTAACTGGATATATGAAGATCCAAGTTTCTTTATTGTTCTGGGTTGTGTTTACACATATATATATATACACGTAACTTCAGCACATGTTATTGTCAGACCACTCGATGGGGGCTATTATACATTCAACCGCTATTCATATCACAAACACAAACGAAGCAGGGTGAGAAAATCATAATGTGATATATTGAATATAATAATCTGATATATCATAATACTAATCCGATATATCAGATTAATAACTGAAGAGGAGGTGACGGTTCTACGCAGCCGTATAGATCTAATTATTTCCACATGACAATTGGCTGAAAGTGTCTGTGTCTGAGACAGACATATATTATCCCTTGGGCATTATGCAATTATGTTGCCACTATCGTCGCATACAACCAGAGATAAACATGATCGTATAATATGACACCTGATCCAGATAATTTTTCAGTTGACGTTTGCGATTAATTCACAGCACGATGTTGTTCGTCGCTAGCGTCATGGTCTGGATGGGTGCCATAATGACTATGATGTTTCGAAGATGTTTCGTGATTGCGATCAATCTGGACTAACTTGGAATGGTGCGTTTGAGGAATATTGCCGTCTGCGTGGTTATTGTGACGATCATCGGGTGACCTTTTATGGCTCATATAGTGCGAAAGAGAGTTGCCATGGTTACCCATGTCTGTGTGGTGGCCATGACTATGTTCAGTTATTTCTAGTTCGCCAACATATTCCAAAAGCAATGACACTAATCGTAATTTCTTCAAGTTGAATAGTTCGTTGAAAGCCTTCCTGAATTTGGAATTCGTCAAGTAATATATAATCCAATTAATTGACGGGTGCGCATGCGCCCATATAGTCACAGCTAGATGGACCTCCTTTGGATATTCGTCCTTGCTATCCAAAGCAATCAACAATGCATACGGCAACCAACATGCAGAAAATACAATATAAATAATAAACAGAGTTTTGGCAAGTTGCATGGACACTCCCTCTGTTCGATTCCTGTGAACATGAACCTTTGATCGCGACTTCACGAACTTTTTGTATATCAGCGCGTACGATGAGCCGGTAACAATAACGGGTATCCAAACGAACACAACCGAAAATAGAATAGTGTATTGGTGGGAAGCCATCCTATCCCATATACACTCCAAACTCTTGTGATCAAACCCGTGATCGCCGACTCCAGCTACGTTAAGCACAACAAACAGGCTTCCAATGAGGTAGAACAACACGCATTGTGCCACGCACGTGACATTCGAACACACGGTCGTGTATCTGTGTGGGTGACATATATGCACGTATCTGTTGAAGCTCATACCCGCAATTGTCATCAAGGAAGAGACGCAAGAAATCGTACACAAGCTTCCTATGACCTGGCACAACCATGGGTATCTGTCAAAGAACTGAACGCCTTCCAGCTTACCTGAAAACAGAGCACAATACATGTAAATAGTTATATAGAGCTCAGGCAGGGTCATGCTACGGTGGCTAGAAGGTCTCCGTTGAGGAGCTATTTCACTGTGGGGCGTTTAAATAACGCGAGCTGCCAAGGTCGATCGAGTGATCATTGCGTGCACACTGTCCAACAGCCAATCAATAGCGACGAATTTATGACGGCGCGTGATCAATCGACAATTCTATGTTTGAGTCGCAGCGTGTCAAATTGAACTTCACGCCTAGGCTCTTTCCTATATGTAAGCAGTGCGCTCTTTAATTAACTACAGTTAATGATTTCATTAATTAAGACGTTACTTAGCAACTTTGAGCCTAAATAATCCGCATATAATAAAAAGAATACCTCCAGTTTTTTGTTTGAATACCTGAAACATCTCACTCGTGTCTGGAAAGAAATATCGAATTTACACTCGCGGCTTGTAGCCGCTCGTGAAAATTCGATATTTCTTTCCAGACACGAGTGAGATGTTTCGGTATTCAAACAAAACATGTAGGCATTCTCTATATCACATAGTGTATATATGTCACTAGTGACTAATAAGCGTGTGCTTCCTGCCAACGTGGTAGCGCGACAACAAAATTACTTTACATTGCTTAGGCGGATTAATACTACTTTGCTAAGCCGCGCATGACACAAAAACCAGACAATGCAAAATGTTTGTTTTGTTCATTAAAGTTAAATTCAAAACAAAGAGGCAATTTGGGGGGGGGGACTATATTTTTCGTTGCAATCCCGTCGTATACGGTTGTGAAGCGTCTCAGCCAACGATGTAAATGTATGCATTTTTAAGCTTCTTTTGAGATTTTGTTTTGTTAAAAAGGCATAAAGAAGATTTTATGAAACTCGTTTGACGAGTTGTGAATCAAATTTAACAATTTCGTTTCATAAAATCTTATATCCCAACATAACTCGTTGGAGATCCCCGAATTTCCCAGGCTAGTTTCCATGGTTTCAGGCTATTTTATTTTACTGATGTTAGTTGTGAAGATTATTATCTATAAAAGGAAGGAATAGGGGGTGTCAAATTGGCAAACGTATGGTAGTCTAGCGAGAAATTGACATATGTTTCGCCTGGAGAGGGAATTTATGCGGCCTACAGTTTTAGTTAGCGTAATTAAACACTTAATCCGCAAAATACAGTTTTGAGTCCGAATGTTTTCTTCCGTTCGTTTAAATTCAGTTGAAACTGACAAGCCCCACAGTTAGATAATTTGACAACCATGTACCACTATAGGTTGTAATACGTTTTGGTAACAGTTAGACAAATTGATGCCTATATGTACCAGTCTGGGAAATTCAGATGTGCAGTGCATGGTGCGCAAAATAATGAAGTGCCGAGGGAAATTCATTGGTACAGTCCATGCATGCAGACGAATAACGAATATGCCATATGGGAATATTCTCGAATGCATTCAATGGCAGATTATGCTTCCTGATCACTGGGTTATCGGATATTAAATCGGGAAATTAGAATTTCTATATAAGAGATAGTTTTCATGCAATCGATATAGTAATAATGAACAGAATTTCAGAAATAACGATTATCGTCATTTATCGGGAACTTAGCAGATGTGACTGATCGATCGTTTGGTTGTGTCATGATCATAGGCTGTTTCCACGCTTGACCCACATTACGTGATGCAGATAGGACATGATTGTGTGAAGTGGACTGATGCATCTAATATTTGGAACTATATAATTTAAAGACACACTGTGGACTTATTTCAGCAAATAAAATCGCTAAGTCATCATCCAAAACATACACAAATAATTCCGCCCGCATGCATGGTCCATCAGTGTTTGGTGTCTGTTTATGACAATGACGCTGTTTTCTGCCTATTTGTGTATCAAATTTATGAATACCTAATATTGCATGGGCACGATTGTTTCATTTTCCATTCGAAAAACTGAGCAGAGTGTTCCACATCATTTTATTAACCCTTTAACCAACAAACCGGCCAAAACCGGCCAAATAAAGCTTCAACAGCCTAAAATATCTTCGGTCTGTCTCAATAAAACCATACAAATATGGATATCATTGGAACCGGCTCATTGACCACATTGTGATAGTTACAGTTAGCCCTGTGCCAATGCATTCTCTTATATATGCGAGTCGACCATAGGTCGCCTCGCATATATAAGAGAATGCATTGGCCTAAAAAAAATCTTTTTTTAACACTTTTTACCATTTTTTCTTACATTCTTTAACAATTTTATAATTTTTAATGTGTTAAGCCATTGCATTCTCTTATATATGCGAGGCGACCTATGGTCGACTCGCATATATACGAGAATGCATTGGCACAGGGCCGTTCTGTTGGGTAAAGGGTTAATGGTTGTTGCTATCAACAGACAAACACGCATGTTACACACTGATCTCATTAGAGCTATCACCCATAATCCTTTGCGAAGATGCTCTGAGAGTCCCGCGTGCCTAGAAGCGTGTAGCATCTGCCAATTCCAGAAGAACCCTAATTGTTTTATAGGATTGTAACGATCTCAAACCATATTATCTCCTTAAGATGTTGAGATGTACAGAGTGACCCATCGGCGATCAGATGTCGTTAGCAAGTAATCTATATTGTAAAGGCTCGTATGTGCGCCAGCCTGGGTGTCTACTTAGGTGGGTCTATATTCTCAATATACAATTAGCCTAGATCTCTTCTATGTAGCCAGCTTGGTGCCAGATTCGTCGTCTCCAGTGTAAATCCAGGTTTGAGAAAAAAAACATCGTTTAAGACTATCTTTAAGACTATTTAAGATATCGGTTGGGTGACTGAAATATGAGTTTTAACTCGAGACCAGAAGTCTAAGTGACGTATTCTTCACATTCCGTTTAGAATATGTTTATAATATAAGTCCACACAAACAGTAAAACGTTCCACAACATATTACGATGCTTCTGTCTGCATAATAGCGGACCTATATATTGCTCAGAAAAGGCAAATAGTAAAATATGGACAATGTGCCTGGCGAATTTAGTCGAAGTTGCCAACACTGTGTTGAACCATATTCCAAACAGATGCTGATGATGACGACGACGATGACGAAGAAGAAGATGCTGATGGTCGCCGACGTTGGTGATGATGATGTTTGTTGATGGTGATGATAATGATGCCAGTAATGGTGATGATGATGATGATGATGGCGAACCTTATGGTACTGTAGGCTGAATTCGGTTCTAACAATTGAATTTTGCCAGCAAAAACCATATACTGGTTCTTTGTTCTGGTTTTCGGGAACATTTTGCTTTGTATCGGCTACGAGGGAATAAAGTTACTATATTTGAATGAGGGTCAATGGGTGTCACCCCTATATACCCTCAACGAATCCTGAATGCCAGTTGTAGAATACAAGTCATGGTTATTTCACACTGACTTGTAGTGATGCGGACCGGACCGGACCACCTTGGGTGGTCGGACCACCTTGGGTGGTCCGGTCCACTGCCAAGGCGGTCCAGTCCGGTCCCGTCCAGGCCATTCCGGTCCGGTACACATGCCTGGACTGGTCCAAAACGGTCCGGACCACCTATAATAGGCTATATGTTAATGAATTCTCTGTTTTCTCAAAGTTTTTACTCTGTATAGTACAAACTATAAGGTTACTGAGTGCAGTGCATTGCAATGAGTCCATATATGTTAAAACTTACATTGTTTTCCGATTGTATGCATCATTGTCTGTCTCTGGTGGGATGTACTGGGAACGATGCACGATAATAGTATTTCTAGTAATGTGAACATGCACTAATTAAATGTATTGGACAGATATATAGCTAGGGCCATAACGTGTTATAACCAATCTAACATGGCACTTAACTGATCGTATGCATGATTCGTATCATACTTATTTTCATTAAATTTAAAGGGGTACTGTACCCAAGATGTTGTTGTTGGTTTCTATAATCCCTGAGTCGGAAAATAAGGTAACAACTTTTCAATTCTTTGAAAGTCTGTTGAGTACGAAGTAGTGTTACGGATGGCAAATTTACCGGAATGCAAAAATACAAATTGTCGTTGTCGAGTAATTTTTGTACAGTTTTCAACCAAATGAATCAAATAAAAATTATATTATATGCATAATAGTCCCATATACTCATTTAAGTTATTGTATCGTCACTAGTCAATGAGTGGCTTGAGTTTTCTCCCCGTATAAGCATAATCTTTCAAACGATCGTGTGTGCAATGGGTTTACCAATCCAGTATCCCTCAATTATAATTTGATTACGTTTTGTACACGGAAATTCGTATTTTAATTTACGCCATTTTATGGCTCCAGCCATAAATTCAATTTATATTAAATTATTAACTTTTAAATTATTAAATTTTAAGATATCCTATTAACCTGAGCGTTTACAGAATACATCTTCGACTCAAATTACTTATGTTTCTATACAGTATCGATAATAGATCGTTGTTATCACCGGAAATTTATTGAAAATGGCGTACAGTACCCCTTTAAACGAAATAACTATACTGATGACAATTATACAAATGTGTACTAATATGACTACTACATTAATATTGGAGTCTTGGAGATTTTGATGGCTGATTGTATAGTCCTGACAATAACAGTTATACCTAAGTACAACTACTATTGGATTAACGTGACTGTCTTGTGTATATATACTATGTAATGTGGTTTGTATGTATCTTCGATAATTATAACTGTGAAAAACAATAGAATACTCGATTCGATATCACTCCAAATTGATTAGTTGATGCCATGTTAAACTGTTTATGACAAATAGTTCCATACTCATTCAGTTGAATGTTTGTCGCATTGATGGGGTGCTACATAGTGTTGGCCAGTGTAGGATAGTAGTTATTTAAAACAATTTAGAACGAAACAAGCAATTTTTATATTTTGAAAATGTTTTCAGAATGCTTAACTTTTAACATTTGGTTTACAGTAACAAATTTGAAAATGTTTTCAGAATGATTGACATATTAACATATGGTTTATTCTAATAAATTTGAACATCTATACATTGTTTTCGTGGCATCAAACGTTTAATAGATATTAACCACTTGAATGCGTCAATACATCGTTGCTAATTGATATGACGGCAAATACGCAATAATATTCGCGATAGTTTATTATAACTGAAGTAAAATAATGGACCGGATCGGAGAGTACCGGACCGGCAGCAAAAAGCGGTCCGGTCCAGTGACACCCGGTCCGGACCGGACCGCGGTCCACCCCTGGACCGCGGACCGGACCGGTCCAAAGCGGTCCGGTCCGCATCACTACTGACTTGTCATTCTTTGCGTGTGAGGAAGTGAACACTTTTATTCCTGCATGCATATATATACCGGTACCATGTATGTGCACACAGTAGTTCAAATGTCATGTTTTCCTGGATAGTACAGTACATTAATATGATAATGTTCACACATTTGCTGGATGATGTGCAGTAATGTCCATAACTTCAACACATCAAGATATATGAGACTAAATTAAATTTAAATATGTCACTTTGGCTAAGAAATAATCATAATTTGAACAGTTTGATGCTATACAAGTTACGTACTATATATTCCCTTTCTGGTGAATCCCGAATACCGGTTAAAATGGGCAAATAAATCCCGAATACCTCTCAAAGGTACTCAATCCGATGGTCCCCTTATAATCAGATTCCAACAACAACAACAACAAAACAAATTTTTCATGCCGCCTTAGCTATCAGAATTGATTAATTGCCCAAAAATAATGCCAACCACTGTCAACTATATATAGTATAAAATTGTCCAAAACGTGTTATTTATCAACATGTTGTTCGGCGAAATTTGGTCTTATTATCAACACAAAGCCTCTTGATTTTAGAGTTATCCATCTTCATCCGCAATTTGGTCCGAGTTCGTCGACTTTTTACCGGGCTATATCATATCATATGGATATAAAATAATAAATATGAATCGAAGACCGGTCCCTTTCTGGTACGCGGGATTTGGTTGAATTTTAAGTGTTGCGCGTGAATCATGGTATCATACCCATCTGTTAAAGATGCCTAATCCGATTAAACGCCCCTCAATTACTATGTATTTGGATTCGGGGGTAAAACAAATATTTGATTTGAGTCGAGGAACCCACCTATCAATGCTCAGAGTTATTATATATCGATTTTGAAATATAATAGATTTCAAAAATCATTATCTAATAACTCTGAGCATTGATAGGTGGGTTCCTCGACTCAAATCAAATATTTTTTTTACCCCCGAATCCAAATACATAGTAATTGAGGGGCGTTAATCGGATTAGGCATCTTTAACAGATGGGTATGATACCATGATTCACGCGCAACACTTAAAATTCAACCAAATCCCGCGTACCAGAAAGGGACCGGTCTTCGATTCATATTTATTATTTTATATCCACGCAGGAATCTATATGAAACCACAGGCCCCTGGGGAAAATTACTAAAATACCAATATAGACTACTGGTATAGTCTATATTGGTATTTTAGTAATGTTTTTAGAAATTGCGCAGGAATTTAGCTAATTGTGTGGTCTTGATAGTATACCACTGTTAGAATTTCACCAATTTTATTTCTAATGCGTAATTATTTTTGGCAAACTGCAATGTCTGGCTGAATATGTTCGCAATACAATAGCCTTGATGATTTAGCGAAAATGAGTTGAACAGTTCAACGCACACTAAGTAATGTTCAATGACAGTGCGTTCCTGCGCAGGTAAATAGCAATAATGAGATCTAAAACTCCCTTCATTTAATACGCCCTCTGAAATTTTCTCGAGTCATCAATGATTTCGTGAAGAGATTATATCAATAAAGAACGGGTGGCATTTTGTTTTGTCATTTTCAGCGCATTTGCAAACAATCAGACTTAAACGTTAGATGATATTATATATAGTGTACGGCAAATTGCAACTCACAATATATTTACTGTCGTGCGAATTGGTGCTGTCGCCACCGAGAAATAAATAACTTGGTAGCCCAGGGATCGATAAATACTGTGTCGTTTTCCAGACAAAAGGCAACCAAACGATATAATTATGATTTTTGTTATAATCCGCTTCTAGTCGGAAAGTTGGATGGGATCTAGTTCATTTATATAACTATAAATAAATGTAACTGAGTGGAATCTTACCAACAAGGAGGGATGTGTGGTGGCAGTGTGTATTCCAGAAATGGAAGTGATTATTAACCCTCCTGCATGCTGGCATGGACGTGGTCAGTGGTTCTCGAATGCCCGGCTGTCACTACAAATTGCAAACCACCCAGAGTGTTGTAAAAAGTATATATTTAAACAAATGTAGACATTTAAAAAAAAATTCCAGTAGCTTCATATCACACAATATTACTATAGTCAGTAATCATGTAATAACAATTGGTCCGAAATTTTTCACATTTAGGACACTATAGTGAATGGTTTATACTCAGCGATTTGATAATTTATGTCAGCTAATTTTAGGCTCGGCCGAATCGGGCTGTAAACGAAACATAATATTGTGTTGTGGTGATTTATCTATTGGCGATTATCCCTTTAACCCACGTGTAGCTAGGAACTATTACTATTTGATTTTGCCACAAGGGCGATCATTGTTATGCTTGTAAAATAAATAAGGCTAATTGTGCTCAATCCACGCTACTCTATCACAAATGTGAATTATGATTTGTGGTACAATTACATGAATATTTATATTTGGAGTTGGTGTCCAAAAGCTCCTAGACTTCAAGGGTTGTAAACGCTGAAGAGAACAAAATTATATTGCTTAAAGATGGTCTATATCTTCCTAGATATGTTTTGTACAGTATCTGGGGTATAAAATAATAGATATGAGTCGAACACACCTGTCCAGAAACGCAATATATACTTAATTAATATTGATTTTATTATCGATATTTTGTACATAATGCGATAAAAAAAATCCACATACTACGCTCCGAACGAACGCGAGTGGTAAAATGTCCGAAATTGATTGTATGTACATTATACCAGAAAACTAGAAATAAAATCAATATTAATTGATATAAGTGTTTCCGGACAGGGGTCTTCGATTGATATTTATTAGTATATACCCAGGGAACTATATAAAACTTGTTATATGGCGAGATACACTATGTTTAATGAACACTTAACCACAGTGAATAAACGTGTATATGTATGGTTCACAACAGGGGGGGGGGGGTAAAAATTGCAGGAAATATGCGTTTTTTTCATTTTCGGGTACCCAAAACCTGCACACAAAATTATTTTTTACTCCCAATTTTTTGACACCCACCCGCAAAATTTAACTAATTTTGGTCTAAAACCACATACAATCCTATAATAATATGACTCATATGACTGGGAAATTATCTCCCTTTGTTCAAATGACAGTTGAACCTGTTTCAGAAGCTCTTTAATAGAGAAAATGGTTAATACAGGTAAATATGAAGATTTTTAAAAAAGCACTGACTGATAGTCATTTGTCTACCACATACACGTACAATCGAGTGTCTAGGTCAGTTTGTGATGTGAGTATGTTAGGACTTCCTGCGTGGTTTAACTTCACACTGCTGAATGGAAATTCGAATTCAATGATATAGTGGACAAATACAGTAACCCATCAGAAGCTGATAGGTGCACATAAAACACTATTATAAGGCACATGCATCCAATTTTGCAAAAAACAAATGATACATATCCCAGAATATCCCCTGTATATCCAGTGAGATATCATTTTCTTCTGCAAGCTATTACATGAACCGAACATGTGTTTTGGCTATTTGGCTGTGATACATTTTATTATAAAGCTGATAACTTCTCAAGACAGTGAACTCAATCTTGACTTTCGAGTTACTGTTGACATTTTGTAGACATGCCATATCAGTTGTTAAGCTTAAATTCAACAAGAGTTGACATATTTTGAAAATAAATATACATCTAGAGAGGATACTTGCCAGGCTGCAATTGGAAATATTATTTAATAAATTGCTGATACTTGATCATTGTGCATTAACACACAATTCCATGAAAATTTGAAGACCCCCCCCCCCCACAAATCCATAATTTCTAACTATTTGTTGATTAGTCTGTCAACCAGCCCATTATCTAGCATTATTCCACACCACTTTTGTTAGTCTACTGGAGCAACTTCTTTTATACTATATGACAAGCAGTCACTATGCCATACTTTGATACTTTAGGTGTTGTGAGATCAACATATCATCCGAGTTGATAAACATGCAAATAATTCATATGATTAGCTTGATGACAGTTGATAGTCACATTAATTTGAGACAGCTGCTCGCTCTTATTCCATTCACACAATGACCTAGGCTTAAATTTAAGGTCTTAGTTACACGAGGACAAGTTTATTGATTTCAGTTTTACATTTCTCAAAGCTTCATTCTAAGGGTGTCTAAGGAATTTTTCACCTCACCGTCCCATATGCAACATATTAGCTAAATGTCACCTCCACCGAGGCCCATATAAAGTTCCAGTAACATAGATAAGGTGTTTTTACAGTTATAATATGTTTTAAACCGTTACAAATGTCAAATATGGGCACAAAAGGTCTTTACTAAAAAAATTGCATGAGGTTGTAAACAATGAGTTTTTTTGCTCTCGGACCACCTACCCACCCGGCATACCTTCCAGCAATTATAATATTTGGGGATAGCCCAACACTAGAATCGTGCCTTTAATGTCCAAATTAGTCTGGTCCACTAAATCAAGATATATCAGGTTCGTCGTCTGTTCCACATTATACAAACTTTAAAAGAATTGATTCCAATAATATTTAAAGGTACTCAATCCGATCAGACGCTCCTAAATTACTATTTCTTTGGCTTCGGAGGTAAACAATATTTGATTCGAGTCGAGAAACCCACCCATCAAAGCTAGGAGTCATCAGATATCGATGTTTGAAATCTATTATTTTAATATATAGTGGCCCAGTAAACTGTCGACGATAAGAACTTATCTGACCAGATAGCGGATGAAGATCGATAACTCTAAAATCCAGTGGCCTTTTTGTGTCAGATATTTGACAACTGGCAAAATTTCGTTGAACAAAACGTTGATAAATAACAGGTTTTGGGCAATATTATACTATAGTTGTGTGGTTAGCATTATTTTTGGGCAATTAATCGATTCTGATAACTGAAGCGGCATTTCAAAAATGTTGTTGTTGGATTCTGATGATATGGGGACCGTCGAATCGGATTGAGTACCTTTAAACATCTTAAGTTAAGATAAGATAAGATAAGATTTTAATGCAAAATACACCCAAATGAATAAATTGTGGCCGGCGCCTCGGAACGTGTAACTTCAATACGAGTGTATGGTTGTTGAAAAGTAATGCTGCGCAACTTCCATTCAGAAAAGAACGCACTTCTGTATAAAGGCACCACAATGAACATTAGCTGACAATACATGCACCTTTAACATAAACACGCATTATATGCGACCCGCCATATCAAATCCATTCGTAAGTCGGGATTTTTTTTACCCTGTGCCAATGCATTCTCTTATATATGCGAGTCGACCATAGTTCGCCTCGCATATATAAGAGAATGTATTGGCCTAACAATTTTTTACAATTTAAAAAAAAAATTCTTGTATTCTTTAACAATTTTATAATTTCACCCATACAGAGCCCCAGACAAACATGAGCAGACGACACTCTATTATATGCTTCTATATATGTGTGGGGCTCCCTGCAGGGTAAAGGATGTTTTTTATTTTATGTCCTAAAAATTGTAAGAACATTTATTTAAAAATATATGATAAAAAATTGTTAGGCCAATGCATTCTCTTATATATGCGAGGCGACCTATGGTCGACTCGCATATATAAGAGAATGCATTGGCACAGGGTAAAAAAATCCCGACTTACGACTGGATTTGATATGGCGGGTCACATATTTGTCAGAATAAAAAGGTTTCCGTGTGATATAGCTCCATTGGTTGACATTTCGGAATCCATTTATTCCACGGCATCGCCGACGGATTGAACACTGGTTTATCAGTTGAAGTCCCGGCAGCAAACAAACATATTTCGCGCCATTGTTTAGTTGAAGCTTTCGCTAATGTTTAGTCGTCAGAACAGGAGAAACATTCGAAGTCTGACAATTGTGAGTTTGTTTTGTGTATATTTATTGCACATTGATTTGTTCAGATGAATGCTAGTAGCTTCTAATGCTTGTCTGGTGATCCTATACAGTAATGCCCAAAGTAATTGACCACTTAACCACAACAGAATTATGGGTAATTTTTCAGGATTTAGTCGGAAATATGGCTTGTTGCCATTCATTGGAAAGCTCTCGGGGAGACCTTTCCGATGAATGGCAACAAGCCATATTTCCGACTAAATCCTGAAAAGTTAACCATAATTCTGCTGTGGTTCAAGAGTCGATTACTTATAGAGCATTACTGTATGTCATTGCTACACATTTTTTTTTTAAAGATAACCATCTTTAATAAGAAACATTTATTGCGAGCCAATAGACAGGCATAAGAAACACAACAACAGCTGAGGACGACAGTTTATGAATGTTCATGATCCCGTGTACAAGATAGCGTTTGAGATGGAAGTCTATTAATCAAATTTGCTTTTAAAGATGATCTATCTCTTCCCACGCAGAACGTTTTATGTAGATTCCGGGGTATAAATAATAGATATGAAACGAAGACACCTGTCGGAAATGTTTATATCAATTAATATAAATTTTATTTAGAATTGCTATTTACATCATCGAGACAGTTTTATGGGCAATTTTTAGAACAAAAATCCGCTCAAAAACGCTCAGAGCAGACCACAGGCGTACCGAGAAGGACAAAGTTTTATATCTTGTTAGCAGCCTCCATAAATCATTATGCCTTTATAGATGTGCATTATACACCATCAGCTGTGCTATATATATATATATATATATATATATATATATATATATATATATATATATATATATATATATATATATATATATATATATATGTGTGTGTATATGTGTATGTGGGTACTTCATAGAATCGAAAACGGCTGCGCGGATCGAGCTCAAATTTCGTATATAAGGGTAAAAACCCACGGGGATCGTCCACGTCGCATTTTGGACGAGCTCAGATCACCGCTTCTCCCTTCCCAGTCACACAAAAATGGCACCGTGGGGGTTAACACAACAACGCTCCTTATATCTTCCATATTGGGAGATTTAACCGTTCAACGCTCTTTATGGTCACCGACGTATTGATCTAAGAGGCGTAACTCTACATGTGATTCTTACGTCTGTCTCGGCGTGTGCGTCATTATACAGACATGGGCGTGTTGTGTGATTCTTACGTACTCAGGGCTTCCTAGGATCGGGGATCGGGTCAGTTTTTCCGCCCTAGGCGATTTTCACCTTGAAACGAGTGATTCTTACGTACTTGCTACATACGGGAAGTGTCATGGACGGGTTAAATTGTGACCCCGACCTGACCTTGACATTGAACAGCTCAAATTTCGTATATAAGGGTAAAAACCCACGGGGATTGTCCACGTCGCATTTTGGACAAGCTCTGAGCACTCATTCTCCACTCCCAATCATCAAAATCACCGAAAACGACACTTCGGGGGGGTTAAGGCTTCAACGATCTTTATATTGACCGTATTTGGAGTCGTTAACCGACTAACGCTCTTTATTGCCATCGACGTTGCTAAACGGTTAACCATGCGTACGAAACTACGGAAGCAAAACGCGAAATGCATTTATCTCGATTAAAAAGGCAGAATTAACGTGTTGTGTGGTTCTTATGTCTGTCGTTCCTAGGAACGGGGAATTTTTTTCAATCATACCTCTTTTAGGGACGGGTACTGCGTGTTGTGTGAAAACAAAAAATGCGTGTTGTGTGATTCTTATGTATGTCGTTCCTAGGCACGGGGGAATTTTTCATCGGGTCAGTTTTTCCGCCCGATGTAGCTTAAATCATACCTCTTTTAGGGACGGGTACTGCATGTTTAGTGATTCTTATGTCTTCTTCACCTTAATCGGGTAAAATAAGGTCTAATCGGGTAAAATATTGAAAAACCAAAAATTAATTCAAAAAAATTCAAAAATCCAGTAAACTAAAAATGCACGGGTAAAATATTGAAAAACCCAAAATTAATCAAAAAAATTTATTACAAAATCCGGTAAATTAAAAATGCACAATTAACTCATGTTATAAAAAAAAAATTAATATTAACTCATTGAAAAAAATAATTAAAACCATTAAAAATTGTCATGTTTCTGACGAACGCCGCCAGTGGGCGGGCTAACCTACTAGTACTATATATAGACACTCAAAAAAATATTTGTTGTTGGAATTTGATATGGGGACCATCGAATCGGATTGAGTACCTTTATTAAATCTCTAATCGGTTACGGTACATGTGCAGTTTAGATTTCTGTCCCGAACGCAACCACTCGATACCTTAATATATTCGACCGCGAAGTGCGCACACCTAAATCACATTTAAGCCGATATTTATTGATTAAACATTAAAAATTTTATACTGTGAAAACCCGATAAAATGCAAAATTATGAGATAACAGATTCGATAATTTAAACCTCACAGAACGAAATAGTCTGATCGATAAAAGGTTTGACCGAGAATAAATTTGGACTAAGTTGGTTTTTATTCCATTTTGAAGAGGAATATATCCTCCACAACATATCCAAAATCCGCTAAAATCCGCTTTGAGCAAACTTTCTTACAGAAATTGAAAAAGAATGCCCATTTTTCGACCTTGTGAAGTATGTTTTTCTAGAATATCCCTCATCGGCGACACCAGAACGAATTAATCCTCCATCCGATATATACCAGTTTGTGTGAAATTAGAGTATATATATAGGGGGCGAATAGATTGACAAGGGCAGAACAGAATGCAATCGCGGCGATGAAATGGCTGTCAAAATGGCCGCAACTCCAATCCATGCTACGACGAAAGTAACATATTGGATAACCACATATAAGCGAAAATACACATTGGTAATTTACAAGTATGTTGTTATATATCTTTAAAGGTACACATATAATTAAAACAGATCTATCTGAATGATTTATCGATCACTGCAACGCACGTTAACCCAATGATTTACGTTCGGGTTTTCTGCTTGGAATGTATCCAACAGTCGGGCCAAAACAGTTATTTCGGGCATACAACACACGAAGTAATATTTTGTCACACAGTGCGTGGTAGTTTCATTTGGAATGATGATTAATTATTGAATGTAACGCAGAAACTGAAGTGCACACCCTTGCTGTGTAAATACTAGTTATATTTCAGGAATTTTCTACACTATCCGTGATAATAAACCATACACGTATGTCGTATAATGCTGATTATACCGTAAAGAAATAGTCATCTCTTCAACAGAATAGTACCCTATCTCACTAGATCGAAGAGACTGTACATCGTACATTTTATTTAATACTAATTTTCATGCTGCTTCCAAATCGGTTTCTTAGTAGACAATTTTGTTCAAATTACTTCAATCGGCACTTTACAACGGGAATATGTACCACGCAATGCACACTATTAGTTTTCAGTATCTTGTTGTTTGAAATTATATTACCATTGCCACCCACATATACTTGCGCTAAATATCAGGTCATCAGCGTTTAAAGTTTTTAGTTCTGCGTTTAACATTCACTCAATGTTGCTATTTATGGTTTTGTATGCAGCAGATATGTGTAACATTAGGGAGAATGGGTAAACGCGGCGATGCGGTTGCATAAAAGTAGTACGTTTCGCGTATATGTGGCCTTAGTGTATTTAAGCACATATAATTTCCAGGTATAAAGACAGTCTCTGCCACAGAATATGTAGGCAAATTTGGTCAGGTTGAAAATTTATTGAAGATAGTCTATTGTACTCCTTTGTATTTTGATAAATTGCATTCATGGTATACCACCATGTATTTGTGTGATAAAATCGAAATATTCGGGGGCAACTATGACTACTATTTTAAGACACAGACAACAGGATTTACACATTTTACCTAGTACCATATGAATAGCTCTCATACTGTTCTATAGATGTGAATATTACATACATTTCTACTTCTAGAAAAGGTCACACAATCAATACATCCCTATTAGATCATATTTAACTGTTTAATTACACATATATTACACGATTCAAGATAAACAGTACAGATAAAACTGCGTTATTCTTCTGTTTCTTGGCGCCCAAAAAGTTCACATTTAATCGTTGTATGAGACCTGGCTTTCGTTTGCTCTCTCGCGAGATACTTTAGAGATAATTCATATATTTATTATTAAAAACTCCCCTTATACTCTGAAATCATTCTTCCTCGTATAATTCGAGGGCTTCTTCGCTCTTGTATGACTACATGTAGCTATTCAATTTTCCACAAATTGGAAATTTCATCGATTTTGTCCATTTTGGCGGCCATATTGGGACAGACATTCTACCGATATGGTTTACGACTAAGCATTGTTTGTGTGTATTTTATTTTATTACTAAGTTGGTATTAGTTGGCGCACCTACCACCGAAATTCAGAATTGTTCGATACCAACTGCCATCATGGACGCCATTTTGGATTACAGAAAATGCTCAAAGCAGATTTTGGATATGTTATAGATGATATATACCTCTTCAAAATGGAATAGAAACCAACTTAGTCCAAATTTATTTTAGGTTGACCCTAAAATTTTAGTTTATCGACCAGACTAAAAGTCGATTCGAGTACTATAAACCTCGATAATTTAACAGCGTGGCGACTTCTTGTAAATCACCAGCATATATATGGGCAAATCGACTACTATCCACCGTGACGAAGAATAGAATAATAATAATAACATAATGATGATGATAATCGATGATGATGATGGCGAGGATGATGAATGTTAATGATGATGATGATCGACGACGATGTCGATGATGAAAACGACGATGATGATGATTGTTGATGCATAATGATTCCAGTGATGGTTATGATGATGGTGAACTGTATAGTGTATATATGGTACTGTATACTGAATTCGGTTCTACAAATTGAATATAGCCACCAAGAACCATATACTGTTTTTTTTCTTCTAGTTTTCGGGAACTTTTTGCATGTTTATCGGCGCCGAAAGGAGAACGTTATATATACTACGCATGAGGCTGTCACCCTGCCCTCCATGAATCCCGAATACCATTTAACAATGAGGGGTGAATCGGACATGCGACCGGTTAAGAAATTATACATAAAGGGTACAAGTATAGTTCAAATGTAATGTTTTCCTGGATATTACATTAAAGGTACACAATCCGATTTGATGGTCCCCGTATCACCCAGTTACAACAACAACACCAACAACAACAACGACGACGATGACAACAACAACAACAACAACAGCAACAACAACAACAGCAACAACGGAATTTCACCAAAAGCCGATTTTGTTATCCAAATTAGTTTATTGCCAATAAATACTCACAACAATACCAATCACGATGCCACATTTACCGTAAAAGTCTTACAATAACGGGTTTTCTTGGCAGTTTGGAGGTAATCGGGTGTGGTTTCCAACTTCTATATATGGTGATTTCTAATTCAAATTAGAATTCCCCAACAAGACAGTGTTGTCACGAATGTAAACACATAGTATTTCCATGTGCAACTGTCCCGTATCGTCTAGGGTTTAGATGTAGATTGGCCGCGTAACGGGAACATTAAATAATAACTAGTTCATAGATCTTCATAACTTTATATATGTATAAGACTTTCTCGATAAGCACAGTACATAGGCGGAAGAACAGAGGTGTTGGTATAGTAGCAAGGTTGTCGGATAAGTGAAACTCCCGCTTCAGAGCACGGGTAGTTATTCCAACGTCTGGTGTATCATGCCTCTAAATAAGGTCCGATATACCATGATACCCTTGGATATGACGTGTATCATTATACTGTCTTATAGAATGATACTGGCTTTATCCACCCTAACTTATACAATGGTTGCTACCAGTCATAACCACTTAAGAATATGATATTGTTAATTATGCGTGTGTGTTTCTACACTATATAATTTGTCTTCTATGTATTGTGCTTATCTATACAATTAACCCTAGCAGTTACAATCACTGGGGAAAGGAAGTTTATCCTAGATTCCAGGAACACATATAACAACACATAACTATCGTATGTACTATCGGACACAACCAGTGTGGTGCATACAACATGTCCATTTGCAATGATAAAATATGATTACCGATTCATAAATAAGTATAATGCATGTATCCACACATCAACAATCACAACACACCGTATTATTGTTGATGGTGACATTTTTCATCGACTTTCATCCGATATTATTTGGTCGCCACCGATCGCACATGGAGCCACGACCTTGCGTGACCTCTCGTAACGGCATGCGCGCAGGTCTGTGCTATATCTGGAAGAAGTCAGCTGATTTCTGCCGGGCCGCCAAATATTCCCCGTGGTGAAAAATCAATAACAGATTTCAAAAATCGACATCTAGTAACTCTGAGCTTTGATAGGTGGGTTCCTCGACTCGAATCAAATATTTTGTTTTACCCCGAAGCCAAAGAAATAGTAATTTAGGGGTGCTTAACCCTTTCAGTGCATGCCAAGTCCGATTTTTGTATCAACCCATATTTCCTTGATCATTTTTCAAATTTATTGATTATAATAATGTGATACATTGATGGAAAGAGCTCTAAGATATCTTTCCATCAATGTATCACATTATTATAATCAATAAATTTGAAAAATGATCAAGGAAATATGGGTTGATACAAAAATCGGACTTGGCACTGAAAGGGTTAATCGGAACAATTTGCGAGCGTTAACTCGTATTATGCAACTTTAAAATTTGCCGTGATTGAGGCTGCTAACAAGATAGGTTGTCCCTCTTTGTACGCTTGTGGTGTGCACTGAACGTTTTCGAATGGATTTCTGTTCTAAAAATAGCCCATAAAACTGTCTCGCTCGCTAATGTCATGAGCAATTCTAAATAAAATTTATATTAATTGATAAAAAAAACTTTTCCGGACAGGTGTTCTCGATTCATATTTATTATTTTTACCCCGGAATCTATAAAACTTTCAGGGAAAAGATAGATAATCTTTAAAAGTGCATTTAAATAATATACTTCCATCACAAACGGTACATGTGCTTACTGAATCAAGAAGATTGATATGTAAAGTGTCGCCCGTCTTTGTTGTGAATATTATGTCTGTTTCAATTTAGTGCTCAATAAATGTTTCTTACTAAATAACCTGGTCCAAAACTGCAAGATATTCAACAAGCTCAGTAACCTTACATACACGTTTCTTGTCGTTACGCATTTGTCATGAGATGGATGTGGTGGTACGGCGTTTTAATTTAGAAACTAATTCAACGGGGAAGGCACAGAGTGAAGTTCCACTTTTCTTTAAGAACTATATCCGCGTTAATATACATTAGGCAGCATCAGATACCCATTATAATCAGGAAAAGAGATTATAGCAAGCAATGGAATCGGGGTAATATCATTCATATATCTCTAAGCGGTTACAGTATATGCTCTAAGAAATAATTGGAATCAAGTGGTTATCCATCGGTATGTGGAACCAAAGTAGAGAACCGCATGGTTCTGATGCGAGGACCAATTGGAACCAACAAAGAACCAAATGATTCAGCATTTTGTCCCGTGTTTGGAATCATTAGGTTCTGAACATTAAATTTTGGTTCTTGGTAGATAACAATATCAAATAATTCATGTTCGGAACTAACTTTTAGAACCGAAAGTCCAGAATATGTCAGAATAAAATTTTGCCCCGTATAGGGAACAATTTGGTTCTGAGACTTAATTTTCATTCTTGCATGTTAGAGAACCAACAGAGAATCAAGTGATTCGTCATTCGGAACCAAATCTGAGAACAAATGGTTCTGAAACTGTGTCCAGTATTTGGAGCCATTAGGCTCAAGATAGAACCAGAAAATGGAACCAAACAGAGCATCAAATGATTCTCCATTCGGAACAAAATCTCAGAACCAATGGTTCTTGAGCACTAAATTTGGTTCTTGGTGGAGAACCAAGAAATATCAAATTATTCTTCATTGGGAACCAAATATCAGAAAAACCAATCAGAATCAGTAGGTTCTCCTATCGATGTTTTGTTCTTCGTCGAAACATACAGCAAACCAAACGATGGATGGTTATTAGCCACTTCTCCACCTCTTGTTTGCCAGCCACTGCTCCACCTCTTGTTTGCCCAGCCACTGCTACACCTCTTGTTTGCCAGCCACTGATCCACCTCTTGTTTGCCAGCCACTGCCCCACCTCTTGTTATCAGCCACTGATCCACCTCTTGTTATCAGCCACTGCTCCACCTCTTGTTTGCCCAGCCACTGCTCCACCTTTTGTTTGCCCAGCCACTGATCCACCTCTTGTTTGCCCAGCCACTGCTCCACCTCTTGTTTGCACAGCCACTGCTCCACCTCTTGATTGCCCAGCCACTGCTCCACCTCTTGTTTGCCAGCCACTGATCCACCTCTTGTTTGCCAGCCACTGATCCACCTCTTGTTATCAGCCACTGCTCCACCTCTTGTTATCAGCCACTGCTCCACCTCTTGTTATCAGCCACTGCTCCACCTCTTGTTATCAGCCACTGCTCCACCTCTTGTTATCAGCCACTGCTCTACCTCTTGTTATCAGCCACTGCTCCACCTTTTGTGTTCCCAGCCACTGATCCACCTCTTGTTTTCCCCAAGAACCAATTCAGAATCAATAATCCTATAATCGATAATCCTATCGATGTTTTGTTCTTCATCGTAACATACAGGAAACCAAACGATGGATGGTTACCAGCCACTTCTCCACCTCTTGTTTTCACAGCCACTGCTCCACCTCTTGTTTTCCCAGCCACTGCTCCACCTTTTGTTATCAGCCACTGCTCCACCTCTTGGTTCCACCTCTTGTTATCAGCCACTGCTCCACCTCTTGTTTTCAGCCACTGCTCCACCTCTTGTTTTCAGCCACTGCTCCACCTCTTGTTTTCCCCACAAAGAGAAGTCCACAGTGGACACCACGAATTTTCAGAACAAATTGCTAAACAGTTGAAATCACTGAACAAATAATTGGCAAAATTTCGCGCTCGTTTTAAGCTGATATATTTTTTAATTTATATTTTACTTGGTATAAAGACACGGATCTTTATGAATATAACGAAAGTTTAGTCAGACTATAATCCAACGTTTAGTCAACCGAATCGTTGGGTTAGAGCTGTTAACTAAACTAGTTGGGTTAGTAAAAAGTAACCAAACATTGGGTTATGATAACCCAACTTTGTAACCAAACGTTGGATTAAATTAACTGAACATTGGGTTTGAAGTAACTGGACATGGGGTCAGAGAAAACCTATGTCAATATATAATTATATTAATCTCAATGGATGTAATCTGAGATTCTGGTCATTATTTAAGTTTCACAAAAATAAGTCCAATCAATGGATTAATTTCTAAACGACTGAATAGAGGAGAGATATTGAATTAAACCAGACTTCGAACCTGGCATGTACATGTACTATGACGAAATAAGGTGTAACATATAATGACTTCCTTTTCGCGAATAAATTAAGAACATAGCAAAGAATACTTGTACCAAAGACACAAGCAATACTACAACTATATTATTCCGATATAACTGATGCCTTCAACGTGTATTTATTTGAGTTTGATACCAATAAAGAGAAGACAATATGACAAAGAGAGTTCATATCCAGCAATTAAATCTTTATCAAGGGACGCAACTGAAAACCGGTGATTATTAACTAAACTAATCTAACCCAACAATTGAACCCACCAATCTAACCCAACAATTGAACCCAACAATCTAACCCAACAATTGAACCCAACACTCTAACCCAACAATTGAACCCTACTTCTGGAATTTGACGCAACCATTAACCCAACTTTGGATAACCCAACAATTTTGACTAAACTTTATTTTAGGTGAGTCATAAACCACAATCTTCAAGCGGAAACTCTATACTCTCTGATTATACTGTCTCTGTTTAGGAAACAGATGCTATCAAATACCAAAGTCATCACGTGTCCTATTCCGAAATAGCTTCTCTGTATTTCTTGAGAATAATCAGATCGATCCTGTTATAGCATTCATCACATTTTCGCATTTAAGACAATACCTATCGTGCCCAGCCATAATTAGATGGTTTATATGGGCAATAGATACGATCTATGATCTCGGACAATATATGTGACCCGCCATATAAAATCCAGTCGTAAGTCGGAATTTGTTTTTACCCTGTGCCAATGCATTCTCTTATATATGCGAGTCGACCATAGGTCGCCTCGCATATATAAGAGAATGCATTGGCCTAACAATTTTTTATCATTTAAAAAAAATAAATGTTTCTTACAATTTTTAGGACATAAAATAAAAAAACATCCATTACCCTGCAGGGAGCCCCACACATATATAGGAGCATATAGAAGAGTGTCGTCTGCTCATGTTTGTCTGGGGCTCTGTATGGGTGAAATTATAAAATTGTTAAAGAATACAAGAACAAATTATTAAAATTGTTAAAAATTGTTAGGCCAATGCATTCTCTTATATATAAGAGAATGCATTGGCACAGGGTAAAAAAAATCCCGACTTACGACTGGATTTGTTATGGCGGGTCACATATATCATACCAAGTTATGTGTTCTGAGGATAAATTGATCAGCAAATTGGGATTTCTGATATAAATGAGATCGAACATGTATATTACAGGGAGACTGTATACGCCAATTTAAATAAATTCCAGATAATAACAACGATCTAATATCGATAATATATAAAACAATAATTTGAGTTAAAGATGTCTTCTGTAAAAGTTCAGGTTAACAGGTTATCTTAAAGTAATGTGAAACACTCCGGTATGGTGATCAACTAGAAATTAAGAAGAACTGATTAAAGGCACGTGAGGCCTTAGCTGTCGAAAATATTCATATTTGTTCCAATCACCGTAAACAGAAAAAAACAGTAACACGCATACAGTTTCGTTCATATATACCATGACCATCGCGTAAACAGCATGTTATCATAAAGACCTACTATATTTTACCTAAGCAAGAACCTGCTTGTGTTACAGAAGACAGCACAATGCTACTGACTAATCACACACAAATGGCATAAACGCTCTTTATTAGTTCCATATCAGGAATTCACCCACAAATAACGCTCTTTATGTTTACCATCATAATATAAACAAACACCAGAAAAGTAACTTGTTATGCTTTTGTTTACATAACAATGGTCAACCATATGACAATAACATACTGTTTATGCAATTATTTCTTATTTGTATACGGACAAAGTCTGTCTACATTTTGATGTTCTTTCTGTTTGTGGCGGTTTTTGACGGTTGGAAATATTTTTACAGGATACCCACCGCCAAGGCCAACCGTACCTTTAACAGGTTATCTTAAAATCAGATTAATATATTAATATCAGTTTATTTTATATGGATCAAACTATAAACTAGGTTACGAATTACCATGTACATGACGTAATAAAATCAATGGACATTTCCACATTTCTCTATCATATAATTATTAGCAGAAATTTTCTACCAATCAGCGACTGAGCCGGTCCTTTGCTGCATTGCAAATTCTGATAATATCTAAGTTCACCCTAATTTGGATATCTATACCCCCAGTAAATATGCCGGTTCTGGTCGGTACCGACCGCATTCTGGTTCATACCGGCAGTGCCTACACCGGCATGTCTACATTATGTCGGCACCGGCTGGTACAGACAACCCAGTACCAACATGATGGCAGGCAACCCAGTACCAACATGCTGGCAGGGAATCGATACCGGCAATCCGACACAAATTGTTGACGGACGCACACACATACACCCTCACACACACACACACACACCCTCACACACACACCTACACACACACACACACACACACACACACACACACACCACACTCCCTCACCCACACCCCCCCCCACACACACACACGCGCACGGGCGACGGTAGGGTGTTCTTTAATATGGATGATACTGAGTTTGGCAGTAATTTAAAGTTTTTGTTGGAATAGATATAACCGACAATTCACAAAGTGCATACCCACTATACAGAACTAATGAAACAGTACAATTGTATTCAAACTTAGTGTCAAATAGGAGTGAACATTTTTCGTATTTTCAAATTTTGTAAAATTGCACAGCAAAAAATAAGGTGAATGAGCCTCATCCATAAACTTTGGTGAACACTTACCAACGACGCTCATCGGGTCCGCAACTGACGTCACATATAGATCGGAACATGCCAGGTTAACTATATAGATGGATTCTCTGTTCCAGAGAGATTTGTGTTTGGATACAGCTATAAGGATCATGATGTTGCCAAGGGTACCCACGACGGACGCTATGAGTAATATTACCGTTACGACAACGACGCTGGATATGTGTGTCAACCAGTGGATTGGGACTGTTTGATTGCAACATAGTCCGTTGATCACCGTGGAATTCTCCATGAAATAATCAATTCTCATACCAAACACATGGCTAATATGAAGTGAAGTTTCCAATGTATAGCTCCCCTATGGTATGACATGTGTGTAATATAAACATGAATGCGCACTTAACGTATATACATGTATATCGACATGTTTATATCCGAATGTAATGTAGTCATTAAGCATTGAGAAAGTAGTCCTCCATCATGATAGCAACGGATGGTACCGTTACACCACATGACCTTATTGAGAGGCGAAATTCAAAACCATGCGACGTAGTTCAATTCAGACAAAGGTGTTCTGAACAATTTCCTCATCCGAACAGGTAGCTGTTATCGGGTTTGTCACGATCACCACGGCGTTACAAGGTTTATCGTTTGTAGCTCGTCCGTGAAAAAAGATCACAGAAACTGGTCCGAGTCCATAATTTACTAGAATTAATGTCGAGAAACCACAGATCCCGGATCGCATGTCGACGTGTTCGAATATTGATCGTGTCCGGTCAATCTTGCGGGAAAGTTAATGGAATTTATTATCGGCGAATTGGGTCACTGCCACCCTAAGGGATTTCCATCGAAATCTGCCCGCCTTCCATCAGGGGTACACTAAGTATCCAGATAAAGCAGCTGACAGAGAAGTGATAATTTGTTGAACTACTGATAATGCTTGAGAACGTGTCTTAGAATAATTGGTATTTGACACAAAAACATGGGTGAGTTTCACGAAACAATCCGTTGTCGCAATCAAGAATCTATACCAGCCCTTCAGTCATAAAAACATGGATGAATTTCAAGAAACAATCCGTTGTCGCAATCTAGAATCTATACCAGCCCTTCAGCCATAAAAAACATGGATGAGTTTCACGAAACAATACTTTGTCGCAATCAAGAATATCTATACCAGCCATTCAGCCATAGATAAGTATCCGGGTATTCTGCAACGAAGAAACAAAGTTATTACATGCATTTGTTTAAGCCAAATCAGTCAAAAATTTGACTGATTCTTGGGACGTGTCTTATTGTAATGTATATTTGGCTCCAATTTTAACGCCAAGTACCGAATCCACAAAACCATCCATTAGCATCTCTACAAGTCGCAAGAAAATAACGAATATGCTATAACGAACGAACATCCGAGAAGTAATTATCGGTTAACCACAATTCCATGATGTTTGCATCAGAAGTTTACAATGATTATTCCTGTGTCTTAATTTTATGAACATTTTGCCTTGAACATCATGCAAGAGCGAAGCCATGAACAATGTATATATAGTCCATCAAATGTGGTGCGCGCCTACCACAGAGATAGCGGACCGGGTACGCTATAAATACGGATCTATAATCAAGGAAACCCATAAAGTGGTAGTTATTAAAGTGATGAGAAACACTCCGGTAGGGTGATCAAATAGAACCGGAGAAAAATATTGTTTAAAGTAGTATTTTTACGTTAATCAAAATTTACAGTACCCACACGTCATTCTTAAATATTAATTAAATGCAATGACTTTCTTTGGCGAAATAATTTGCGTTAGTTTATTGCCAATCGCAGCGTCCCGAATCGAGATGTTAATATTTACAATTTAGCGTAGTTCAGACAATGGTATCTGTGGAGCGTCATGGTTTATTTCTTTGAAATTTTCGATAATGCAAGTAGAATACTACATTCCCACACTTGGCATAGTGCCTGGGTACTAACTTATCAGTTTCTCGCACCGAACAATTTAAGTCCATAATATGTCTTTAAGCACCATCCCATCAGAAGTCACCGATGAATGTCACTGTGTCTTGATAATTGTAATGGTGGGTGATTACATTACAAACTCATTATTCGTCGACAGGCGAGATACTTGGGGAAATATCCAACTTGTCAGACCGTCGAAGTTCAAGTGTGATGAGGTCCACTTAGAGATAATCACACTGCCGTTAAATTAGCACGAAAGCGCGCATTTTCAGGAATATACTTACGGAAATGCATCATGATGCATGTTGTCGACGCATCAAACTATCCGATATGAACACACGCCCGTGGCTGTGAGTGGAGGCTTCTCTCTGGTATCATTTATATCGAATTTGATCCCGTTGATATTCTCCGCTGCCAGAGGCATCTAGCCCGCCGTACGTGCAATATTTGCCGGCAATATAATGCCAATTATAGGCAGAATGGGGGGGGGGTGTAAATCAATATTAGGTTCCGGTAGAATGAGTGTACACTGATGTGGTTAGATAAATGGAGATAAGTGAAGGCGGATAAGGAATGATATCTTCGAATCCGTATAATGCACTCACGATCAAGAATAATGTTACCCCGACCCGACCAAAATTAGCGAATAAATATTGAATGTATCGAAGTAACCCTGTCTGACACATGCTAAATTCAACTATTATAGCCGCATTGAACTTCAATGTATATGGTTGAATATATGGCTAATTGCCTTTTTAATGAATGTGAAAAAAGAGGCAAATATCACCAAGATCATACCATACATCTCTACATAAAGATCACATTCCACCAGTACAAAACCTGGAAACTTTTTGAAGTTTTGACAGGGAACCAACTCGAAACTGCATGATTTTCTGTGACTTGTGCGAGCCGATATCACAATAAACATTGAATTAATTACCCAGGAGAAATTCCATAATTGTAAGCGACGCAAAGCAAAATCGCTCACAAATCGCCAAATATTGAGTTGGGACCTTCACCTACAATGAAGTTCATTATAAAGGAATAGATAATAAATAAGAAATATATTGCCCGCGTTATTTTTCGACTTTATAAGGTTCCCTGTCAAAAAGTTCCCAGGGTTTGTACTGGTGGAATATCATCTCTACGGGCGTCAGCCAGAGTAGAGATTCATGGCATGAATTCTTAATTACCCGTGCAACTTTCAGCTTTAAAAGTGTGTCGTGGCATTTGGCTTGCTCCCATGCAGAACATTACGTGGAAAATAAAAAGACACTAATTCCTCCGAGGCCGTTTGGTTTTGGGGCCTTATGCGAGTTAGATTGGAAGTCAGAGTTCTGTCCCCTCAATACGCTAGACATACCACATAACTGGCAAGTTGATGAAATAATTTTGTAGCAACAGGAACCGGGAATCCAGAAACGACAATGGATCATTTTTGTTTCGCCTCAGTCAAAATCTGCAGATCGGCATACAGCACATGGCATACATTAGTTTGTATTGTGATACCCATACTATATGAGCAGCCCGGTCCTACTGTGGAGGCACGCCTGTCTTGGACTCCGGTAGTGGAAACTTCACCAATGATGCCCAGAGCAGTCTACCTTGCGGCAGATTACATATGTCAACTTGTCAAGATAAAGGTAACAAAAGAAATATAACGTAACAGCATAGAACACCTTGGATAACCCCCTGTATATGCATTTGTTTGGGTTTATGGTGCCCATGTTAGATTGTACGCGTTACAGAGTCAAAAGGAAATAGCGGGGAATTCCATTACTCACAAGAAGCAGTACTTCAGATTAGTGTAGGCATAACAATCCATGTTTAGAGTTCTTTGGATTCTTGAATGTTAATATGTATAAGGAAAGTTTGAATGATATTAAAGTTGAAATTGCAACAAAAAGACGTCGATTGCTTATAATTACAAATGATTAATTTCAACAAATCAGAAAGAATTTTCTCAAGAATTGTCTCTGTAGCCGTAAAGTAAGATTTATATCTGTATTATGACTATGACTGCAGGGATTCTTTTGCACTCTCGATTATAAAAAAAAAATATTTTTGTTCAAACATAGTCACAACATACCTTAACATGATAGTATCTAATTTATTTTGGGCGAATATATCCACCTCCTTTGCTAAATGCCATTTGAGAATATAGACATTTGTCAAATTTTATAATTGTGAGTTTTGGCGGCCATTTTTGGCGACCATCTTGGGTCAAATAGATCAATGTCGAGTGAAAATCAATGAAACTAACCATACTTAAAACTGTGTATACTTTTGATTATTTTATTCCGCCTATGTCTGTCCAAAGTTAATCTAGAACCCCGAGAAGCAAGTTTTTGTGAAATTACATAATGCATTGTTTAATTTGCATTTTTCGGAGTATGGACAACAATTAGACCCAAATTACAACATAATTTGTTTTCCAAAGTACTAGTTGTGACAACTGATAAAAAAGACAAATGCTACTTGTCATAGTTTACACATAACCGAAAATGATGCAAGGGGCTTGTGTGACAATTCAACAAATATCTATATTTCGGTCTCCATTTTGACAGCCCTCTTGGAAGCTTGGTGCAATTTTATCATTGATTTAGAAATATTTTCCTTTTTCTATGTTAAATTTTCTTCTTCACTCAGGGCCCATTTTGCAATTGGTTGTGGCTGCCATGGTGATGGTTTGATCTAATTTTCGTGGTATCATTCTGTTGAATTATCGGGTATAAACAGCTGTATTTCACCACATTTACACAATATACCATAAGTCAATGGTCTTCCGCGAGCAGGGAACACATATATTCACATATATTCACTTTTACCCGGCCAGCACATGAATGATATCAATGAAAATTGGACACAAAAATCAATGATTTTCTCAAATTTGGCCATATTTGAAAAGTTTTACATTATCTTCATCAAATTCAATTATTTTCTGTTCAACACTTGGCTAGAATCACAGAATTGAATTTTGGTAATAACTTTCATAGCACATTTTTTAGTTCACATTTTAAAGATAGTTGGCAAGAATGAGATCAGAAATATGACATATTATGTTGTCGAAATGGTTAGTTACTAGGACTTATTCAAATGTAGGTCGCTATTAAATACAAATTTCAAACATCAGTTAATGATTCAAGAGGAAAGTGTGAAAAATCATCAATTTTCCGAATTTCGGTCGCCATTTTGGCGGCCATCTTTGTTTATGGTGTCCACTTTACTGTCAAGTGGAAGTATGGTCTATCAGTTTCACACCAGTGATCAGATATTCAATTTTCTATAATAAATGTACTAGTAGCTATTAACAAACTGACTCAGTGCATACATGTACTCTGAAATTTTGGATAGCGGTCATTTTGATGACGTCATAAATCCACCCAGTCGCAACCCCCATGTGTCTAACATTTTAGTATGGTCGTTGGGCGGTTAGACCCGGAATAAATTGGCAAAGAAGCCGTTTTGGTCTCAAAACGCGCGGACTAGTTTGCTGAACAACATATACAAAATTCGCTAAAATCCGCTTTGGGGAAACTTCACAATTCAACATGGCGTCCAAAAAGTTGGTATCGGGAAATGCCGAGGTTCTGTGGTAGGTGCATCCATTAGTGCCAAATTTGTAATAAATTGAAATATGCAATAGCGGTAGTTTGTCGTAAACCATATATGTAAAATGTCTGTCCCAAAATGGCCGCCAAACTGGACAAAATCGAATGAAAATCACATTTTTGCAAAATTGATTAGCTAGTCCTATAAGAGTGAACAAACGCTCGAATTACGCAAGGAAAGATGATTGCAGAGTATAGGAGAAACTTTTTGTTAGAGATGCACGAATTCTCTCGAATGTATCTCAAGAGAGAGCAAGCGAACGCAGGGTCTCATACGACGGTTAAATCCTGACTTTTGGTCGCCTAGAAACGGAATAACAACGCAGTTTTATCTGTAATTTTTGTCTTGAATCGTGAGATATATATGTGTAACTAAACAGCTAAATGGGATTTAGTATGGATGTATTGAATCTGTGACCTTTTCGAGAAGCAGAGATATATGTACTCAAAGCAGTATCACGAGTGTGACCAATTACAATTTATTTTGATATCTAAAACACCAAACCTGTTAAAATCCACTGCTATAGTACAGTTTGAGAGATATTCACAGAGTACTGGGCAAAATATGTAGATCCTATTGTTCGCGTCTGGAAATATTGGTCATAGTTGCCTCCAATCAAGCGATGAAACATGAATATTTCGCTTGTATCACAAAAATGCATGTTGGTATATTATGAACGCAATTTATCAAACCACAAAGGAGTACCATATAGTATATTCAATAAATTCTGGGTTTATACGTGAAAATTATATTTACTTATATTCACCAATGCCGCATATACGGTAAACTTATTACATTGTCTGCAACCGCATAACCGCGTCTACACATTATCATTAATGTTACACACATATGCTCCACACAAAACCACAAATAGCAACATTGGGTGGGTGTTCAACGTTGAAATAACAGCTTTAAACGCTAATAACCTGATATTTAGCACACCTTTGTGGGTGATATTGGCAAGATATTTTAAAACAACAACATACTGAACATTAATATTGTGCATTGCGTAGTAGCATATTCCAGTTGTACAGTACCGACTGAAGTCATTTTAACAACACTGTCTACTAAGAAACCGGGTTGGTAGAAGCATGAACTTTAGTCTTAAACTGAATGTACGATGTACCGTCTCTTTGACATGGTGAGATGGTGGGCTAATCTAGTGACTAAGATGAGTGTTTCTTTACAGTATAATAAGCATTGCGACATACGTGTATGGTTTATTATCACGGAGAGTGTTGAAACATTCGGGAATTTAACTATTATGCATACCACAAGGCTATGCGCTTCAGTTTTTGCGTTACATTCCATAATGAATCATCATGCCGAATGAAACTACCACACCCTGTGTGGCGAAACATTGCTTCGTGTGCTGCATGCCCAATATTATTATGTTTGGTCCGGCTGTTGGGTGTATTCTAAGGAGAAAACCCGAACTTTCAACACCGGATTGACTTGCGTTGTAGTCACCAATAAATCCTTCAGATGGATCTGTTTTAATGATCTGTGTACCTTTAACGACATTTAACACCATGCAGACTTGTATATTACCAATACGTATTTTTACGAATATGGGTTATCCAATATGTTGCTTTGGTAGTGGCATGGCTTGAAGTTGCAGCCATTTTGACGGCCATTTCATGTTCGCGAGTGTATTATTTTCCGACCGTGTTTCTCTATTCGCTTTCGTACTCTATTTTCACACCCACTAGCATGTCTGTGTAATTCCTAGGCCACAATATATCGTATATTGACTTATTTCGATAACTGATATCATATAGGCAACCAAGTTGGACGCCATCTTGGATAACAAAGTTTCCCCTTAGCGGATTTTAGCGGATTTTATATATGTTATACTGAGGACTCTCTTGTGTCTATTGACACCAACATCGCTTCTTTACCAATTAATTCCGGGTTAACCCATCATTTCGCGTACTACGACCATACTATTTGTTTTCTGGTGCTTGAGATATCAAGCAACGTCATTATCATAGTCTCCATATTTCTTCACAAAATACACCCGGGAGTACATAAGAGCCTCTACTATATGTTGTGTGGTTGCTCCACTACGCGTCACGTACGATTCATATTCAAGCGTGGACTCAAGTCGACGCTGTTAACAGTGCTGTCAATGAATTTTCTGTTCATCGTTTTTGTTCATTGTTCTGTTTTGTAAGTCTGTACCAGATTGTGAAATATAGCTTTTACTTGGATCAAGCGATTGTGATTTATGGCCGTTAGAAGTGAGGAGGTATTCGAAATAGTGAACTCCCTTGTAACGAATTATATCAATAACTATGTGTTAAAGTGGCGCGCTCGTTTTAAATTTCGATGTTTTTATTTATATTTTACTCGTTTTAACTACACACCCCTATGAACTACATATTCGTTGCAGGAATTATTTTACTTACGAATGAAAGGGGTAATGAGCATTTCACAAACATTTATTAAATGATTGAGGTACGTTTGATGTTAAAAATCGAAGCAAAATCGATACCTATTTCCTTTATAAATTTCAGTTATTGGATGGGTGACGTAGATTCAGGGCCGTAAAACATTTTTACTTACGAATCAAATCGATTTGTTGGAATGCAGTTGTATAGGATGAGCACTTATCTCGTCCCGTGTCAGTCCAACATGGTGTGTTTTAACAGTTCCACAGAATAGTGAATACAATCAATGAAACGGGCCATTATCAGAAGTGTGGTGTTGACATGATGAACTATTAATTAGCTTTCAAACTTCACTCTAAACCCTAAATAATCACAGGTGAGTGGTTGAGATAACGACCGTTCGTTGAACATATTATCTGAAAATTTCTCACCTATGTATATGAGTTATTCTTCTCTTGTGTTTATATGTTTTTTTCTGTCTGTCGTCTGCTCTTATTACATGAACACCACCGAAAATGAATAATAGACCATTCCAATGTATACATCTATAACTAAAATGGGAGAATCTATTTAGTATATCAGTATATCTCCAACACTTACTGGCTGGGAACATCTTATTCGTGATGTGGTTTACCGTGGATTCTTTACAAAGTACTTACGTAACGTGACGTCAACGGGATGCGCATTGAACACGTGTGGCATACGGATTTGTAAATACAACACAGCACTGTAATACTTGGAACAAGCGTACAATAAATACAAATCTGGTTCATTTTTTGTCATTATTCAAACGGACATGCCATGCTGTATGTCATTTGGGTGTTTACTAAGACATACATGTAACAATAATCACACACCCTCTATATTCTCACAATTAGCTAATACAATTGGTTACGTACTTCACAACTTATATACGAAGAATTCCCATGCTATATCAAATAGCCCAATTTCGTTGGTCAGCTTAATGGAAACAAGCGAAGACGTATAATTATTATTTACTGAAAGGGGCGGTTTGAATGACATTGTGGCCGAACATAATTACAACCAAAAAGACGTCGATTGCTTATAATTACGCCCTCCCTCCAGGAAGATTAATTTCAACACATTAGAAATAATTGTCTCAAATCTCTTTGCTGTAAATATTCACGATTTTCGTTAGACGAGAATCCAGTTCGAACGATAGGACGAAATTTTATTGGCAGATTCTGCCTACAAGGAAACATTAAACGAAGTTCAAGGCCGCTCAAGTGACTTGAACGTAAACAAAATGAAAGTGACGCAGGGGAAAAAGAACGCGACGAACGATGTGGACATTAGTCAAACATATTGTCGCTTGTGTCGCTTTCGGTGCGCTCCAAAAAACATGCGACTGTTTGTGATATGAGCAATAGAGTTACCCCCCCCCCCCCAGCCAGCTATCAAATGATCAGAGTCTGTGAATATTAATCGAAGCAGGCTATATGAGCACGTGTACATTTTTTTGCGTACCACGACCACACTACATGTGTACATTTGTATCTCAAAGGAAACCCGCTTGATTTAGTCTTCCACATATCACATTAACCCCAAACGCGTGGACATGTTGTTAAATTTTAGACTATATGACATTTAAGGTAGATCTGTTACAACACAAACCTTGCATTCGGTGGGTTCTTTGAAGAACCAAACTTACGATGTGGTTCCAAATGGAACCAAAGCGGCGTGGAACCAAACTGTTTGGTTACATATTGGTATTTGGTTCCCCGGGTAACCAAATTGGGAGCTGTTTTCTTAGAGTGTACACACCGAAGTAATTAATACTACTCTATCCGTCTCACGGTTAGGACAATACGACTATCGGACTACGGTTAGAAAGTGCGCATAATTTGATTACGTTTAGCGACTTTTATTCGAAACCGCAAGTAACAACACTGAGGTGGGGGCTGTATGTTATATTCTGTGATGAAATTGCGTATGCGTGGGAATTTACTAATATAAAAACTACAGGTCGTATGTGCACCATCGCCTTATTTCGCCCAATTTGCGCGGTTCTCTAGTGGTGGTTAATTGTGCAACGTATGTGCCAAGGAAAAACAGACGCAGCATTTGTGTAAATGTTAGCCCAAACTACATTTCGGCTACATTTGAAGTAACGACAGTTTTGTTATTTATTTCGAGGAATAATACCGCATCAGATGAATTCAGCCCAAATATGTTAACAGTTTTCGTGTAAAACATTTGCAGTAGGTTAGCGTTATTTGGTATTTGTGGATGTCCTTTAACATGGCGAAAATAGACTACTGCGCTTGAACGAGCATGTGAATTTGTCGTTTTTAATGTATAGCAACTTAATAATCAATAGCAGAGGCATTCTCTGTCAAATACAGTCGCTCTATTTACGATATTAATTGCTGAACTTTCTAAATTAAACTACGCGTAAACGGGTACCTACTGTAAATTATAGAAGATGTCGGAATAGGCCTAATCGCCACAGGGCCAACTCGCCCCAGTCGACGTGTGCCAATTCGGTACACACTATAAAATGTATCCGAGGCCGAGGCCGGCTCGAAATAAAAGTTGTATACGGGTGTTATATAGCGTTGTTTCTGAATGAATATTATTGAAATTTGGTGTATATGTCCGGGCTGGGACATGGAATACAACAACGTTTGAATTGTTTTTTAATTTACAAAATATTTTTCGTTCTGAAACACACTATAAAGTGTATGCGACCGGGTCCAAAATAAAAGGCGTGAGCGGACTTGATGTCGCATTATCTTCTTTGTTTATAAATGGACAACACTGAAATTTAGTACAGAATATCTTCACGTTTTAGAACAGGCTCATCGCCTAACATAAACAACTAAAAATCTCGCTGTGTCAGGCACATGTAGCTGATATAGTTTCATAGCAATATTTATTTTAAACTGAGAATAATTAGCCAGTAAATAGCACAATGAACAGAGGGGTTATGACATGGACAACATTAACGTTTGAATTGTTCTTAAATTCACAAATTTGTTGCTTTTATTCAACTTTGCGTTCTTTCATTCTATAAAGTGTAAACGGTCGGCCCCATTTAAAAGGTTAAGCGGCTTATGTGCTTTGTGTTATAGGTAATCGGATTAACTAATTGGCGACTCTAAACTATTGTGTTTTGGGGTATTTGAGCTTTTTTTGTGAAATAATAATTTAGGACGTGAATACATTTATTTTAAACTAGCCGATGAGCCCGACGTTGTCCGGGCTATTCAAAAACCAAATTTCAAGTCGATAGCTCTACCCGTTTCCGAGATCTGGTCTGCGCATGCGCGAAGCTGGCGTCGCACGGACTCGGCGACCCGATAAAATTCGTATCCGGGGCAAGATACATTCACATAGCAAATTTCAAGTCGATAGCTCCACCCGTTTCCGAGATCTCGTCTGCGCATGCGCGAAGCTGGTGTCGCACGGGCTCGGCGACCCGATAAAATTCGTATCCGGGGCAAGATACATTCACATAGCAAATTTCAAGTCGATAGCTCCACCCGTTTCCGAGATCTCGTCTGCGCATGCGCGAAGCGGGCGCCGCACGGGCTCGCCAATACGACAACGTTCACCGCCTGGTCAAACTACACACACGTACCAAGTTTCGTCCCGATCGGTCGAGAATCGTAGATTTGTATTAATGACAGACAGACAGACAGACAGACAAACAAACATACAGACAGAGGTCTTCAAAATATATATGAGATGATAATGATAATACACAAATAAAATATAATAACGAACATGAGACATACATGATTTATAAACTGTTAACAAAAGATATCAAATACATGACAAAGATGACTCAGTGAAGTTTATAAAGTGAACATAAAAACATCAAGGTAAGAATCTTTTTAAGGAATGTAACTTGATTTAATGATAATAAACACATAAATTAAAATAACAAACATGAGACATACATGATTTATAAACTGTTAACAAAAGATATCAAATTCAATACACGACAAAGATGACTCAGTGAAGTTTATAAAGTGAACATAAAAATATTAAGGTAAGAATCTTTTTAAGCATTACTAAACCCTTTAGCACAGACCACAGTCCACTTCACTCATCCGATCATCACCAAACTTCATATTTATCTTGATATTGATCTATCAGATGAGAGCTATCAAATATTTTTTGAATTTCATAGGAAAAAATGTTATCGCGTCATGTCGATATCTACATATTACTTAGAAATTTCACCTTTACAGATTCATAATTGCTCCATTGACGGTAACAGATGAAATTACCCCCCTCTTCGGGTAGAGTGTCACTGAAACTTTATTTTGTCAGACTGTCTGTATAGTCACTGATTATATGTGGCAATAATCTGTAATAAGATGTAGCACTATTTTATTTTATATTTACATGTAGTGCTGTTTTTATACAACAATTCTACCCCCCCTAGATCATCATGTGATCGACCATACATCGCGTGTGAGGACCTGGTTGAATTAAGGGGGGTTTTATGGATCACTTCTGTCCTCAAGCTAGATTATACTTATGCCATTTAATGGCATGTTTCTAACGTGGAGGGGTAGATATGCTTGAGACCCCACCACTCTTCAATTCACACCAAGTTCTCAGCTGTCATGTTCGGGTATTATAACCCATAGCCATGATATATGGTTTATTTTGTGTATACAAGTAATATAGTTATTTTCAGTACCTTTATATACCAGTACTGTATATAACAGTGCATATAAATGAATCCATGTGTACATGTATATTGATTCTGTACATGTATATTGATTCAACGGATTCAGTGGTTTTGTCCATCAGTCTATCAAATTTGCGGGGAAAACATGTCCACCAGCAATACACCCTGCTAACTTTCAAATTTGAATCAATTGGCGCACCCTGGATAACTTTTTCTCATGTGGATATTTTGGGTCACCACTAGATGTGAGCCATATTTTGTTCTCAGACTTTCCTTGTGAAAACATCACTGCCAGCGGTGATCTTGAATTTTACTCTTGTTTATGGCTAAATAATTTGGTTGATCCTACAGACGACATCCCTTGTCCGATCGTCATCAAATTCCACAATGATCTTCTGGATAACCAGGGTGAGAGTAATCTAATTTTTCCGAATTTCGTTAAAAAACATGACCACAGGCAGCAATTTTCGGAGAATTGCGCGATTTAACCTTGAATTGACCATTTTAAAGGTGAAGGTCATGTCGGGGTCACGATTTGACCCGTCCAAAACACTTCCCGGACAAAACTACCCGTCGAAATCCGCCCGGCTTTACCCGATTTGACCTTGAATTGACAATTTTGAAGGTCAAGGTCAGGTCGGGGTCATTATTTGACCCATCCAAAACACCACTGGGACAAAAGTAACGGTATGTATCAAATTTCGTTGAAATCCTTCCGTTTTACCAGATTTTACCTTGAATTGATCTTTTTGAATGTCAAAGTCAGGTCGGGGTCAAGATTTGACCCGTCCAAAATACTCCCTGGAAATAATTTCCACTAGGTATCAAATTTCGTCAAATCTGTCCGGCAGTTTTCCAGGCCATAGCTAACAGACAAAGAGACAGCAAAAGTCCCAAAAAAATTATTAGACTAGCTGATGTACCCGACTTCGTTCGGGCTATTTAGGGATTTCTTTGTGATCGCCTCCATCTGGACAGTACCCAGTATATACAGTGTCTGGACAAACTATTTTTCAATTGGTCCAGAAACATGCCTATATCAGCACGTTCGAGGACATGGTCCCACGTGAATTTGGACCCGTCCATATTGCTTCCGGGGTCGAAGTAGTCCTACACACAAAATTTTAGTCGGATCGGTCAAGGTCCAGAAACATGCCTATGAGCGAGGTCAAGTTGACACGTTAAATACCAAATCCGAGTCGGATCGGTCGAGCAGTGTTAGAGTCTATAACACATACACACATGCATTCATACATACACACATACATACAGACAGATATTCCAAAATGTATAATCGATAGCTACAACAATTCTATGGTAGATAGTTCACGGGCGACCTGATGCATGCATCTTAGTTTTCTTGTATTTACGGTGATGTGACGAAGGGGTCGTGACTGCGAGTGCCTCCTTTGGGTATCACTACATGAATATTGAATGGCTAGTCCGAAATGTCGTGCAAGTACCAGCTTCGAGTTGCACCTCTTGGGTTGGAATTTTCCGGCAGAGACTCAGACAAACGATTGGAGAAAATTACCCCCATCCCCACCCTGCCGATTGGTAGTTCTATTTAGATTCATATTGAAAACCCAAAACAATGGGGGGGGGGGGGGGTAGAGAGCGCTCGCACATCACAAAGTCCCTGGATACAGGACCATATATATGCCCGCATTTTAGACACGTATCTCCAATAAAACCACATATGTCCACAGAAGTAAACTTGGCTAAGATATGTGTGGATAAGACATATTGTGTCACAATTGGGACGACAATATCGCAATTGTCTATGTTCGTTAACGGGAGAATGGAAACAACGATAGATAGACTGTATTTTACGGTTCACTGTGCCTAATTATACTATGTTTACTTAATTTTATTTGAAATGCTTTTGGTACTTATATTGAAAAGATAGAGCTTCATCTCTTAAGTCATCGGAACACTTGAGAAGTAATATGCATGATATATACATACATGTAGATCAAAAGTCTTCAATTACGTACCATGCTTTTCGATGAACTACATCAAGTAATTCAATGTCATAATACATTTTAAAATAGATTCCAAATACGCTTATAGATTTCAGCACGGTGTCTACTGAAAAACATAGTTACGTTCGGTGCTTGAATATATAAAAACAAATTTGGTCGAGAAATCGGAAAACGAATGTGGAACGAAACAGTGCCTTCGTATTGTGATTGAAGGTTAATAATGACCATTGGGAGGCGGAAGCTGCCTAATGTGGAAACCTATTTCATGGTTTCGTCTTTGAACACAAACCCCACCATTAGCGCGCGCCGCGTGTATACTGTTCTGCAAATTCTTGAAAGCTGTGGTCCGATGGGCATTTTAATTATAATAGATAATTGTTTTTCCCCGTTTAAAAGTCGAACTGCGCGTAGTAGACATCCAATATGTTTATGATGGGAACAGAGGAGCCATTCTAACACACGCAGTGGACTGTTTGTAGTCCGAGTTGATGGGACATAACATTGTACTAATCATACTTATCCACGTGAACAGGGAAAACTACCCTTGAATGCATAAAACAGTGTTAAAATCGCGTCTGAAGAATCAACACTAAGTGGCTCCCATTCGTTGGCGATTGCCCTGTTCTTATCTCATTGTGTTCGTTTGCGAGACGCGGTTCATTGGTGATTATTACGCCCTCCTATAGGGTGTATTTTGTCAAGCGTGATTGGCCGCGTCATAGGTGATGGAGTTATTGTGATTAAAAACGTACTCTGTATTTGCGTACGTGTTTTGTGTGCTCTGTAATATCGGACAGCTAACACTGGGATTTCGCCCCGATAAGTCTTGCGTAGAGATTAAACTCCACTAGTTCAAAGCCTAGGGAATTGTTGATGTTGTGACAGGGAATTCTATAAGTTTATACAATTGCAAAAAAACAGTGCAGGTAATATATTTCTTAGTTAATATATGTTCATTAATAACGTATTTCACCGTAGTTGAAGGTCCCAAGCTCCAATATATTTTTATATGTGCATAAGGGCAAAGCGCGCGTGGTTGTTTATAAATAGACCAATAGTTTAAAAATATCTATTTCTGTCTGATGTTGTGTCGGATTCCACATACTTACCATGATATCAAACTTCTTCCACAATGATGGATCACCATATTTAATTCAGCCCATTTACGTATGTATTTAGGTTCGCGTTCGTCTATATAATAAGACACATATCAAGGTTCCGATTTGATGGCAATATTAATGTCGAACTGAACCAATAGTTTGACAAAATGTCCCATTTCTAGCTACTATGACTCAACATGCAGGTACTGATGGGTTTTTGTTGTGAATTAAGTAAAAACTAAGATTTTCTCGATTTCAAGTCGGCAGCTTGGCGGCCATCTTTGAAAAGATCATCCCAAATTCAGCTGAAATAACAAAAAGATATCATAGAGGCGGGGGGGGGGGGGGGTCGCACAAAAGTTTTATCATACAGGGCCGGGGTGGGTGGGTCCGAAGAGGCCCGAAAAAATGAGTTTGTGCAAAATTTTTTCTATTCACATTTTTGCCCTTGTTTTAGGTTGTTTTCAAATATATTAATTAATAATTGTGTTCTAAGGCAGGTTATGGCATTTACAGACACTTAGGAACATGGTAGGTATAAGATATAAGTAATACAGGGGAGATATTCCAAAAACATACCTATACCGGGCGGGGTGGGTGCATCTCAGAGGCCTGAAAACCCACATTATGGACATTGATTTAAGTTGTTTTCACTAATAAATGTGTTCTGACATAGATTATGACCTTAACCAACACTTAAGAACATATGTAGGTATAAGATAAAGCACTCTCTGGTGCCAAATAAAAGTGATGACTGAATAGTAGTGCTGGTTTGCATTTCACCTCAAATTAATATTGAATAGTGCCTGATAGTGCTGGCATTTTCACTCTGGCATGTCTAATGACCAAATAATACTAGTGCTGCAGAGTGCTGGCTAACAAAATACCTCAAATTAAATAATAAACATGCCAGCCTGTTTATTTGGTTCCAAAGAGTGATACTTATATATACTATATAACTGTCACTGCAGGTATGGCTATAAGGTGTTCTGATATGATGGTTGGTGGCCCCTTTTTGTGAACAACAGTGAAGAAGTCATTAATTAGTAACTGGACTATTTATGTAAAAATTAAACACAATGTTGGCTTATTGGCACTATAAATATTACCTCACAGTATGTGTGCATACTGTAGAATAAAACACTTTTTTATTTCAAAATGTATTTTTCAATGTCGAAAATAACATAACCGTTGATAGTTTTTCAATTGTTTGAACACTTGGAATCTGCCAGAAACGGACCAATTTAAAACTTACCTTTGATTCTGTTTGATTTGGTCTTGAATAGATTAAAAATAAAAAAAAAATCTTATTTTAGGGGGTGGGTCCAAAAAAATCAGGCGGAAAAAAATATTTTTTTGGCACAAAAAGGGTGGGTGGGTAGCAAAAGGGCTGTAAATTTTTTTTTGGGCCCGGTATGTGTAAATTTTCTCATGATCCCCCCCCCCGATAGAGGCATAATTAATTTGATATTGCTGTACTTTTCTGCTTCTTTTACAATAGAAACCATCTCCATGTAGCAAGGGCGGCCATTTTGGCCACCATATTGGAGTTACCCGAATTTCTCAAATTCCTAATAGCTGCCAGCTAGTCAGCCGGTGGATTCGTAAGAATGGTGCCCTATAGACCACCGGAATCCGCAAAGAAAAAAAAACTTTATACGCCAAAACACACATTGGCCAAAAACCCGGTTTGGATGCCGGACTATTAATAAACAAATCCGTATCCAGGTCTACCATGTATACATCTGAATGGCTCATTGATGTAAGTGGAATTGATTAACACATTCTAGATATAGTCTATTTATAACATTGGACAAACAAGTTTATGACAAATGCTCTTTATTTGTACCGTGTTTGGTATTGGGGCATTTTTTTCTCGAAAATTTCATGTAGATAATTATACGGAACAGGACTTACTAGGTTTAAGTTGAGATATGAGGATACATTTAGATGCTTTAATTATTGCTCTAACTAATTTACAATGAGACAACCAAATTTCAATAGGTTACCAAATAACTTTATAAAGATACGGGCGGCGTTGGTGGTGGGTATGCTGTTAAAATATTCAACTCTGTCAAAAACCGCCATAAACAGAAAGACTAGTAAGATATAGACAGACCTTGTTCTTATACCAATCAAAAATACGGCATAAACAATATTTTATTGTCAAGTTTGTTTTCTTTTGTTATGTAAACAAAATAAAAAAAACGTTACAGAACCTGAGGCGTTATTTCGCTAAAATCCGATTCAGATTCTGGATTCAGATTACAGATTGGTCCCCGTACGACTTGGTTCGGCAAAAGAACAGACCAGAAATTGGCAGAATCAGTAAACGAACAGACCGTAATCTCAATTTCGTGGTAATCCGATTGGGATTCGGATTCCGATTACGGACTCAAATGTTCGTAATGTAAACAAACCGAGATTTCGCCACCTCAGAGAAATTTAAATGCGGAGACAAATTTATTTTATTGAATGTAAACTGGGAGAATATTACTGAAATTAGCCAAATAATAACGCTATTGATAGTAACGCTGGGGGAGCACTTCGGTTGATGGCGAAGCAATTGCAAATCATTGTTGATTGTCACTTTCATATGTCCATTTCATAATTCCATCCTTAAAATACCACCCGAACGCATGTCGATTTCGAATTCGGCGGATACGTCACCATTGACCGAATTCATATGAAACTGCATGGATATGTCTTCTGCTGTGTTCGTTATTATAATGTTTCTTCTTATTCAAGAAATAGTAGGATTATATGGTATCGATGGATTATTAAATACACGTATGTACTATCATCTAGTCTTAAAGTTATAGCAATTTCATGTTTAACATGTTTTGTTTCGTTAAATGCAGTCGTTTTGCACAATAGTCTCTGTATAGACAACAGACACATGTTCTAGGGACGTGGCTAGAAGTTTCCTCAAATTTCCGGCCAACTGCACCCCCCCCCCCATTGAACCAAACATCAATCTCACAGGTTCGCAGAATTCAATTTGCTCCCCTTGGAAATTTCCAATCTGACAAACAACTAGATTGGAAAATTACCAACTTTTACTGGTTGAAAAAATCAAACAATGAGAACAATGCCAACCTATATATGGTGTCAAATTAATGTCCAACTAATGTTGTGTCATGCATGAAATTTCCGACTGCTGGAATGTACCAAAGTTTAGTTTAGATATATTTATTTCAAATATATGTCAAATTTAGATAACACATGATATATAACACATACATTTGTTTATACATACAAAGGAATTGGGGGACAAGTACTGACTCACTTAAGGGTACCCCCTCTCCCATATGTTATTACACTGAAAAAATAAATAATTAGTAATGGCAAAGCAACATGACTACCAAAACAAGTTGAACATATATACAGATCACTGGATACCCCCTCTCCCGAGTTAGTCATAAGTTTGTATATGTATTTATTTAAAATCGGGTTTGTTTGTTGCGTTTGTTGGCTTGTACGTATCATTATTTGAAACAGTTAGTCAAAATAATCCTGATTTTCCTCACGTATGAATGACTGCACAGCTTAGCAAATTGTACCAAAGTTCGGGGTGGGGGTCGAGACACACAATCAATCCCTGTCGTCACGTCCCCGTTCAACTGACAAGTTTCGTGTGTTCTTCACAACATCTTCGGAATTTGATTCAGGAGGCCTAGAGCTGTCACGTTTATATATGCTTGCCATCATCAATAAACACACTTTAACTTGAAAAAAAAGATGCGATTAAGTCGGATTGGCAGCAAATTATGTGCCGTGTATATACACATAGAAGAAAAGCATGACTTTCACAACAAACATGAACTTTATAAATATAAGATACAAATGATACTTGTGTCAAATACATGAGCCATGTTTGACGCTGGGAGAACATTAAACATAGTTTCGGAGACCACGTGGATTTCAAAATCTGACCTAGAATCGGGAATTAGCCCCGCCCCCGTAATCGGCTTCGGATTCTCAATCCGGATTTTAGCGAAATTACGACTCTGGCTTTTGTTTAGATCGGGATATGGTAAACATAAAGAGCGTTATTTGTTACTGTTTTCCACATATGGAAAAAATAAAGAGCGTTTATATCATTTGTGTGTGATTATCCAATAGAATTGCGCTGTGTTATGTAAATAGAAGCAGAAATTCTGTAAAACGAGCAGGCTCTTGTTTACGTACACCATCGTACGTCTTGACGACAATATACTATTTACGCGCTGATTATGTTTGGCATATGAACAAAACTTGAACAATTAATATGAGTATTTCTGCAACGGACGCTGCCCGTGACTTTAAGAGTGGAAGTCTTTATTGTGAATGTATTAGTCCCATCTCGTGTTCCCTTTCTGTTGCATAATTATGCTACTACCGTTATTTATTTTCTTGAATAACTGGACCTATCCAATGTTCTCTCAACTGTAAATTTATATTTCCTCTGATAAAAAATAAGTCGTTGATTCTAATCCGACTGCATATAAATTACATATCAAATACATTTAGCACACACACTTACCGTTGATGTTCTGTAATCCGTGTGTGTTCATTGTATACCCCCTCAAACCACTCATTGGTGCATAAACCTTGTCACAATATGGACTAACGTACTCACATGGAGATAGAATTATGACTGGTTTTATGAGTTGGATGTTCGGGATGTTTCTAAGGTTTTTGAGGGAATTAATCACGACTGATTTGAATTAATTGTGAGTATCCATTACCTCCGACAAACAAATACATTATCTGTATCAGAACGTAATATTATACATTCAAAAATTTAAATAATACTAGGTTTTAAATTTCTGAAATGCCCGAAATTTTATAATTTCCATGGAATATATAATTTTAATGAACACAATATTTATATTATATGGAAATTATATATTAAATAATTAAAAGAACTGAATAAGAAAAATAACATCATGTATACATGCATGCAACTGACTACATGTATGAACTGTGTGTATGTACTCACATAGGATATGAACTTGAGGTGATCCGAAACATGCCTGGACTTGTATAAACATGGTACACGATATAGTTATCTACTAATAATAGTATTACTCGATCATGATGGAGACAGAGTATATAGAAACACACGCACCCTTCCGATGGTTATAGTATTATTTGATCATGATAATGACATAGTATAATACACTGTGCCACATTCTACCCGTTTGCTCAAAAACTTAGAAAAAAAATCACACAAAAGTTGCGCGTGGATACAACTAACCAGGGCTTACCTGACGCCAAGCATACACTTTAGGCGTCAGGGAACAGCTAGTGACCTCGACCTTTCGCCAATGACCCTTGACCTATCCAACGTGGTAAACAAACTTCACCATTTTAAATTTTTACGAGCAAGTTGTTGCAATTGTTAACGAATTATAGCACAAACTGTCAAATTTATTGAATAATACTATACAGTAAGACGCTCAATTATATATGGATATGACTTACAAATGTTAAAACACATTTTCAGCTAGAACGACTTAGATTGCACTTATAAAACATTATGGGCCAACCAATTTCGGAAGATCTCCGTGCACCCAGTAACCCCGGTGGTCAAGTTCAACGGTTGAAAATGTGTTTATGGCTACAAAAGGACATACATGTCCATCTCTGATTGTGGCGAATGTTTGGTTACTTGAGTCAGTGTGTGAGTGGTATATGCTATTCACTCAAATCATATGAAATTTATTTTATTTACCATTTTTGTTGCAATTTATATTATTTTACCCACCCCCCCCATAGCTTCATAAAGTTCATTAAATCAACCTTAATATGGAGTTCCTAAAGATTATTTTAGTAACACCATGTAGGTGAAAAAAATCTCTTTTCTGCGGTATGTGGAACGTATTTAAGAACCCAAAATTACTATTTTAACTTATTTTTTAAAGATTAAATTTTTCTGCTGATTGTTGATCACTGAACAACTGAAGACAAGTCCAGTCTCATTCAATGGATCCTAAATAATGAAATAATGATTACTGTCACTAATTGTGTTAACTGGTCAGCATGTTAAATTGTTAATTTATTTTTAATTAATTCAATATATATTATTTTATTTAATTATCTATATATTAAATTATATTGACATTTTTTGTATTCTTTAAACACAAATATATTTGTCAGGCAAAAAAAAAAAGAGTATGTTTCCGATAATGGAGCGAAAAAATTAGGGTAGGTACAGCCTTCATAATTGCCTATGGCAATCAGCATTCAATGCCGAAGCAATTTGCTGAAGCAAACTAGGCCACTGCATACTGTTGCCGTAGTGTATTGCCGAAGCCAAACAATCTGAATAAAGAGGGCTGTAGGTAGGTAGGGATTTTTTTTTCTATTTTATTTTGATATTTTTTATCCAGCTGCAGAAATATTGAATCACCTCGACTGAAGAGACATAAAATGCCAACTTGTGTTGTGGGAAAAGTATTGCTTGATTATAAACACAGTGGAAATATACATTATGATTGATAAAAGATCAAACTTACCGGTACTTCATGCTTAAGTATGTTTTTTATTTAATATTCACATACCACATTTTCCTAAAGTTGGCTATCAACTTGGTACGAAATTGATGTCACTAACTTTTTTATAATTTTACCCATGACACGACTATAATACTGTACTTGTATTGTGACGACTACATCCCATTGTCTGGAGGTAGCCAGTACACCCAACCTAGCATGCCTGGTTTTTGGAAACAGTAGCTGTACCCCTACCATATGTGGTGATAACCTCTATACATGTATATATACTTACAGTAATGCCCTAAGTACTAAATCCTGAAAAGTTACCCATAACTCTGCTGTAGATAGAGAGTCAATTACTTATGGCATTACTGTACAGATACACACCACCATGATTGTTGATAGTGTTCCTATCTGTACTCTCGGGCTCCAAATAAAAGTGCAGGGGGGGATTCCATTGCAAGTTAATAACAGTGCAGACCCAAAAAATACCACAGGGGAAACTGAGCAAAACATCAACTATTAATAAACAATTATTTGTATAGTACATGCAATATAGGCCAAGCAATCACACATGGTAATCAACAAAATATGTGTCATGTGGTGTTTATTCAATATTTAAATGTTCACATGTATGCAATATACTTGAACTTGTACATGCATAAAGTTATAAGCTCATCAATTTGGTATCAGAATCATATACACATCTTGAGTTTGTGCTGTTTTCAATTTGCATAGCCTCAAAATTAATAAACTTGCAGACACAAACAGCCCTGGGAATTGACCTAGGCAATAGGCAATGCCTAGGTAAAAGCAGAGGCAAAATAAGTTTGCCTAGGAAATTATATTGCCTAGGTAAAACAAGTTCATTGGGTTACTAAAATTGATTTGTGTCTATCAGAAATAGAACCTCTTTAGCCAAAATGACTTCCTTAAATCACTATTTACATATATTGTCCTAAAATTGATTCCATGGTACCGGGCCATTAACTAGCTACCCATAAGGGCACTAGTTTTGGAGATGCTTTGTGGAATGTATATATATGACGAGTAGGGCCTGGAAATTTTCTCCAAAATAACTAAGCATTTCAGGTTATTATTGAATCATATTGATTTGAGATGGCAATATTGTTGCAAAATTGCCTAGGTAAAATCTGTTTTTGCCTAGGCTGATTTCTTTCACCTAGGCAAAAATATTGCCTTGGCAAATTTTCCTTAATTCCCAGGGCTGCCCAAATAACCACTATGCAGGGGCAGATTTCCAAATAAAATAACAGATATGCATGCATGTTTATTTGGAACCCAAGAGTATGTTCCATAAGTCCGAAACAAGGCATACAGGTAAAGCAGCCAGGCATGCCCGGGATCCACTCTCATAAAATTAAAATTGCAAAATTCATGCCCATCAATCCACAACCCATCACACACTTCACGTCACTTTTCACAGGGATATGTTATTAGAAGCCATGTGTTTTGTACACTAATAATCATCAATATTTATGAGCATTAGTCGTAAAAACAGAAATAAAAAATTTAGAAAACTTTTTCTCCAAATATCAATAAACACTTTAGGGTCGGCGGGTTATTTTTTAGGGTCGGTCGATGCACGGAAACAAAGCATCTTTATTTTCTGGCCTCATTCAACATTATTTCTTTCATTTGCATTTCGACCATATTTCTTTAAATTTGAAAGTGATGTGAAACACTCCAGTACGGTGACCAAATAGAAATGGTGAATAATCTTCCTCAAAGTACTTAGTTACATTTTACAAATATTATTTCCAAATTCACAACACACACCGTCATTCTTATATATTATTGAAATGCAGTGACTTTCGTTGGCGGAATCATTTTTGTAAATTTATCGTTGATAGTTGCATCCCGAATCTAGTCATAAATATTTACATTTGAGTGTAGTTCAGGCGATGTTTTCAATGGAGTGGTACGGTCGATTTGTTTCAGATTTTTGGCTCTGAGCCTCTGATAGTAGAATGCTACATTCTCCCAGTTGGCATGGTGCCTGAATACTAACTTATCAGTTTCACGTGCCCGAACAAGTCCATAATATGTCTTTAATATATTAACTTTATAATGTTTAATAATAAAGGTTGTGTTAAACATGCTGCCTCATTACATTATTAACATTGGATTACCCGTATATGTCTGCCCGAGTCTCAATGATCTTGTCATTTGGACAGACATTTGTTTACTACAGTTCCTTATGCCAAATTTCTAATTTGTTTATGAATAGAACCTGGTGTGAAATTGTCTACAATGGAGGTTACGAGCAGTTTACCTCATCAAAATACAAACCATTAATAGAACCATGCATATATAGCATCAGTTCTGACCGTCGCTCGCAGACGAGTATGATTCGCCACACCGTAGCATTTCAACCAGGCTCTGCTCAATGCTCATAATTAATTTTGACCAAATGTATATTTGTTTTCAATATTTAATAATTTGTGCAATAATAGCAAATAAGTCTCAATAGAAATATGCATTTTTTCAAGACTGAGTTGACAATAATGAAATTGATCATCTGGACGATACAGACACCGTGAAATAACATCAACCGAAAGAACCAACAAAGAACATCAACATATTTAGCATATATGTACAACCCAACTAATAGAGCTATAAATATGACTTGTACGTTAAATACCGTAACGAATCAACACAGATATATATCTATTGGCCTATCATATATGTAAAGATAAGTTTATTGACAATCAAGTCACCTTCACAGGTAGAGTAATTTAGATAAAACAGACAAACAAGTAAACAAATAGATGGACAGGACATATGAGAAAGTATTGATTGAAAGTTGATTGGTGAAATAAAGTGATAAAAACTTGCCTAATCTTCATGTCCAACAGTCATCAGATATAGAATAGGGCATTAATGGCCCTACAATAACAAATAGATTTTGTGATCCGTTAGTTAGTGAATTCAGTAAGTAACTTAGTTGGTGGACCCAACTATTCAAACAGAGCTAGATGCTCTCGAATAGTTGGGCCTCCGTAGCTTTATTCACGGATCCGGGGCCACTCGCCCCAGGGCCAGCTCGCCCCAGGCCGTTTTTGGGGCGAGCTGGCCCACCTTTCAGGGGCGAGCTGGCCCGGGTATTACATTTGTATTAAAGTTGTAAATAAGTTAATATATATTGATATATTATAATTTCTTAAGTTCAGATTATGATATATTTCAGAGTTATGTCCATCAATTTTGACATTTAGATTACTTTAGGCACGTTTGTTAGCAAAGATAATAGCCATGCAGTATATCACACTAGTTGGTTCGAACGACGAACCGGCGAATTCATAATTAACAATAATGAACTGTTTTCACAATCTGGATATTAAAGTTTCTCTTATTCTCTGAGTTCATCTCACTATCTCTGGAGTTTGGGAAACCCTTAGAAGCCGTTATTGTCCCCATTCATATCCTATCAAAACAATAGAAGCAGGTTGTTTACACAGTAACCAGTCGACTAATCACACCTCACACTTCAGAGGGTGAGATGGCTTCAGTGTGATAGATAATCACTTTCATATGCCGACCACATACCGTATATAAGCAGTGCAATATGTATCTGACATCATTCAAATTCTTTTTTTGAAAATTTTTGCTTCCGGCCACTCAGGGAAGGATTTTTTTTGTATAAATAGGTTTATTGCAAATAAAATATGCAAAGAGCCAGACAACAGGTCCGAAGACCTATATAAGTCCGACTCAACAAAATATAAATTACAAAACATATTCACGTGATTAACAAAACAAAATTAAGTGCATATGGTGATACTGCACAGTTGATTCAGGAGTCCTTGGGTGGTAAGAAGCTACATATTCAGGGGAAGGATCCTATGTAATTATGTATTTGTTTTATCACATTATCTGTATTGTGTGCTCTGGTGGGGTCGATTCGTCACTTCTCAATGGAATTTTAATGAAATGGAATTTAATCATTTCCAATCGAGTGCCAACCATTCTCCGTGTCACTCCCAATGAAATTAAGTCATTGTTTCGTCATATTACATCATATAATGCTTAAGTGCTTAAGATCCGTGACCTATGGGATTCCTACACAGCAGATCCACAAGAACTGACGACAGGTGCATTCCTGAAGAAATGTGCTAGATTATATCTTAAGAGCAAAGCATCGAGAGGAGCGGCGGCCAACTGATTGTGGAGAATAATTCATCATCCATTCATTCATATTCCGTTATATTAGTCGTCGTATTTTTACATATTCATTCACGTATTCAATAAATAATTATCACTGCTACCCAACTATCCAATCTATCTATCGACAACCCTTTGGCTTAGATAGAGAGAGAGAGAGGAAAGAGAGAGAGAGAAAGCAAGCAAAACGACAACTTAAATAAGACATTATCCCTTGGGGCGAGCTGGCTCGGGGCGAGCTGGCCCAGGTCGACTGGGGCGAGCTGGCCCTGGGGCGAGTGGGCCCGTTTCCTTATTCACGACCTCCAAGTGCTTTTCCATTATTATGAATTTTGTTCCCACTTATAACATGAAAATACAAACATTGTATATAAATTATGTTGAAGACTAATCTGTTCTGAGTGAGTATCAACAAGCTACCCGACGAAAAAAATAAAAATGTGACATTTGTAGTTGTTTTAAAAATACATGGTAGACTGCTTGCCGAAAAACTATTTCGGGAAAAAGTTAGACACTACCCCGCCTCATTTCAATCACCAAATTCACATATAACTAGATGGTTTTATCTGCTAACATTATGTTGTAAGATCAAGTGATAATGGCAGATTACGAAGGCATTGTGTACAATACCTGACTCTCGAAATATAATCCGAACTTTGAGATAAATCCGAGACGGTTAATTTGTCAACATTTAAAACTTGAACTGTCGTAAATTGACGGAACGGAACAGGCGGAACGAACTTACAACTACATAACCGGAAAGGAGATCAGATAATTACGGGAACGATCGACCGTGTGAAAGCAACAGCAACACATATTTTTAGAATTTTAAGTTTTAATAAACAATGGAGTTTGATTTCAAGAAACAATGACCAAGGGCGTGGCGATATGTGCGGGGACACAATATAAAGTGTAAGGCAAGGCCGTGGCCGGCTCCAAATAAAATGTGTAAACGGGGTGTTATGTTTGGACCGTTGTTTCTCAATGGATATTAATGAAATTTGGTATATATATATGTCCGGACTGAGGCATGGAATACACTAACGTTTGGATTGTTTTTAAATTCACAAATTTGTTGATTTTCTTCAACTTTTTCGTTCTGGAACACACATTAATATTCAAATAGTGGTCTCGGTATCAAACGCCCAAGTTCCGACCACGTCGCCATCGCTGTGCGTATATAAGATTTACGTGCCAATAACGTTGACAAAGCATATTGGCGACAATATGGAGTCGAAACCGAGTAGAGATGGGCGGTTTTGATTTTTTACGTTCCCGGCGTTTGGGCGGGGTTTACTGGAATCGGCACCGGCTGAAGGAATTCCCCTAGTCTTGGGGATTCCATGCGACTATCGCCTGATTGGCTACCTCGCGTTCTTGAGGATACTGTGATTAGCTGGAAATTACATAATTCTTGCTGGGAGTAATGGAACCTCTACACATATCTGAGACGAAATGGACACATTCCGATATAATATTGATCAGTGAGGCCGATAATTTGATAATAATATCAACTAATTATGAGTACCCGGGGAGGTATAATAAGTTGATTTAAGTGAAAACTAAACATATAAAAAAAAACGTAATGTCGGTTTGAGCAGAATCGCGTCGGTCGGTTTTCGGTTTATTGTTGAAAACCGAAACCGAGTTGTTTTCTCGGTTAACTGCCCATCACTATCTGAATATTATAGTCTTAGAGTCGTCAATTAGTTAAAGCCGACATTACATACGCCGATAAGTCACCGTATAGCTACCTTATATTACAATTTGACGACAGTTGGTAAGTTAGGGTTTCATTTGGAAAATTCTTACTCAATTAGGATGTAAAAAATTTGGTCTTCACGAAAGAGGTTGGAATAATAATTTGGACACTTAATAAGGCACTTTAGCCACGTCCTTGAAAAAAATGGATTTGATGATATTATGATGATGTCATGGCGATGATGATTTTAATAATAATAATATGTTGATGTCGGATGATGACGATGGTGATTATGAAATGGTTACATGCATATATACATATATAATCAATAAGTTTATTTCTCATGTTTAAAAAAATATTTGAATCGAAAATAAACTCGAAACAAACAAGAACATGTTATAGCCGGAATCCAATTATGTTCGTTCCGTTTCCGATTCCTTATTCACTGTTTTGACGGATTTTTACAGATACAAAATGGCTGAAAGTTCGAGGCGGTAGAAATATGCTCTCGCTTTATGCGAAGAATGACACGACTAACATCTGAAACATGCATTGACACCGCACTAGAAATGTACTAGAAGCTCTGATCTACAAGTATGTGGGAGTTTTGGTTGTTAAATAATATTTTTTAGTGTGTGTTATCGCTTGTGAAAAGTCGATTAAATGTCCATACCAATGATTGGTGACGGAGTACTGCTTACAGTAATATATCTGTCTGACTTTTATGGAGCTTTGCTCTGATAATAAAAGTCTGATTTGCGGACTATAAGTAACTCAGTTTAGAATTTATTGCCCAATATCGTGCATCCATCAATTCGATCGATTTATCTCGATATGCGGAGCGCGCACTCTCTTTTCTTGTGCTTTTACTCAATGATGTTAAATTTTATGATTTAGTCTTGTGTCATTTCGTTTTCAAGTAGATTTAATCTTGATTTTTAATTTAGATCCATTGTTTTCGAAAAACGTGTTATCAACCCGGAAGTCAGTGTTCGTGTTAGTTAATGTCATCCCAACAAAGCGCCGGTAGATGTCGAGGGGCGGAGCTTAATCTTAAATTAAGATGGCCGCAGCTGTTATCAGACGTCTATTGGAACAAGACGGCTGTCAATCAAGACTAGGATACAACCCGTCGCATCTACTCGTCAAATTTTGTTTATCTCGATGCGCGATTTTTACCAAAATCCCCCCTTCGAGTTTGGGTGGAATTTTCCAAACGCCTCAACCCACCCGACGCTCGCTCTACTGTGTTTGGCAGGTTTCTTTTAAAGTAGAGCGGTCAAACTTTGGTGACGTATAGCTAAGGTATACCGATGTACCTGCTCCTTCATTAGCCCGTTGATTTGATGTGAAAAATAGTGAATTTCACCTTTCGCCATATATATCGATTTAAATCCGGTCCCAATCACTCTTCTCATTCTGAAAATAATAAAAATATTTTTCGCTGGACTTTTTTTTTTTTTGGCTAAACAGGAAGTCTACACCCGCCATCGGTCTACCTGCAAGGTTTGAGTGGTCACACAACCCGGCCTGGTCTACCACCGAATAATCAGATAAACGATTCTACAATATGATACAAGCATGCATCTACACGGCACACTGTTTTTTTCAAACACAATTAAATATCCAAAATGTCTTGGTCGAACACGAAGGGAAATCGTCGGAGAAGCTACAATTCCATGAAACCTCGTTTGAGTTTCTGACGCATCATCCATCACACCAAGAAGAGTGTCCACAATGCTGCAGTTATAAAGGGTTCGTAGAAGTAAGATATTTATTCTTCCAAAACTGACCAGATAGGAATGAACATATATGAGATCATACCACGAACAGACACTCTGCCTGCGCCTTGATTGATCATGTTTCATCTGTCTTGCCGTTAAGAACCTATAATAGGAACTTTAACGCCAATGTGTTAGTTCATATACTACATGTATTATTATCATATGTGCCAGGGCACGGTTTATGTCAAGTACGTTTATGTTTGTTTGAACTCTTCCTGTTTTCATTTGGTAATAGAAAACCAGTTTCAATCTTTATTCAGTCTACACTTTCTGTGAGAACAATTACCCATAGTCGATCCCTACTGGCGTGGTGGCAGAGTTGACACAAAAACTCACGTTCACTCCGAAGAGACTGTTATAGGTGACGCAGATAGTGTCCAAAGTGATTGAATTTCGATCCAAAGTGAAACCAAAAATTACCGTAAATACCACTCGCAATGTCAACAAGAGCTCCAATACAGTGGAGTCTTACAACAGAAGAGACCGTCAATTCGTTCGAGAGCTGGCGAAGTAATTTACAATATACCCTAACTCTTGACAAAAACTTTGCACATTTCCTACTGGAAGGAACAGTCTGGCTAAAAAAGTCCAAAGTTGCACCACTGCGTGGATTCACGAATGACCCGGATACTGATGAGCACCCTCTAGCTGCAGGACAGAAAGTTACTCTACTCGAGTTGATGCTTGGCCAAATAGCAAACTTCTGTACAGTAATTGCAAGAAATACAATCATCAAGAATTCAACATCAATAGAATCGGTATGGCAAATGATCCGAGCACACTATGGCTTTCACACCACAGGCGCACATTTTATTGATCTGGATAATATTCACCTGGAATCAAAAGAACGCCCACAGGATTTATACCAGCGCATTGTTGCCTTCGTCGAAGACAATCTCCTCAAGAAAGATGGAAGCATTACGCATAATGGAGAAAATTTGGATGAAGATGAAGATCTAACTCCTTCGCTGGAAAATTTCATCGTCTTGACATGGTTGCGACTAATTAACAAAGATCTGCCAAGACTAGTTAAACAACGATATGCTACTGAACTTAGAACCCGCTCACTAGCGTCCATCAAACCAGAGATTTCCATAGCACTTGATTCACTTCTAGATGAGCTCCAAACACAAGTTGATGCCAAAGTACTCAGGTCTGCTACAGCCGCCAACCAACCATTCAACTACAAGTCCTCCACATTCAGGAAAAAAACGTCTGATTCCAGTTATTCCACCCGTCAGAAACCAGGCACACAAAAGGCATGCCCTTTGTGCGTACAGGCTGGCCGTATACTGACACTAATCACTTTCTCAGTGCATGCAAGCACCTACCAGAGAGTGACCGTAGATTCATGTCAAGAGCACGACTAGTACATATTGATGAAGATGACTTCGATGTATACCAACAGAACCACAATATGCCTGATAATGTTGATGAAACACCAAACAACCAACAAAGTCATGTTTCGTCAATGCGTCGTGTACAGGTCAAGCGGTCTCCATAAATATCCAGACTTTCTACAAACATCACCCTCTCAACATTCTCATTGACTCCGGGGCGGAAACAAATATGATCCGAGCGTCACTTGCAGAAAAACTTGATGTACCAATATCAAAATCCACACAAATGGCGTTCCAAGCTGATGGCAAATCACCACTGAATGTTATTGGAGAGACCAAATTTCAGCTCTGCCGTGATGAACACTCATTTATGTTGGAAGCCCTAGTTGTGGACAATCTAGATGGGGATATTCTCGCAGGTGTTCCATTCATGGACAAAAACGACATTTGTGTGCGACCAGCCCGACGTCAAGTACTGCTTGCAGATGGAACTATATATGAATATGGTGCCTCTACAGTGCCACCTGGTTCTAATCGCATTAGGCGCATACAATCTTACATTCTTCGTGGTCCCTCTCAGACAACAACTATATGGCCTGGTGACTTCATCGAACTTGAAATTCCTGATGATATCGATGGTGATTCTATACTAGCTGTCGAACCACGTGTTACTTCTGCCCAGAAACAACTTCCCAGAACAGAAAATGAGTGGCCACTACCCTCTCTAAACAGAGCAGTAGGACAGAAGCTTCGTATCATGAATGACACTCTGATTCCTCAAACACTAAAGCGACAAGAACACTTTTGTCAGGTTCACCGGGTGTTTGATGGTGATCAGGAGCCCAAATCATCTGACACATCTTCTGTTAAGTCTGTTCACACACCACTTCATTACAAACATTCGGACATAATTAGAGTGGATCCTGATCAAATTCTCCCACAACGTTACAGATAAATGATTCGATCACTACATGCCGAATTCGACAATGTTTTTGATCCAAGGTATCCGGGCTACAATGGCGCTTTCGGCAAATTCGAGACTGTAGTAAACATAGGACCGACTCAACCCCCTCAAAGAAAAGGGCGCATTCCACAATATTCACGAGATAAATTGACCCAATTACAAGATAAATTTGATGATTTGGAAACCCTCGGGGTATTTCAGCGACCAGAAGAAGCTGGAATCGTCGCAGAATATCTAAACCCATCATTTCTGATTAAAAAGCCCAATGGTTCACACAGACTTGTAACAGCATTTGCAGACGTTGGTAGGTACAGTAAGCCCCAACCTGCACTTATGTCTGATGTCAACACTACTTTAAGAAACATTGCCCAATGGAAGTTTCTGATTGTGTCAGATTTAACCAGTTCATTCTACCAGATTCCCCTGTCGAAAGAGTCGATGAAGTACTGTGGCGTAGCGACACCTTTCCGGGGAACACGAGTTTACGCAAGGACAGCTATGGGAATGCCAGGATCGGAAACGGCCTTGGAAGAGTTAATGAGCCGTGTACTGGGTGATCTACTCCGTGAAGGTGTTGTTGCCAAACTAGCTGACGATCTCTATTGTGGCGGCAACACCCCAGAAGAACTCATCAATAATTGGAAGCTTGTACTACAGGCCTTCAACAAATGCGACCTGCGTCTATCAGCATCAAAGACCACTGTTGCTCCAAAATCAACATGCGTGCTAGGATGGATCTGGGAACAGGGAACAGTCACAGTGAGTCCCCATAGAGTAGCTGCCCTATCATCGTGTGAGCTACCGACAACAGTAAAAAATCTTCGCTCATTCATCGGAGCATTCAAAGTTCTGTCTCGTGTACTCAAGGACACTGCCCAGTTTCTTACACCACTTGAAGACCTTGTCGCAGGACGTGATTCACATGATAAACTTTCCTGGACAGATGACCTTCGCTCGGTGTTTGTTAGTGCACAGAAACACTTAGGAGATACCAAGACGATAACTCTTCCGCGTGCCAGTGATACTGTGTGGATTGTGACAGACGGTGCCGTTAAAGATCGCGGTATCGGATCGACAATGTATGTTGTGCGCGATCAGAAACCACTACTTGCAGGGTTTTTTAGTGCTAAGTTAAAAAAACACCAAGTAACATGGCTTCCGTGCGAGATTGAAGCCCTCGGCATAGCTGCGAGCGTGAAACACTTCAGTCCATACATTATCCAATCACATCACAATGCATGTGTACTCACTGACAGTAAACCGTGCGTGCAGGCTTTAGAAAGATTGTGTCGTGGGGAATTTTCAACCAGCCCCCGGGTGGTGACATTTCTCTCAGTCGTTAGCCGCCATCAAGTCTCCGTTAGACATCTTGCAGGAAATGCCAATATTCCGTCTGACTTCTCGAGCCGGAATCCACCGAAATGTAACCAACCAGAGTGCCGAGTATGTTTGTTCATTTCTCAGACAGAGGAATCCGTTGTTCGCCAGTTATCCGTGCAAGACGTTCTTTCGGGACAAATTAATATGCCGTTTACTAGCCGCAATGCGTGGAAGCAAACTCAGTTGGAATGTCATGATCTTCGCAGAGTTCACGCTCATCTGACACAGGGAACCCGTCCATCCAAACGCGCAAGAGACGTTCGAGACTTAAAGCGTTACCTGAACACAGTTTCAGTGGGCTCAGATGGCCTTCTCATAGTAAAACGCACAGAAAAGTTCGCGTCGGATCGTGAAGCAATAGTTGTACCTCGCGGTGTACTCAAAGGTTTGATAACCGCGCTTCATCACAAGTTGGACCATCCCACTGCTAATCAGCTTAAAATGGTCATACAACGATACTTTTTCGCATTAGACTTAGATAGTGCCGTCGAACAAATCTCCATATCATGTCATGTGTGTGCGTCATTGCGTAACATTCCACGAGCGATAACACCACAAGCATCAAATGATGCACCATGTATAGTCGGACATTCACTTGCGGCAGATGTGCTAAAACGCAATCGACAGATGATCTTACTTGTTCGCGAAACAGTAACTTCGTACACTGTGGCTACCATAATCCCAGATGAAAAGAGTGAGACTTTGAGATCTGGACTGATACAATTGTGTTTAGAATTGCGACCATTAGATGGACCGCTTTCTGTTATCCGCACCGACCCCGCACCAGGATTTAAATCTTTGGTTAATGATTCAGCATTACTTGAGCACAGACTAACTATCGAACTAGGACAAGCGAAAAATTGCAACAAAAACCCAGTTGCAGAACGTGCTATTCAAGAACTGGAAAATGAACTTTTACGTCAAAGCCCAGATGTCCCACATGTTACCCCACTCTCACTAGCATTGGCTTTAGCACGGTTGAACTCTCGAATTCGTTCTAATGGGTTATCAGCACGTGAACGGTGGCTGCAGCGTGACCAGTTCACAAACTCTCAGATTCAGATGGCTGACCATGAACTCATAGTAGATCAACATGAAAGGCGACAAACAAACCACCTCTACAGCGAAAAATCAAAATCCTTTCACAAGTCCCAACCTACTTCTCACATTGACATCGGCGACTTGGTATATCTTCGGAGCGAAGGTGATAAAAACACTAGACGACATCGTTACCTTGTTGTTTCCACAGAGGGTGATTGGTGTAACATCCGCAAATTTGTTGGTGCACAGCTCCGTGCCCTCTCATATCGTGTGCGCAAAAGTGACTGTTCTGTTGTAACCCAGGACGCTATGTTTGAAAGCACACACAAACCTATCGATACATATGAATCTTCTGATGATGACTGTGTAAATGAGATGGATCCACCAGAACTCCCGGCAATACCACAGGAAATATCATTACCTCCATTAGAGACAGTGTCTGGCCCTCGGAGATCAAATCGTCAAAGACACACACCAAAGTATCTTTCTGACTATTCACCATAAAGACCCACGTACCCATGAAGGCGAATAATATACATGACTCGCTTCGTCATGCTATGTGTCTCCAATCACTGGGTGTGCGATTTAGTAGTTTATACTATGTAACTCGTGAATTCTTATGTAGTCCATTACAAAAAAAAGGAAGAAAAGAGACTGCGCCAATGTGTTAGTTCATATACTACATGTATTATTATCATATGTGCCAGGGCACGGTTTATGTCAAGTAAGTTTATGTTTGTTTGAACTCTTCCTGTTTTCATTTGGTAATAGAAAACCAGTTTCAATCTTTATTCAGTCTACACTTTCTGTGAGAACAATTACCCATAGTCGATCCCTACTGGCGTAAGCTAAATGGGGAGCTTCATAATTATATATATGACATTGAATAGAATGCAGGTAATATATTTCTTAGTTAAACATGTTCCTTGATATATACTGTATTTGACAGTAGGTGGGGGTCCCGCGCCAGCTCGCGAAATTACACGTTTTATGCGACTTTTGTGTGATGATTCTGATAAACATGTGAATTTTATCTTCTGCAAATTAGGGGATATAGAAACTTCCTAGAAGGGAAATGTAACTAAAACAATATTAATTTGATACTAGAGATACTTCCCGGAAGATGAGGCCTAAGCAGAATGAGGTCTCCAGAGGGTGAATTTGGTGATTCTAGCCCGCTATGCGGGATAGCATCACTAAATTCACCCTCTGTGGACCTTATTTTGCAAATGACAGACATGCTATTTGCAGGCTTGCTGTTGAAAGATTTGAACAATACATATGACAGATTGTTGGATGTAATTGGGATTAATGACCTCTAGCATATGGCCAGAGAATGTTTACACATATATCAGATTTAACTTGACATGCATTGGCTTACATACAGTTGGAACCAAAAGTAATACTTCTTATTAATGATTCTCTGTCAAATATTTGAGTAAATATCATTTTTACCACCAGGGAATGCAAAACATTAGCAGCATTGTATCACTTATATTCTGCAGCCCAATTGTCAAGACTAATTAATTATCTTGTCAGTGACAAATGTACTGCACAATACTGCCTCTTTAAACCTGGGGATGTCTACTCTAATTACTTTTAAATTACCACAGCTGTGCTGTGTGGAGATCTCAATTATAATATAGCCATGTAGTCAATATCATTTAATGGCAGGGACCTGACTAATGACCATACCTCAGAGATGTTGTGCTATTGACACAGAAATGTCAAGTATAATGCTGCCATATAGTCAATATAATTTAATGACAGGGCCCTGACTACAGTGGGTGCAGGGGTTACAGCTATCATGGGATAGCTCATGTGCAGATGCAAAGAGTTAATAATTTCTCAACTGGAATACAGAGTAATGACAGTTTGACAGATACATAAACACATCTGCAAGGCACCAATTGTATCAGGTGTCAGGTAGCTATATCATCTCATTCAATAACACAGTGGGTGCTCAGTGGAGTCATCTCTTAAAAGCTTTCATACTGCATGGCAAACAGATGAGTTATAAAGGGTCATAACTCTGTTAAAATATATCGGAACAAACCCATATTCGAACTTGATCTGTATTTATGGGTCAGAAATTCATATACCAAATTTGGTACCAAAAATGTTTGAGTCATCCTGGATTGGATGAATTATATTTAAAAACAAGAGTGGAAAGGGTTAAATAAACAATACCAAAATCCATACAGATGAAGAACGTGCTAAGAAAGACCTAGGTAAGAAATATGAGATAGATCAGAAGAAAATGTTTTGACTTAGATGCATCAGATAGCATTTGTGTGCAGGGTTAATTATTTTCTAAACTGATTAACCAATCGATACCAAAAACATTACAGGTGATGGGTGTGTCATTATAAACCTACATATCAAATATGAACATAATCGGACAAAAATACTTAGGCTACAGCATTGGATAGCTCATGCCTATGTGTGGATTTTTGTTTTTAGAGTTATGTACCTGGCTCTGCACCTATTTGACCATGTGACCAAATTTGAACAAATCTGAACCCCAATCACCCAATGAGCCTCCATACCAAATATAAGCTAAATCGGTTCAATGGTTCAAAAGAAGAAGTCATTCTAAGAAATACTATTGAGGAATAGAGTTATGGCCCTGATTTCTCAACTAATGAACCTGGTGACCTCATTTGAACAAATCTGAATGCGAGTCACCTAGGGAACATCCGCACCAAATATGAACCCATTCGGCCTAATAGTTCAGGAATAGAAGTCGTTGTAAGAATTACTATGGAGGAATAGAGTTATGGTCCTGCTTTCGCAACTATTTCACCCAGTGACCTCATTTGAACAAATCTGAATGTGATTCACCTAGGGAACATCCACACCAAATATGAACCCGTTACGTCTTACGATTCTGGAGGAGAAGATGCATGATTCTTGACGGACGGATGTAGATGTAGATGTTTTATTCGCACAATAATTAGTTTACAACAAATCAACAATAATATATAAAAAATCAAGTGTAATTATTGTGTGGAAGTGGCATAACCAGGATTGGCTGTCTTCCTGTCACCCCCGGTGTCAATATAATAACTAATATATCAATGGCATAATCTCAAGTTGATGTGCTAATAAGAAAATACTGTAATTTATAATATCAAAATATTGTATTAAGTACATTGTACCGTATAGTTATGGCTATGTAGGCGTGTGCACGGCAATTCAAAGAAAACTTTTTAATAGTAAGTTGGACCCTGCTTAAGTAACAATGATAATGCGTATGTGATATTTAAATCGTGTTAGCAGGGTCCAATAAGGGCGAGTTTTCAGGGTAATCAGCACTCACGACCGGGGAGGGGGCTGGCTTGTTACTCGGGAGTTAAGTATATGTAGTTTAATTATGAGCTTTTGGGAGGAAAACATTCTCTGCAAGTTTTGTTTTTACATTTAAAGTTTGCATCATAAGCATTGATAATATTGACCTTCATTTGATATTTAAAGTTTTGTCGGCTTTCAATTGATTTTAGTTTTTTGTCAGTTTCATTCCATAATCTTGGGAATGAATGTTTGGGTAAAACCTCTGAGAATTTCGTTCGTGATTTAATTTCCCTAATGCATCCAGATTGTCTGGTGATTGATATCATGTTGTCAAATGCTGTTAGAAATGATGCCGGTAGGTTAAAATGTGTCCAATCATACATAAACAGACTAACACGACAGGCATGCAAATCTCTGAATTTCAAAATATTTCTTTTTTTGAATAAGGGTTCAGTGTGGCTGTTGTATTTGACATAGCTTATTGTTCTGATAGCTCTCTTTTGTAGTAGGACAGACGGACATACGGACAGACAGACGGACGGACGGATAGACGGACGGACGGACGACGAGTGATGACTAGAGCTCCACCGGAGACTTCGTCTCAGGTGAGCTAAAAACAAATCGGTTTGGTAAATTGAGCATGTAGTTCAATCTTTTAAAAAATAAATTTCAAAATTTAAATTGAAAACAATATTATTAAACTGTATTTTTTAATATATATATTTTTAAATGATCAAAATTGTGCGCGATGCGTAGAAATGGGACCTCGCTGAATAAAGGCTCTGTCTAAGATCAAATGGCTCCTGACGCACAATGAGGTCGTATATGTGGAGGGGCCGCTGTGGAATAAAAGTTGCCGAAGGGAGAGAGCCTGTTGCAGCTAGTATTTTATTCCACACCGTTGACACGTATTCAACGGTCAGCCATTGAAAACCATCCATTGACAATCAGTCATTGACAACCAGCCATGGTATACATTATTGTTTTGTACACCACGAGTACAAGCCGGAACCATGACAACACTATCGAGTTTGAACAACTTTCAATGAAGAACATGGCCGCCGGCAGTCATCTTGGATTTTACTCTTTGCATGACTAAATCGTTTGGCACACCCTACAGACCACATCCCCTATCCGATCATCACCAAACTTCATATGAATCGTTAGGGTGACCTCTAGATGGGAACCATCAATTATTTTCTGAAATTCGTTTTGCAGCCCGCAATTATTTGAGAATTGTTTTGAAAATTTACTGTCATGTTTAGGATCAGCTCTAGATGGGAGCTATCGAATTTTAACAATTTTCGAGAAAATTGTTGGCCGCTGGCAGCCATCTTGAATTTTACTCTTTGCATGACTAAATCCCACAGGCACACCCTACATATCACATCCCTGATCCGATCGTCGCCAAACTTAATATGGATCTTTTGGGTAATCACTAGATGGGATATATCAAATTTTTCGTATTTCATTGAAAAACATGGACGCCAACGGCCATCTTGGATTTTACTCTTTGTGTGACTAAATCTTTCTGCGCACACAAGAGGCCAACTCCCTCATCCGATCATCACCAAACTTCATAATTATGTATCTCCAGGGTAACCTCTAGTTACATACGAACATAAACTGTCCGAGTTCCATATCGATCTATGAACTGTAATATATGGCATGATCCCATTTCCAAGTTGAGCTACAGTGCATGTCATTGAGACTTTCATTTGGTTTCGTCTCAGTCAAAATAGGATGATGCATGCATGCATTACAGGAGACACGTGCATTCACTGAATTGACATCAATGCAACATCGCATTATACATAACGAGCTTACGCAGTTCAATGTCTAATGCGTCTAATCCAGATATAAAAAAAAATATATAATATGATTACAGTGGAATTTTGCGATATATCATATCTGCTATGCACACAGTGGAACACATACGTCGTTGAGTTATGGAAAAATTAGACGGTGTAAAAGTTGTTTTCGCCGATCGCCTGAAATATATTTCCAGGAATATGTGGGTTATTTCTGCATTAAGCAATGCATTAAATCTCCTTCTAGGTGCATGTATAATTGCTATAATTGTTCTGTCGGTGAACAGAATTGACTGTTTTTCGGACGGTAAGTCGACAGCGATCGCCACCAGGCTGGGGGGGCTTTCGGATATAGACGCATATAATCACCCCTGGTTATAGTGGTCCTGCTAATTTGATAAAGTAAGATGAGATAAATTCTACCTTACCATTAGCTATTAATTCTCGATTTTCCGTCTAATAATATCCATTGGCAATGTACCCGATTTATAAAATATAGCTTTTACTCGATCAATTGGCGTTGGAAATTTAGGAATCGATTCAGACATTATGTCATAAGCGATGCGTTTTTTAAAGTGGCGCTCTCGTTTTAATTTTGTTTTTATTAACGCACATCGGGTGTATACTGGTGGGTAAATTTTAGATCGCTGTGTGTCTGTGGACGTTTTATAAATAGATAATCGGTTTTTCCGGTTTTGACAATTCGCAGTTGGTCCCTATTTGTGGAGGTCCCCGAATTCGCGGAGTTCCCCTAAAATTGTCGAAATATGTTAATTTTAGCGAGGGAACGGGTGCGTATATGTCAATTGATACGTATTTTAAACAAATAACGGCACGATCATCATAATGGTGGTTCGTTCTATCAATCATATGATCATCATCATCATCATCATCATCATCATAATTCGTCCCAATAACATTATTTACAATGCTTGTTTAAAAAAATATATATCGTCATTCGATATTTACTTGTTTACTTTAGTAAAAAGGGAAATGGTATTCAACCAACTGATAGCCTGTTGTGACAATTCGCAGTAGGTCCCCTAAAATGGTCGAAATAACGTTGATTTTAATGAGGGAACGGGAGTAGTATTGGCTGTCACTTTGGCACACCCCTCGCTGTCTGCCACTCTGGCACATGGGCCAGAGTGGCAGACAGCGAGGGGGTGGGCCAGAGTGATAGGCCGGGCCGGGCTCGTCGACACTCTGGCTCGTCAACACCATGGGCCAGAGTGTCGACGAGCAAGGGGGTGGGCCAGAGTGACAGGTCCCAGAACCGGGGGCTGTCACTCTGGCACATGGGCGGGCCAGAGTGTCATCCCAGGGTCGGGCTCGTCGGTCCAGAGGTTGTGTTAGATTCCAAAGAGTATCTTCATTATAAAAATAAAAAAGGTTGATTCCGAACAATCCTAATCAGTCTTACATGATCTGTCTCAGGGTAAAGATGGACGAATCACACTGTTCAGCGGATACAAGATAAAACACATCGAATGGCTTGGCACAACAGATCTCTTGCTCATGATAGCGGCAACCCTTCTACAGAGAAAGCTCAGGTTTTGGAGAGAGAAAAAGAAAAAAAGATTAGACGTATCCCCATTGAAGGATGTGAGTGTACCGAAAGGTATATTTCCATCTCTCATCGAGGGTACGCTTGTGTTTCGGGAGTTGGACCAAGAGGGTGGATTTGAGTTCATAAAGACCCCTTATCCACTTTTCTTGTGATCTGACATAAAATGGCCCTTTTCAGGGCCACCAAAACCTGCTATAAGATGACTCTTGCATGTACATTTCACAGCGCTAGCGTCTTCGAATTTATTCGAAGACTTTCGCTTTTGTTAAAAATGCACTGGTAAAGTAGCACAATTTACTAATGCTTCGATTTTTGCTCGGTATTATTCTAAGTTCAGTATGTCCAGCGAAAGGGAACGCCCTTCGCTTACCACACTGCCATTAGAATCCGAGAAAAAAAACGATACATTAGTAAATTATGCTCTTTTCTGTCAAAAAACATCATATTTCTACGAATAAAACACCGATTTGACTCGGAGATGTTTTATATGTACCATTTTACCATTATCTCATAACATATTTCACTGAAAGGTAACTTCTGTGAGTACATTTTACAACGCTAGCGTCTTCGAATTTATTCGAAGACTTTCGCTTTTGTTAAAAAATGCACTGGTAAAGTAACACAATTTACTAATGCTTCGATTTTTTCTCGGTATTATTTTAAGTTCAGTGTGTCCAGCGAAGGGGAACGCCCTTCGCTTACCACACTGCCATTAGAATCCGAGAAAAAAATTACGATACATTATTAAATTATGCTCTTTGCTGTCAAAACCCCTTCGAAGCGCTCACCTTACTCTTTGGAATCTAACACAACCTCTGGACCGACGAGCCCGACCCTGGGCTGGCACTCTGGCCCATCCACTCGCTGGCTGTCACTCTGGCCAGAGTGACAGCCCCCGGTTCTGGGACCTGACACTCTGGCCCACCCCATCGCCCGTCGACACTCTGACCCATGGGCCAGAGTGTCGACGAGCCCGGTCCTAGGTGGGCACTCTGGCCCACCCCATCGCTCGTCGACACTCTGGCCCATGGCGAGCCCGGCCCGGGGCTGTCACTCTGGCCCACCTCCTCACAGACAGCGAGGGGGTGGGCCAGAGTGACAGCCAATACTACTAACGGGTGCGTATATGTCAATTGATACGTATTTTAAACAAATAACGACACGATCATCATAAATAGTGGTTTGTTCTATCAATCATATCATATTCGCTGGATTAATATAGTTGCAGTATGTAACTATTATGACCGCATTAATTGCTTTCAATGTTTAGATATCAACAATGGCTGGACCACTGTTGAAGATTTTATGGCGAAAACACAATGACTCCGATTTTTTATCCGCATTTAGAGACTTCTGGTGTGGTGAATTAGAAACCTGCAGTAATAAGCCGTATTTTTTGGTAATAATTTGAAGGATTAGTTGTTTTAACGGAATTCTGAGGCGGTGCATTCATGTAGCCAATATATTTAACATTTTTTTTTATAATTTATATTTATGCGTAATAATATAATCTTGAGGGCGTTACCATTTCTGATTATGGTTTTCTTGTTTATATTGTTTTACTCGTTTTCGACAAGCCCCGTGGTCGCGTTAACAGTTACGAATACGACTGTATGGATATCACTTCAGAAACCCCCACAGACTGTCCGGCTGAGTTCACATTTCATAGAGGGACGGGAACCTGCCTTTATCTGACTGCCGCAAATGGTGAAAATCAAACAGAAGCATCCAAACGGTGCGCTCAGATCAATGCAAATCTGATGGTCGTCGACACCGTTAGTAAATCGGATGTACTCGCGTCACTAATGGACAAGGGTGAGTTTATCAGGATGGTATGCTTTATTCTCTGATCCATCAATAGGGGATATTGAGAAATAAATATTTACAAAAGATAGGTTAAAAGCATACATGTATACATGGACCCACGTGCCCTGGGGAAATACCAGATATACTATACCAGTGACAAGGTTCACAAGAATTTTCGAAAACACTCACCATCTATCAAAATTTCCATCTCAAGTCACAATATATTTCAATGCGCCTTATTGGTCATGCAGTTTCCTTTCTTTTGATGTATAATAGTATAAAACGAAGGGAAGTCGAGATATCGTATCGAAAGCTAGCGAAAGTTACCGACAAAAAGCGGTCGTAAGTTTGGGTGTCCGGTATAAGTAATGATCATACACGCATAACAATAAAATTATTGCGTTCACAATTGCCGAATTGGCGAATTCACGTAGTATATGTCGACTTCGCTCAAATTGACTTTGTATATCAACCGAAATGACATTTTATGCCCTATAACATACATTGTGGCACATTTTGGCTTAGTTGACATTTATTTTAGAATTATTGAGGATATTAGGTGGACAGGTAAACTGACTCCCAAATTTCCAGTAGATTTTGCAAGTTTTCGGTACCATATCTCGACGTCCCTTCGTTTGATACTATCGATTTATACACCAAAAGAAAGGAAATTTTATGGCCAATAAACATATGAACCCTGACGACCCACAGCGATCGATCCATATATAGCCGGCTCCCAGTGGTATTTTCCCTTAAATTAGACAGTGTCTTGTTGCATGCCGTTGGTTATGTTTAAATTGTGACACAATTCTGAAACGTTACAGGTTGGATCCCCATGAATAACTGATCATAATAAGATCGGGAGACTTTGCCACGCGGCAACTCATTGGTAACGGTTGCTAGGCAACTGCCCGGAATTGACTGGCAAATGCGATCATATCACCCACCAGCGGCCTCGTGCAGTTACACACAGGTGGATGACTTCATATATTTGTTCTATTCGATCGGCTCAAAATTCAGATTGCGTGTACAGATTTTTTGGATTTAATCACGTTACTTCTGGTTATCAAACGCGCGGAATCGGCATTGGACCAACACGATGAAAAATAAAATTGACTACTTCACAACTTCCGATGAATTGTTATGCGATTTAATTAGTCCCAGTATCATTTAGACCAATTTCGTTGGTTAGCTTAACGGAAACCAACGAAGACGCCATAAGGTGTTTAGCGACATCATTTGCAGGGCCACCGATTACTAGCATAGACGTATATAGGAATCAGGGAGCTAAATGTGTTCTAGAGTCGGGGAGCGAGTACACCGTGGAATACTAAAGGTGAAGGTAACTGAAGAATGACCTTCACCTGATACATGCGACACGTTATTAAAGGATGACATCGCGTTTATTTGATTTGTACATAATATCTAAATAATTTAAACTGGTGAATGAATGGGGGAATGGATTTTTGTGAGCGGGAAATTTATTTAACTAGCTGCTGTAGTTCTGGGTTTTTCCAGATCAAATTTAGCTGTGAGATAGCCCTGTCGTAGACTTGGGGATTTATTTTAAAAAGTAAACACATGACCTATGATTTTTCTTGCATTTTCGTGATCAACTGGTGTCAATCTAGCTGGGTAAACATCACTGGTATGGCCTGCAGGCTTCAATTCAGTGAATTTGGCCGAAACGTTAACACTGTCGCCTATGGGAAACCCAAACTCCAGGTAGAGTTATCTCCCATCGCTCCGCTGATATACCACTGCCATAATGACATTAAAGGTACTCAACCCGATAAAACTCCTCTCAATTACTATTTCAATGGCTTCGGGGGGTCAAAAATATTTGATTCGAGTCGAGGAAGTCACCCATCAAAGCTCAGATTTGTTAGATATCGATTTTAGAAGTCTATTATTTTTCATTATCGGGAATACTATCTGGCCCAGAACTCAGTCAAAATTGCGTTAAAATTACCACTTGATTTTAGAGTTATTCATCCTTGTCTGTTTGAATAGATTTGGAGTACACATCCAGAGCAGATTACGGCAGTTATTATACTTCCATATTTTAATATGGAAGTATATTGTTATTCAATTTATTATTTTTCTCCTCTATTATTATTATTATTCTAAGCAATTTTTCAACTCTTATATCCACGTTTGGTTTACAGAGTTATCTCCCTTTTTGTGAAAAAATGGGGTTGCTGTATCTCGAAAAGTATGAGCAGCAGAGACTCAAAATTTGGACCATATGTAGAACTCAGGATTCCCTATTGAATCCATACATTATAATTTATGTCCGCGCTTTTTCTACAGAGTTGTCGCCCATGATTCGCAAAATTCGATTTATTTCATATCATGTAACCGCCTATAACATGCACGGTATCCATATTTGAGAGATTTTATGTAGTTACCCGTTATCAACTTGCTACGAAAACAAGTTTTGAACAGGGACGGACTTATATTTTTGGGTTTTGGGTGGGGGCAAAATTTTCGCAATTTTTTTTTTCGATGATTTCAACTATTTTTACTGTCGTGTATCTATATGGTGTACTAATGATCCTCCTGAAAGAATTTTGTAAATCGGTTGAGAAATGTCCAAGTTACAGACCATCGAAAATTAAATAATTTGGCTAATGAAGGAGCATGGGAGAGAATGAAGCATAACCGGGGAGGCGACGAAACCATGCTGGGTAATGATACCAGGTCGGGGTGGTGAAACCAGGCCCAGGGTGGTGAGACCAGGCTGACCGGTGGCGGATGTAAACGGCAGATTTAGCAAAAAAAAACAAAAAAAAAAAAAAAAACAAAAAAAAAACAAGTCCAGCGGTATAATATTTGTGTTGCATATTCCGAATGGGGAGAGTGGTGCGGACTGAATTTTTTCGCTGGCATGGTTTTAATTCCCAATCGTTACCGATCTACGGCATGTACAAAAAAATTACCTATTTTTGGCGCCAAATCCAAACGGGCTAATTGGTGAGCAAGGTTAATGCAGGAGCAGGTAGTGCGGTATCGCGTAGGTAGGCTCCCAAAGTTTGATAGCTCTGCTATAATAGCAAACTGTCAAACAGCGAGTGAGCTTCCGGTCGGTTCAGACTTTTTGCAAATTCCAACGAAAATCAAAGGGGGAAAAATTGTCTAAAAATCAAACATCGAGATAAACAAAATTTGAATAGTGGATATGATAGATAGTACCCAAACGCAACTTATCGATGTCTGCTTAATTTGCGCTAAGGTACAAGGTTTACTCGTGGCGAGGCTTTATAATGTTAACAAGTATATTTAAGTGCTGTATCACTAAGCTATTTTTCTCGCCAAATCCGACCGAGTTAATGAAGGAGCGATGTAATGCAGGAGCGGGTACGTTGATATATTTTTGGTAACATCCCAACGTTTGACCGCTCTACTTACAAAGCAAACCGACCAACGGAAAGCTCGTGTTCAGGTGGGTACATATTGGCAAATTCCAACAAAAACCGAAAGTTCAAAAATTCTTGAAAAAAATAAAATATGGAGATAAAATTTTGCTGACGAGGGGATGTGATAGGGGATATCAACGCCCAAGACTGGTGCGATTGCTTAAGTTTCAGAACAAAGGATCCACTCGTGGCGACGATATATAGCGTAATGCGTACTACATGCATAGGAATACGCCTACATCGATATATGGCAAAAGTCGAAATTCAAGCAGACTAATGAAGGAGTGAGTGAAATGAGTGAGCATGTGTCTCAGTATACCATATATACATCCTGGAAGTTTGACTGTGGTATAAAAGCAATCCGTCTAACAGAGAACGCGCATCGGTTGATCGAGGCTTTTGGCAACTTCAAGTAAATCTTGCAAAGAAATAAATGAAGAAATCGAGATAACGCAAATTGGATGTGGTCGGTACTATCCACGTGCAAATTCGATGATTTTTTTAACTTTTCAAATGAATACGCAATTAGTTAATCAGGATTAAGTGACCGATAGATATTACATGTATTCACTTATCATGCAGAAAAATACTCCCGGATGACTGTATACACATAGGAAAATTAATGTGAAGGGTTAACAATATGACTATCTCTTTAAATAACAAGTTTGAAATAGTTTGTGGGTACAAAATAATAAATATGAATTGAAGATCCATGTCCAGTAAGACTTCTATCAGCTAATGTTGAATTTTTTCGAATATTTTATTATGAAATGAGATGTTTAATTGGGACAAGTTATTGATTTATTTTTAGAACATACCTGGTCGCTGGTAACAGTAACCACTATTGTTCGTTAGCTAAACAACCACACATTATTAGACCAGAAGATATTCGAAATGAAATCAATATTAATCAATAGACTCATTTCCGGACAGAATTCTTGACTCATATTTAATATTTTATACCCTGATAACTATATAATACATTAAGTATAGGCTTATAGATATGTGTAGATCAGGGTTAGGCTTAATGTTAACGTTATGGTCAGGATATGGTTTATAAATTGGGTTAGAATTGTGGATATTGTTAATGTTAAAATTGTGACGGTGTCAGTTATGCAAAGGATTTGGTTGTGGGTACGCTTGTATGTATGACTAGGCTCATCGAAAGAGTTTTGGTAATGGTCCAAGGTACGGCTATGAGTATGGTTTGCAGGAGGGCAATGTATTTGGTAAGGATATTTTATTGGGTTAGAGTTAAGTGCTGTGGATAGGGCTGTGGAAATGGTTATGATTATGGATTGGCTGCCAATATTAGGGTTATGGAGTGGTTTATGTGTAAGGGTTGGATAGTGGTGGGTAGATGATTAAATTATGGATGGTGGTCGGGGATGGGGAATTTATATGGAAGTATCAAAATTCTGCAGGCCAGAATTTTAACCCTCTAGTTAGTACTGATCTCGAGAACATAACAAATTTGAAAAATCAATATCTAATAACTCTGAGCTTTGTTTGATGGGTTCCTCGACTCGAATCAAATATTTTTTACCCCCAAAGCCAAAGAAATAGTAATATAGGACCCTCTGATCGGATTGTTGTTGTTGGAATCTGTTGAGATGGGGACCCTCTTTACGGGTTGAGTACCTTTAATGTGTAAGGAATTCTTACGTGTTTTTAGTTCTTATGTTTTAGGATTAAAATTGTCTATGTCTGGCTCAGTTCATATTGTTCTTATCAATACCGAAATAATTACCATTATTGCAAACTTTAAAAAAAATTTGGTGGTCAAAACAAGATAATAGGTGACTAAATAGTAGTAAATACAGTTCCGCGACGATATGTAAAAATAGATTTATCGTCTGCAAATTAAACTCATTGTGGCAGTGATATATCGCAGCGATAGCGTAGAGGGCGCTGTATGGAGTTTGTGTGAAACCATTTAGTTCAGTGATTCCTATATACCCAGACTGGCATCGATTATTATAACAAGGGACATTCATAGAGGGTCTATACCAGTCCCGCGTAATCGAGTATGTTCTGAATCTGGAGATGCCAGCTTTCTTAATGTATACGACTTGGATAAGTCTTTACAGTCTATGAAGTCTATATAAATAGTATTTCCTGCATTCATCGACATATTTTAGATACCAGAATTTTACTAATTTTGTATCTTGATAGGATATCACCGTTATAATTTCACCAATTTAATTTATAATGCGTCATAGTTTTGGGCAAGACTCACGCTGAATACGTTCACTATACAATGGCCTTGATGGATTATCGACGATGTGTTGAACATTTCAACGTGCACGGATTAATGTTTAACGATATTGTGTTCCTACACGGGATAATATCAATCGTAATATCTAAGTCGATTCTTATTTAATACACCTTCAATTTCCTTGAGCCAGCAATGTGTTCCTGAAGAGAATATACCATCGAAGTATGGGTTGGGAATTTATAGGTTAATTATTAGCGCATCCGCACAAATTCAGACTTCAACCGATGCTTGTGTACGGCAAATTGCAAATCACAATAGATTTACTGTCGTGCGAATTGGCGCTGTCGCCATCCAGAATGAAACAACTGTGTAGGCCAGAAATCTACACATACTGTTTTCACCCTGACAAAGGGCCACAAACTAGATAAATACGATTGACTGATCACATTTAAGACAAGAAAACCATAGTCAGAAATGGTAACGCCACCAAGATCGTATTATTAGTCATAAATATAAATCATAATATAAAATATATTGGTTACATGAATGGACCGCCTCAGAATTCCGTTAAGACAAGTAATTCTTCAAATTATTACAATGAACTACGGCTTATAAATTACTGCAGGTTTCTCATTCGCCACACCAGAATGCTTCTAAATGCGGATCAAAGCTAAGAGTGCATGGCACATGCAGCCATTGTTCATAGACATTTTACAGATAGCGAGAATGATGCATGCTGGGAACGAAAGTATCCACAGCAAAGCCATGTGCTTACGGAGGCATGCGTTTATTATAGGGGATTTATGGTGGGCCTATAAAACTAATTATAACTTTGTTATCTGTCATAGTTTATGCGTGAAATTTTAAACATATATACCATGGACATATACCCCTTCCAGAATGTTGAAAAACATTTTCAGTTGCTCATCGTATTTTTATAGACGAAATAGTCCGAAATTTCAGAAAATTGCGCTAACTGCTCAATGTTTTAATGTGTTACAAAACGTCTGATAAAAATAGTTCTATCGGGAATATTCACACCATTTTTTTTTCAGAGAACAAAGAGTAAACATAGTCCTATCGGGATATCGTAAAGGAGATTAATTAAAACCCTCAGACTGCCGAAACTGACGACATTAAATTCGCTTTTTCGTGTCCCACGGAAATGAAATGTGTCTGTCCATTGATCACGTTATTTATTTGACATAGTATTTTTTTTCTGTTGTATTTGAACACTTGTTGCACGTGCAGGATGCACGATCATAATAACTTCAACCCATAAGCGCCGACTGATACCCGCGCAACCTGTTTGTCTCAAATAAATTGTTATTAAAACGCAGGTTTATGGCCGCGGACATAAGCCGATTAAGTGTAATGTAATTTATCCATGAACTTGACTGAAAAATTGTGATTCTATCACCATTAGCCACGAAAATGGGACCTCTAAACAGGCAAGTTTGATTTTCGGGGGACACAAACAAGCGAATTTATTGTCGGCAGTTTCGGCAGTCTGAGGGTTAATTAATCCCGAATTAAACGGAACTACTTTACGATAGTCCGATAGGACTATGTTTACTCTATGCATGTTCTCTGAAAAAATTGTGTGAATATTCCAGATAGAACTCTTTTTATCAGACGCTGTGTAACACCTTAAAACATTGAGCAGTTATAGCGCAAACCGAAATGTGTTGTCTTGCAAGATATCCCACCGCTTTAGCTAAATTTACCTTCCTACAATATCCATAAAGAGGATCATATATTATATACCCACGGTTTTAATTATATAATATAAAATATATTGGTTTCGCGAATGACCAACTCAGAATTCCGTTAAAATAACAATAACAACCAGCACCTATAACGAACCGTTTTACTGGACTTGGCCTACTGGTCGCGTAGTTCCGACTTTTAAATAAACGGAATTTCCAACTCTATAAATAAATAAAAGCCCCACAATGCATTCGCCCTGTACAATCACCCAGTGAATTATCGATCGACCATGCGATATCAAAAAAACCAAAAGCTAGAAACACCACACTACGGTGGCGTAATGAAATGACTTGTGTTCCGACCCGCTGTACATAATGGTATGGTTACTCGCTTCGCTTCAATAAGATATGCTTAAAGGGGTACTGTACACAAAGATAGGCGATTTTTTTATTTACTCCCATTGAAATAACTTTCAAGTTAGATTGTGTTCGTGTTATATGAGTTTCGTATAAACCTAATTTAGCGAAGAAAATATTGATCTTGGAAACAAAAATATTACGATTTCAAACTACGCGCCATGTTTTTGACCTTCACCGGAGAAGACGCGGTCGCAGGAAGAACCGGAAGTTCATTGCTCACAGCTTCGATTGATGCATTCAATCTCTTCCATCGAACAATCTCACTCCCTATAAAATACTTGACGCTTTATGACTCTTTGTTTCTTTCTCCTTTTTTCCGAATCGGTTATAACGGGCCTTCTTTTGCAGGTAACATGTTTTGTTTGCAACTCAATAATGTTCGCGAACGGCCGTCGATAAAAGACACGCAACATATGCGATTTCAAGAACGGTAACTCGTAATGGCATAATTCTCCATTTTATGACTCCAGCCATAAATGAATTTATATTAAATAATTCAATTTAACTTTTACGATAGCCTGTTAACCGGAACGTTTTCAGTAGACATCGTCGACTCAAATTAGTTATTTTATAATATAATATTCATATTAGATCGCTATTGTCACCGGGAATTTATTGAAATTGGGGTACAGTACCTCTTTAAGCGAGGTCTGACGTACTGCTTTCAGACCTGTTTTCTAAGGACAGAAAATTGCCCCAGCTTGACAGGAAATGTATTTGATATTTATAAATTACAAAAGGGACTACGGCACAAGTTTGTGCAACTTATGAAGCCGTCTCTGATGTCCCAGCTCCTCTATAACTACTATAATACTCGGAGGGTGGTAATTTCTCTACTGCATGGGTTACATATATTTGCCTCCTCTCAATTAACATTTCAATGTAAGTATAATTTTTGCCATCATATTACAGATGCTGGTCAAATAACACAATTATGCATCAAGACAACATATATTGGTTCACACATGTGCTAAAATAAGGACAATTTTTTTTTCTTTCGAATAATTGTTATTGTGATCATAAAACTGTGATAACGAAAACTATTCATACATAATTTAGAGTTCTATAAATTGTTCCTATCAGTAATGGATATATGGGATTACGGGTCCCCTAATTGATTCAAAGTTGGGGTATGCCACAATATGACTCTTCTCCAGTTTTCAAACGACTATACATGAAAAACTGTCAGTTTAAATTGGAACATACATGTAGATTATTGGGTTGGTTCGTGAATGTATATGGGGTTATCCTCCAAAGACATAATTTTGCCATTGCGACGTGTTTCGCAATATGGATAACAGCCGCGACCACAAACGTTAATATTATATATGCTCCAAATTATCTCTATATCGAGCGCGATGGTGTTTTGAGGTCGGGGGCCATCAAAGCAATTTTGAAAAAATATTTTTCGGTAAATTTGACCTCATACCCAGTGTCATTTCGATCAGATGATTTTAACTGGAGTTAACGTCCGACCAAGTAATCGGATGGATACACGCACAGACACACGGGGGATGCCACTGATTACAACAGTCCTGCGAAAATTTCGGGGGACAATAAGTAAACATGAACGTGAAGTTTTTTTTATCATATTCAATGTTTTACATTTTCACTTTCTCTCCCCAGGCAGGCAAAATTTAATTTTAAACTGAACATCCACTTACTCGTTTCATTGAGATATAATGCAACTGTTAATTGTGTACTCCGGCTGTAATCATTTATAAGGACACCAATACATCCTTCAAATGGTTCGCATTACATTTTATTTTTCATCCATAAAACCATGGCTGGCATGCGGTGACTAACCAGTTGTTTTGTCGTATGAAGTCAGACTGGGTCTAAACTAAGTTTGACTTCTAACATTAGTTAAAGGTACGGTTGGCCTTGGCGGTGGGTATCCTGTGAAAATATTTCCACCCATCAAAAACCGCCACAAACAGAAAGAACATCAAAATGTAGACAGACTTTGTCCGTATACAAATAAGAAATATCGCATAAACAGTATGTTATTGTCATTTGTTTGACCATTGTTATGTAAACAAAAACATAAAAAAGTTACTTTCTGTAGAGCTGGGACGGTTATGGGTTTTTCGTGACCGGTTATGAACGGCAAAAAACCGCGATTAACCGGTTAACCACATATTATAGGTACTATTATGGGTGGGTAAGCCCAGTATGCAGAACGGCGATGATTGTGATGCTCACTGACATGGTAAGTTTGAGAACGGCTCCTGCCCATTATACAAAGAAGTTGTCACCCATGACACACATAATCACATACCGGTACTGTAAAAACATATTTTTCGTGTTCAGTGACAACGTAGACCTATGTGTTCCTACATGTGGCCAAACACAAAGAACTGGCCTCTTGGTTATGTAAACACACAGTGGGTATCATAATGGAGCAGAAGGGGGGACTTGTCAATTAACAAAAATGTCTTCCAAACTGCGTCAACTTTATTCACTCGAAACCAAAATATTCAAACACGTGCTTTATAATACGTTTTTTATACGTTTTAGCATTCGGCAAACCTCGTCAGATTCCGTCACCGTTTGCCCCCAGAGGTCACAGGTCGAGGAGTTCAGAATGCCGTTTTAGTAGAAATACAACTGCCTTGTCAGTGCTGTTAAATAATTACACTCACTGGCTTTTGTTAAACATGCAATTAGTCGCCATGTATGTAGACAATGGATGACGAATAAAGCGCCGGGCTTATTGTTTTCCTAATCGGATTAAATCGGAACATTGATATAAACTATAGTCAGACTATAGATAACCCACATTGCCGCTTACATAATAACCAGGGCATTCCTGACTCCAAGCATACACTTTGGGAACAAGACGGCTGTCCTTTGATGTTTCGTTTTGACGTCGGCACACCGCGTTTGATGTTGTTCCGTCAATCTCGGATTCATTTTAATTGACGGAGACAGATTAACCCTCTTATACCCAGTTATAGCTGACCATCACAGTGATCATACACTATAATAGTGATGTTACGGTTAACCGACCACGGCAAATCCGTGACCGGTCACGGCCATAGTTGGTGGTTAACCGGTTAACCGCATAACCGTCCCAGCTCTACTTTTCTGGTGTTTGTTTATATTATGATGGTAAACATAAAGAGCGTTCTGTGTTGCTGAATTCCTGATATGGAACTAATAAAGAGCGTTTATATCATTTGTGTGTGATTAGCCAGTGACACTGTGCTGTCTTCTGTAACACAATCAGGCTCTTGCTTATGTAAAATATAGTAAGTCTTTATGATAGCATGCTGTTTACGCGATGGTCATGGTATATATGAACGTAACTGTATGCGTTTTAATGTTTGTCTGTTTACGGTGTTTGGAACAAATATGAATATTTTCGACAACTAAGGCCAATCGTGCCTTTAATGTGAGGTCTGTAATCATTCATGCTCATTTCAGAGTTTGGCGTTTCGGAGAAACAGGCATCATAACCATCGCTAAATAGGATAGTATGTGTTAAATTTCACAGAGGTCCTTCAAATTTACAATGTCAACTAGATTTTGGGTAGATAGCCCCATCTGATGTGATTTTAAAGCAGAACAAAATATTTCACCATTTCATTGCCATACACATTGCGTTCCAATGAGTTGGAAGTGAACAAAATGACACAATCATCATAATAATGATGTATAATGACATGACTATAATTTTAAGCCAATTATTTCCCCCCAAATGGCAGCTATTGTTTTCTTACTCCACGGCTTACTCTGTCTCTTAATTTGTTAAGTACAGTGGAATTTATTAAAGAAATTTTTATTTTCTAGATGGTTGGATAGTCCAGTGATAATAATTCATTCCCCAAGAAGTAAGCCGAGTGTTTCAAATTTTTCGCAATTGTGTGGTCTTGGTCTGGTTTGGGAATTATAACCCCGAGTGTGGATTTCAACGTTTTTGGGAAGTAGCCGTGTTGTAAATTTCCATTTGTTGCAAATTATTTCTAGTCTATTGAGTAGTGTTTCGGGACCCTGTTTGATAATGCCAAAGTTATTTCATAGTCGCCTGGGGCTTTATTTCGTTTAGCGCGTTTAAGGCGGTCCTTTATTTCTTGGATAGTTATCTTTTTTTCGTTTTATTTTTAGGGCATGGTATGTCAATGGCGGAATGTTGCGGAGATTGATTTGACTACCATTTCAATGTCTTCAGGGGATTTGATTTCGAAGTTATTTATAGTTGAGTTTATGTGTCCTCTAAAGGTATTCCAATTTGCATTTCTAAGGTTCCTTTGTAGTTTGTAGACTACATGTTTAGCATTGAGGTCACATAAAAAGATACAATTTTATACGTATCTACAAATTGTTTGAAAGTAGCTAGTTGCGGAGTCAGACAAAGCTAAAATTTTCACCAAATCCCATAACTTATTAAACCCAAACCGGTCACGGTGACCATATTTGGGAAATATTCAGAAATCAAGTAATTAATTTCATTAGACAAAACAAGCACACATTTGCACAATTAAAGATACTCAATCCGATCAGACGGTCCCTATACCATCAAGATACAACAACATTTCTTCAAAATACGCCTTAGTTATCAGAATCAATTTATTGCAACAAAATATTGCTAACCACTGTCAACTATGGTATCAAATTTTCCAAAACTTGTTATTTATCAACATTTTGTTCAACAAAATATGGCCGTATTATGACTAAAGTATCACGAAATTTGACCGTATTACCACTTGATTTTAGAGTTATCCACCTTCATCCGCAATTTTGTCCGAGACCTCCGAGTCCGTTTGACTACGTGTTTCTGGGCCACATATTATTACACATCTCGAGAGATAAAAAATTTCAAAAATCGATATATGATCACTCTGAGCTTTGATGGGTGGGTTCCTCGACTCGAATCAAATATTTGTTACCCCGAAGCCAAAGAAATAGTAATTTTGGAGCGTCTGATCGGACCTTTAAACTAACCCATCTGTGAACAAGATGACGATAAAGCCCCAGGCGACTTTCGGCATTTTGAACTAAAATTTCTTTCATAAATTCCAACGCGCTTATATCTAGAAGGGGCAGTGATGTGTAATTCACAAAGATACATGTCGAGTACTGGTAAACTGTAGTTACATGTAATTAATACCTTGATTAACACCTAATTAGCGTTATGCGGCCAAAGTAATGTTCGTTTCTGTTCCTTGTGACATTGTTTAGTAGTTTTATATTCAAATAATTCTATTAACTCAAATGTTAAGTCATCAAAGTTGGAAATAATACCACATACACATAGTGTTTCACCCTTCTGTTCCGTTTTTTGGACCTGTGTTCGTTGTTTAGTAGGACCAGTAGTGCATGATAAACAACGTTATTTTCACACTGCCACAGAATGTGACAAAACCACAATTTAAGAGCGTGTTGCTAAAAACAAGTAAAATATAAATAAAATAAAATAAAAAAAACTTATTTAAATATGAGCGCGCACATTAACAAACTATTGGGCTTTTATAGTGTCTCATTTTATACACATATGTATGATATCAATATGCCCTATCACTAATTCGCGGCCATATTGGATCCACCAGTTCCGGTTTCGTGGTTTTAGTGCTACAGTTCAAAGTTCTGGAGTAGCATTTCCATATATATGGAACTTTTAATTATTCATGACTTCCATATGGTAACTTTGACCTGTAGCACTAAAACCACGGAACTGGGGCTGGATGAATCTATGAAACAACAGAAACGGTCCGGGTGGATCCAAAATGACCGCGAGTTAGTGACAGGGCATAGAGCAATGCCTTTATTAAAGTGACACACTCGTTTTTAATTTAGATTTGTTTTATTTATATGTTTTACTCTTTTTAGCGACACGCCTCTGTGTTCGTGGTTAATAATTCACAATGATGTTTTTCAGTAAAATATCGACAAAACCATTAAAATTCTAGACTGGCCAGCAGACTGTCAGACAGCTTTTATATTCAATATCCTAAATTTGATATACATGTATCATATATATTACATGCATTTAATTAAACACAACCTCCGGATGATTTTCTTTAATTGAAGGTCTAAACTATTGGATTGATGGCACAGAGGACCTGACAGGACCCATCGTCACAATAAACGGTCATTCCAGTGGAATCTGGAGGGACGGGAAAGGTGTTCCCATCGATGTTATCACAATGAACTGGAAAGCAGGTCAACCAAATGACCGCCTACCCAGTCCTTCCCACGCACCTGACATGAAATGGCAACAGTGTCTAGTTTTGATAAAACAAATTGACAAAGCTTATGTTAGGGACACAGACTGTGGACGACAGGATAACTATGGCATAATTTGTGAGATCCGTATCTAAAACATTTAAATTATGAAAGAGGCCAAATAAATAAACAATCTTATGCACCTTCCTTGTCACTGAAATTGTCTTTTTTTTAAAAAGCTTCATAAAACATTTTTTTCATTATTTTATGTTAGAAATTTTTGATTTGATCAACGAAAATGATTTTTTCTTCTGAAGTATATATACCAGATTAAAAAAAATATATATATGTAGCCCCCCCTCCCTCATCTCAAAATTGAGATTTAATTGCTGGAGAACACAGATATGTTATTTTAATGGCAAAACATAGCATTGAATCAACTGTGTAAAAATACATTCTAGTGTGTAAAGAAATGTACATCACTTTAAAGTGATGTGGAATACTCCGTTGGGTGATGGAATGAGAATCTATATCTATATTTGCAAATGTCTGTCTGTCTGTCTCTGTGAGGTGTCCTATAGAAATTCACAGGGACCATCTTGATGGCACCAATGACAGGAAAATGATGATGTGGGTTAGATGTTTTTAAAGTGAAGCTGCTGTTATCAGGGGCAGAAAGGGGAGGGGCAGCACAACATTTTGTCTCTAATTTCAACCAAACTTATACATATTCATCTTCATGATATGAGGAATCTAATGGTGTGGTTTAAATGCATCATGAGTGGCGCCGTTCAAGTCAGGGGTGCATGAAAGAGGACAGGGGCACCAAAGTTAATAAAGTATTTCCACCAAATTGATAACACATTGTTCTCCATGATACAAGGAATATAATCGTGTGATTTAAAGACGACACATTGGTGTCCTTTGGGTGAAAAATGGGGGGGGGGGGTGTGGCAATAAATTTTATGAGAATTTTTTTTGTCGCCGATTACCACCAAACGTAACATAATCATCTGCATGATATCAGGAGTCTATTGGTGTTGCTTAAAGTTGTCAAAAGTGGTGGCATTTGAGTCAGGGGTGCACTGAAGAGAAGATGGGCACCAAAATTTATAATAAATATATATATTTTTTTTTTAGCACCGATGTCCCCCAAATTGATACACATTCTTCTCCATGATAAAAGGAATCTAATCACGATTTAAAGATGCCAAATTGGTGTTGTTTGGGAGAGAGATGGGGGGGGGCACCAAAAATTTGATAAGAATTTATAGTCGCCGATAATCGGCCAATTACCACTAAACTTATACATAACCATCTCCATGATATCAGAAGTCTTAATTGTGTAGTTAAAAGATGTTAATGAAAGTGTCAATGACACCACTTTTGCTCAACTTGGAGAGGGGATAATTTGATGCATTACATTCAATGGAGCGATTATGAATGCTGATAGTTGAAATGTCTAAGTACATGAATGATTGGGGCTTTAATGTAGCTTTCAGCAACTATGGTCATATCATGACATTGCCAGTTTTAGTGGTGGAGGAAATCCGCACACTTACGGCTAATCTAACAGTGATTTCAATGGCTGATAAACTCGTCGACCATGTACGGCAAACCACCGGCCATCGGAGAGTTACTGGCAACTCCACCAGATAATGATTTAGAGTTATAAAGTCCATGATGGAAACATGTGGATTTGACCCATTATTGCTAGCACTGGAGGGCGAAATGGCTTGGAGTTGTACCCCTAACCGATTGAGCCACCGAGGCACCGTCTGAGTATAATACTAGATATCAACATGAAGAGAATGTATATAATGTAAAATCCAAGATGGCCACTGGCGGCCACGTTTTCCAATGAAATTAAAAACCATTTGATAGCTCCCAAGATCAGTTTGAAGTTTGGTGATGATCGGATGAGGGAAGTGGACTCTGGGGTGTGCTAACGGATTTAGTGATGTAAAGAGTAAAATACAAAATGGCTGCCGGTGGTATGTTTTTTTTTTACCGAAATTTGGAAAAATTAAAATACTCACATCTTATGGTCATTCATCCTGTAGGTCCATATGAAGTTTAGTGATGATCGGACATGTGGTGTGTTGTCTGTAGGGTGTACCAAAGGGTTTAGTAATACAGAGAGTAAAATCCAAGATGGCCACTGGTGGTACCTCTATGTAGATGATCCATATGAAGTTTGGTGATAATCAGTTGAGGGATGTGGTTTGCAGGTTGTGCCCAAGGATTTATTCATGCAAAGATTAAAATCCAAAATGCCGGCTGCCAACAGCCAATGCTTTGTGGCAGAATGACCCCAAAATGACTCATCTACATGTCAATATTAACATCCACAACAAATTTCATGATGATCAGATGAACACTATGGTCTTTAGCATGTGCTAATGGATCGAATTTTGAAATCCAAGATGGCCACTGGCAGCCATGTTTTTTGCCGAATGACCTAAAAATGACTCGTTCCCATCTTAAGCCAATGTCAACAGCCATGGCAATTTTCCTAATGATCTGACCAAATGTACAACTTGTAGCTCGTGCCAAAGGATTTAGTTATACGAAGAGTAAAATCCAAAATGGCTGCCAGCGGCCATGATTTTTAGCGGAATGACCCCAAAATGACTCGTTCCCATCTATATGTGAATATTAACATCCACGACACATTTCATGATGATCAGACAAATACTATAGCCTGTAGCCCGTGCTAATGGATTGGATTTTGAAATCCAAGATGGCCGCTGGTAGCCAAAGGTACGACTTGCAGCCCGTGCCAAAGGATTTAGTCATGCAAAGAGTAAACTCCAAGATGGCTGCTGGAAGTCATGTGTTTTGGCCGAATGACCTGAAAATGACTCATGACCATCTACATGTCAATATTAACATCCATGACAAATTTAATGATGATCAGACGAACAGTACAGACTGTAGCCCTGGCTAATGGATTGAACTTGGAAATTCACGATGGCCACAAGCAGCCATGTGTTTTGCAGAATGACCCCAAAATGACTCGTTCCCATCTACATGTCAATGTCAACAGCCGTGAAAAGTTTCATATGACCAAAGGTACTACATGCTGTAGCCCATGCTAATGGAAAGTGTTGACGGACATCTCAACTCACTTACACCCGCACACGCATAATGACAGATACCAACCCGTGGCAATAGCTCAAACTTGAAAAGTAAAGTTGAGCTGAAAATGGGACCATTCGTGTCAGGGGTACATGGAGGGGGAGGGACAACACAATTGATAAAAATACATTTTAGCGCCGATTTCCACGAAATTGATGCACATTCTTCTCCGTGATACGAGGAATCAAATCGTGTGTATTAAACAGAGATCGGGGCACTATATTTGATATTAATTTGTTTGTCTCCGATTTCCATATATACTCATCTTCATATTGAGTCTAATTGTGTGGTTTAAAGATGTGACAAACATAAGAAATGATTCTGCCAACAATAGACACTGCATGATTTGTTTTTAATAATGTTTTCTGTCTATTTGGCTATTAAATTTATGAAAATAACTGATATTGGCATGGTTGTTTCCTTTCCAGTTCAGAAAAATCAGAAGACTGTTCCAACTTTCAAACAAGTTTGTTAATTAGTTGACAGTGTCAGGGAACTTACATCACCAATCAACTCTCTAACCCAAATAGGGTTTTTATTTCAAATTTGTCTAAAACATATAAAAACATTTGTCTTGGGGGGAATAAACTAGTTAGGGTGCTGTGGAACTTCATGATGATGCAAATTAAAAATGTAATAAACGTAGTTAACAAGACAGTCAAAGACTGTGGGGTCGCTCACCAGACTGCAAAGACTGATAAGACTGGGACTCTGGAGACCACAACAATCAGAACTTTTCATAATCACTTTAAAAGAATTAGATCTAAACACGATATGTGGCTAGAGAGGCTTCAGTAGTGTACAGTGGGTAATTTCAAAGTGAATATCCACCTTGAAATTACCCACTGTACACTACTGATCACCCCCCTCCTCCAGCTCAAGAAGTCCCCTCCCGACCGGGCTCCAGACTCCCAAGTCTTGGGTTGGAATTTCACAACCGACATCTCAAACTTTCTCAATTTTTGGAAATTTCCAATCTCACAAGCGCCTTTTTATAAAACCATTTAGACATATTTGAAGCCCAATTATCCATGGACCCAAAACACCATACATGTATGTCAGATTAATCAGTTAGGTAGTTCCAAGGTAGATGTTTATATGAATTTGGTATTTCAATGATTTTTTAAACACAAAAGTGTTAACTCCCCATAGCCCCGTCATTTCTTAACAGGTTGACCTGATGTTAACAAATCCGAATATCAGTCACTCAAGGATCCTCCATACTATATGTAAGCTAAATAGTCCAACCTCTCTTGAGAAGACAATTTAAGAATTACTATAGAGACATACAGTTATGTCCTTGGTCTCACTCTATTTAACCTGGTGACCGCATCTGAATAAATTTGAATACCAGACACCAAAGAACCCTTCATACTAAATATCAGTAAAATAGACCTGATGGTCCTTGTGGTGGAAGCATGTTAAAATTTGTGGTTATTTCGGTCGAACAGTTTAACCCGAAGTAGGAAAATATGGACTGTTACTGGTTGAAAAATCAAATCTACAGCCTCATTGCCCCCACCCAGGCAGCTTAGAAATCAATAGGAATCTATATATTATTATACCAGTATCAAACAGCGTACATACAGGTAGGGTGGGTGGTTGAGAGTTAAATCTCTTATCTCTGCCCCTATTTGAACAAATATGAATCCCCATCTATGAGATCCATTCATCTAGAAATTTCAAACGGTAGATTTTAAGAAAACTGATTTTCCTCAAAAGTTTCCTAAAAATGACCTCACATGTACAAATCGGAACCCCACTCACCAAAGGACCCTCCATACCAAAAGCTAAATAGGCCTGATGATTTTTGTAGAATTACTATGGAGGAAAGAGTTATGCCCCTGGCTTCTCACCTATATGACCTGATGAACTCATTTGAACAAATCTGAATGTGAGTCAAAATATATAAACCGATTCGGCCTTTAATATGTATGTGGAGAAAAACAAAATTGATGGACGGATGGAGACATCCCAAACAGAGGGATGGATGGGAGGACATACTGACAGACAAATTCAATCCAATATACCCCCACCCCCAAGTTTTCTTTGCAAATCAGGGTATAATGAGTACAACTTGATAGGTGGTGGTTAAGAATATAATAGTGGAACAGCCAAGTCTGAATATAGTGTCTGACTTTTGCAGAATGAGGTCCCTAAAGGGTGAATTTAGTGCTGCAATCCTGCAAGGTGGGCTAGCATCAACAAATTCACCCTCTGGGGACCTCATTATGCTTAGGCCTCAACTGCTATGGGAGACATAGGAACATATAGAAGTTCTCCAGTTAATTGGTGAAGTGCACCCATTGGGCACTTCAATTATCAATTTTATCTTCAGCAAATTAGGGGATATAGAAACTGAACAGAAGGGAAAAAGTAAGTAGAAATGTCAATTTAAGACCCTGTATATTTCCCTAAAGATGAGGCCTAAGCAGAATGAGGTCCCTGGAGAGTGTATTCGGTGAGACATCCCAACAGAAGGATGGATCGGAGGACAGACTGACAGAGAGACAGACAAATTCAATCCAATATACTGCCCAAGTTTTCTTTGCAAATCAGGGTATAATGAGTTCAACTGGATAGGTGGTGGATAAGAATATAATAGTGGAACAGCCAAGCCTGAATATAGTGTCAGACGTTTGCAGAATGAGGTCCCTATAGGGTGAATTTAGTGAAACAATCCTGCAATATGGGCTAGCATCACCAAATTCACCCTATGGGGACCTCATTCTGCTTAGGCCTCAACTGCTATGTGAGATATGGGAACAGATTGAAGTTGTCCAGTTAATTGGTGACGTGCATCCATTGGGCACCTCAATTATCCATTTTATCTTCTGCAAATTAGGGAATTAGATTAGAACAGAAGGGAAAAAGTAAGTAGAAATGTCAATTTAAGACCCTGTATACTTCCCTGAAGATGAGTCCTAAGCAGAATGAGGTCCCTGGATAGTGTATTTGGTGATGCTAGCCTACTGTGCAGAGTAGCATAACTAAATTCACCCTCTGGGGACCTCATTCTGCAAATGTCAGACATACAGCATTTTGTTTTGATATGATGTTAATGACATACACAGGGCATGAATGTTTACACCTACCTGTCAGCCAGCTAGATAACATCTGAATTCATGACTGTGTTATTAACTCTTTCTGTCTGGGGCTAATACCATACTCTATGGATGTTACAATGGTGTTAGTTTTTCTAATTAATTTTTTCTTGACTGGAGTGGGTGCAGGGGCGGCGCAGATGGGGGGGGGGGGGGTGGTAGTGGGGACAGGGGTGTGGAGGAGGGGAAGGGTGGAATTGGGGTGTTTTGTGTCTAAATAAAATACAAAAAATCAGGGGTTAAAATAAAAAAAATATTTTTGTATTGTTCATTTTGAATTTAGATTTTTTTATTAATTGAGCAAGGATTTAAATTTAAAAATTTATATATTTTTTTTAAGTTATGTTCCTGACACGGCCCCTATTTGAACAAATCTGAACCCCAGTCACCCAAGGACTCACCATACAAAATATTAGCTAAATCGGCCCAATGATTCTGGAGAAGAAGTTGTTCTAATAATTACTAGGGAGAATAGAGTTATGTCCCTGGTTCTGCCCCTATTTGACCCAGTGACCCCATTTGAACAAATCTGACCGCCAGTCATCCAAGGACCTTCATACCAAATATAAGCTAAATAGGCCTGATGGTTCTTGAAAAGAAGTTGTTTTAAGAATTACTATGGTGGGAAAGAGTTATGGCCCTAGCTTCGCAACTATTTGACTTGGTGACCTTATTTTAACAAATCTGAGTCTGAGTCAACCAGGGAACATCCACACCAAATATGAACCCATTTGGCCTTAGGGTACTGGAGAAGAAGATGATTCTTGATGGACGGACAGACGGAGGGATGACAGACGAGGAGTGATGACTATAGCTCCACCGGAGACTTCGTCTCAGGTGAGCTAAAAACTAATATCTACAACTGAAATTTACATGGAAAATAGGTATTGACTATGTACCGGTTTTGAACATCAAGCAAAACTCAACCATTTAATACCTGGTCGATGTTCATAAAATTCACAAAACCACTTTCATTCATAAGTACAATATCCTGCAAAAAATATCAAAATATCATTTGAAACATTCTGATATTGTCCCACAACTCAGGTCATGACTCATGGGACGTTTTACATATATATTCCAGTGTTGAAAAGCCTCGCCTATCCCATACCAAATTGAGTAATTTTCTCCATCTAAGTGCTTAGTATGATGCAACTCTATTAGAAAGCTGAACCAGATGCCATATAGCATGGGGCCATCTCATTCTGATCAGTCGTCACCACATGGGCCCTTTCTTTGCTAAATATGGATTTCCCATTCAGTTATAATGGAATGGTCTATTATTCAGTTGGACAGAAACAAAGATTCATATTTATTGGTGGAAATTGTTCAGATAATAAGCACGCTGTCGGGGTATGGCATAATATGCCTGTTTCTTGAGTAGAGTGGGGCAAGTTTTAATTCATTTGTTTGAAACCTTTGACTTAAGACGAAATAATAACAAAAATAAAACACAATAATCTGGAAACCGCATATCAGGTAAAATCTAAGTCGAAAAAGGGGCATAACTCAGTCAAAATCATGCGGACGAAACCCATATTCGGACTTGATCTGTATTTTGGGGTGGTAAACTAATATACCAAATTTGGTTCAGTTCACTTGATTTAATCTAAAGTTATCATCTGGAAACCGCAAATCAGGTAAAATCTAAGTCGAAAAAGGGGCATAACTCAGTCAAAATCATGCGGACGTAACCCATATTCAAACTTGATCTGTATTTTGGTGTAGTAAACTAACGTACCAAATTTGGTTCAGTTCACTCGATACAATCTAAAGTTATCATCCGGAAAACAAAAGCGGACGGACAACAGACGGACGACGGTTGGACAACCGATTTACATAATACAACTGTTTTTTCAAACGGGAGAATAAAAATTACCTATGGCTGTTTGTTGAACTAATTATGTGAACGTTTACTAAGGGAACAACCTGTTAATGAGAATATAGTAAAGAAAGGGTTACTTAAAGAATGTGCACTAAATTTTCACCTTCTGCCATCACAAAGAGAAGTATAATCAGAAAGTCTATTCGACAACAAAATGTTATTAGTTTATTGGAGCCAGAAACAAGGATCAAACATGTGTTTGAAATACTAGCCCTCCTGTAACTAAATTGAGGGCATTGGTCTATGTATCTCGGCTTCACATCCAGGAACACCTGTTTTCTCCACATATATCTTGGCCTGGGTTCATATCCAACAATCCCTGTTTTCTCCAGATATACATGTATCTCGGCCTGATGTTTTCATATCCAACAATCCCTGTTTTCTCCAGATATATCTCGGCCTGATGTTTTCATATCCAGGAATACCTGTTTTTCCAGATATATTTCGGCTTCACATCCAGGAATACACTGTTTTCTCCACATATATCTTGACCTGGGTTCATATTCAGGAATCCCTGTTTTCTCGAGATATTACGAGGGCCTGATATGTTCACTCCACGAACCCCGTTTTCTCAAGATATATCTCGACCTGATATGTTCATGTCCAGAAATCCGTAACTACATGCAACTCAATCATTCTCTTCTATCTCAAACTTGGCGTCTCTACTGTTTGCTGCTAAAGCAATCAGATGTGCTGATACCTGGAGTGAATGTAGAAATTGTATTAACCATTTCTTCACTAAATGTATTCTCTCATTCAGTTATAAAAGTAAACATTGTAATGGTCTACTATTCAACTGTAGGGGTGTTCATGTAATATAAGCTGACAACAGATACACAAACAGGTAATACAATTTCAGAAGGATTCCTATTAATTGGCAGGAAATGTTTAGATATTAAGTTCAACAAATGGCCTACTCAGAAGGGAACTACTCGTCAATGACCATTTATTATAGCAAGGGTTAAGCGACTATTGTTTATGGATCCAACTGGTTATATAAATCATCCAAGTGAAACAAGTCCACTGCACCAAGTATTGGTGGCTTTTCGCTGAGGCTTATTAATTTTTAAGGGCCATAACTTCTGAGGAATACTAAAGGTAAATAACACAATCACTAATATATTATCTATATTATTATTACAGGAAATAATTTTTGGCTAACAGTATGTTCAAAGCATTTCAAAACCTCAGAAACATGAAATTCAAGTAAATTCTAATTTCCTGTTCTCTTTTATTACTGGAAGTGGCAAATTAAATTACTGATTTCTAATTTTGTTCTGGTGTTGTTAAACAAACATTAAATAGTAATTTTATTACTCGATAAATCAGAATTTTAACTGTTACAACTTACAGTTAGGTATTTTAAACTGGGATAACTTATTTTTAACTTGTATAAAATTTATATGATAATGTGTATGTGTTTAATTTATATATGTATTTGTTTTACAGTTTTTTATAATGTTTTTACCTCCGACTTCTAAATAAAATTTACCTTATCTTATCTTAAGGAAATGAAAGGACACAACCTATTGCATGTGGATATTATTGTCCCCCATGTGCCTCACAAGACTTAGTATACTAATGATATTAATTCAAACAAGCTATGATAACAGAGGATACAGAGATCAAATCTTGGTATTTTTTCACTCTATGGGGCACTAGTCTGCAACAAATGAATGGACGAAACCCATTCCCCCCAGTAGATATCTATCCATTCGCCCATGCTGGTTCATGAACATACAAAAGATCCAGCCTCTGATGATGAATTAGAGAGCTCCAAATTTGTTACGGAGATACAGTTACAGAAGGACGGAACCCATTTCTATATCCTCTGCCAAACTTTGTTTGTATGAGATAAAAACATATCTTGTTAAAGACCTATTCCGGGTTCCAGACCTCCAGTTGCAACAACAACATATAACATTTAATTTAATCTTTTTCTACTTTCTATGTTCTGTTGAAAACAAAATGTGACACATAACCTAGACCATTAAATACCAAAGAATATAATATAAATAAATTTTGGTATCACCCTAAATATCAAAATGATATAAAATAAATCCACACAACATTCAATATAAAACAAAATATAGCATCTGAAGATGGTACTTCTCATTCCAAAAGTTTTGTTTTAAAACTAGAATCTAAACAAAAAGTAAAATATCTTGCATAAAATTTGGCCGAATCGTTCACAAAAATTGGCTGATATTACACCCTCCCTTAAACTTGGCTGTTCACAGTTTTGTAAGAATTATTCCCCATGTGACATCACCAATTATTGACATAATAGGTCAACAAAATACTGTTTTGAGATAAAATTACAAATGTGAATTGGTTATTTCTATTGAATTATATAGTCTGTTGTCCAATAAATTTTAACACCTATTAAATGACTTCCAGATGGTTAGTAATATTAGTATAGTTGATCTAATAAACAAAAAGATTATTACTTGATTAGTTTGATATTGGTCAAGACATATCTTTGGTCTCAGGATGATTTGAAATAACTGCTGGCTGACATCTGGGCTCATATTAAACTATTCTAGTAATACTACATGATACATACCGGCAGTTTGTATAAATTCTGATGAATAAAGCGACATACATGTACCTGCACTACATTTGGATTGTATCTATGGAGCATACCTGCAACTCCACATCTGGCGATCAAGATTACAATTCATATACATGTACCCACACTGTTGATACTTAAACTCATGGACACACCGTGTTATTTGCAGCACATACCTGCAGCAACTACCCTCACTGAACTGTAGTGACTGGGCACCAACAATATACCAGCACAAACTACCCGCACGCACTAACAGGAACCAAGGGCCAATGTACCCACACTCAACCCCATGACCTTTCTGTGTTTATAACTCCATCGCATCTACCCATTGACAAATCAGATCCATGCTCAAACAACCTAAAGTACAAGACAGTGGGGTCGCTCACCAGACTGCAAAGAAAAACTAGAGCTTATCCACTTAAATGACTCAGGAGAACCAACACATCACTGCGGAACCACTGGGACCTGGGACATTCTTGATCACGCGTTCGCTACGGAGACCGCTGCCAAACTCGGAATCGAAACCAAAGTAGGCGCCGATGTTGGAAGCGATCACCTCCCGCTCGAACTAACAATTACAAAAGTAAAACCGAAAACAACTAAATCAATACTTCGCAGAAATCTCGGCAAAGCAGACTGGAACCTCTTTCAACAAGAAATAATAAGCAACCTTTCAAATTCCCCTCTTACCAGACCAAAGGAACTAGAATCTGCTGCACTAGATATATGTCAATGCCTAACAAACGCTCTAGATAAAGCTTGCCCCAAAACGGAGGTAAAACCCCATACCTGGAGGGTCTCTAGCGAAACTTTAGCACTCATAAGACTTAAAAGGAAAACCAGGAGGCTTTCGGCTAAAAACCCTGACAATGCAGAATATAAAACACTTTACAATAATCTCAATAGGCAAGTAAAACAAAAAATCAAAGAGGAAAAAGTTAAATCATGGGAAAAAATCACATCCAGTCTTAATGAACGGGAAATGGATAAAAAAAATTGGCAAACATTCAAAACCCTAACAGGTCAAGGCAAATCAGAAACGGAAAATTCAAAACAGATTCAAGGAAAAAATGGGAAAAAATCAGAAAATAATATTGAGAAAGCCCAAATCTTCGCCGAAAGCCTCAGGGATATCCACAAAATGCACGAAGGGGATATATTTAATAGGGGCTTCAAACATAAAGTCAATGACTTCATAGACGATAATATTGAATTTTTCTCACCATTACTGGAAGAAGTAGAGGAGCCGGGAGATGGGGATCCTCTTGTAGCCAAAATCACTAATCAGGAAGTGAGACAAAATCTCAAAAAAGGCAAACCCAACAAAGCCCCAGGGGATGACGAAATCACCTATGGAATACTTAGGCAAGCCCCTGAAATCCTATTTAATAGACTTACAAAACTGTATACTAAATGCATGAGGCTAGGCTATTATCCCAAAATATGGAAAAATGCAATAGGAACCATGATACCTAAGCCTGGGAAAGACCACACGATACCCACAAACTATAGACCAATCAGCCTATTACAATGTACGGGCAAACTTTTCGAACGGGTAATCCGCAGCAGAATCAAATCCCATCTCGAGGGTACCAACTTTTTCAATAATTTCCAAAGGGCTTACCGGGAAGGAAAAGAGGGCATTGAACATGTATATAGACTCACAGAGGATATTAAAACGGCAATGAATAGAGAATGGGAAACCGGGGCTATATTCTTAGATGTAGAAAAAGCGTTTGATTCAGTATGGCACAATGGCCTAAGGTATAAACTAAGAATGACAACTGACCTCCCCCAAAAAATGGTTAGACTCCTATCATCATTTCTCACACACAGAACTATAAAAGTAAAAATAAATGATGAACTTTCAGAAAGCGTCCCTTTAAAGGCCGGAACCCCCCCCCCAAGGATCAGTACTCAGCCCTCTGCTATTTTTAATATACGTTAATGACATACCCAATGACCCTACATCAAGTGTCCAAATATCTCAATTTGCTGACGACCTTGGACTGTGGACGTCGGGCAAATCAGTAAAATATATAGAACATAGACTTCAGAACCAGCTCCATAGACTAGAAAAATGGTGTTCCAAATGGAGAATCAAATTAAATCCACTGAAAACGCAATTAATCGTATTTGGGAACAAACGCAATTACTCCAAACCCGAACTCTCTCTTTTTGACACAGCCATCAAGCAATCTAACGAAGCCACTTTCCTTGGATTCACTCTAGACTCACGCCTTAAATTCAAAAAGCACCTAACCAATATCTCCACCAAAGCTAGACAAAGAACCTCCCTTTTAACTAGACTTCGTGGCACTGGGTGGGGGGTCAATCAATCCACTTTAATCAAAGTATACAAACAATTAATCAGACCAGTCATGGAATATGGGGCAATTATCACAGCATCTTGTAAACCTACCCTGCTTAATAAATTACAAGTCGCACAGAATATGGCCATCAAAACGTCATTTCAAGCGCCATATAGAACCCCTATAATGGTACTCCATCTAACGGCAGACGTCCCCCTTATACAGGATAGACTAAACTATCTAGCTGAAGAAACATTGAATAGATTAAATGGCACGATCCTAATGAATGAACTTGGCATCAGGAAGACAATCCTCACTAAACGTTAATCTGTGAGCTTAGACAACCCCCTGCAAATGACGAGGAAACAATTTGATATATTAACAATCGACATCATTACCAACATCAATCATAAAACCTAGGTTAGCGGGCTCACGCCCTATATGGCTCCTCGGGCGCTGATGAATGTCCTTGGGCGGCGTAAATACGCATGTCGTGGCCATAGTATAAGCCATTGAGTAATTATCTCCTATAAAAAAAAAAAAAAAAATATAAAAAAACACAGTTATTATTACAAATTGACTAACACCAAAATTAAAACATAGGTTAGCGGGCTCAGGCCCTAGATGGCTCCTTGGGCGCTGATGAATGTCCTCGGGCGGTGTAGATACCCTTTTGGTGACCGTAGTATAAGCCATCGAACAATTATCTCCTCTAAACCAACTAACTAACTGCCAATCTTGTAACATTTACAGAAACTAGCGCTCGTGTCTAACACATTCCACTCACCCGACAACACCTATCGAGCGGGACCCGGAATAAAAACCGACCCAGCACTTAGCTTGGGGTGGGGTGCAAGGAAACTTCAGACCCAGAAGTGGTCATCAAAGCTCTCATCGAGTTAAGGCCGGACATATACCTACATATGTTCGGCTCGCTTGCTGCTCTGCGTTTTTCTTCGGGAGGCCAGGAACGGCCCTTCAAGAATACATTGTAATTATCAATTTGTACATTCATAATTTTACATAATACAAATAAAATAACCAAAAAAAATCATATAAACCAAAAAAAATATGTTCACTGTACAATAATTATATATATAGATGTATATCATGTCCTGTTCATTATCGTTCAAAATTACTTCAGCGAATAAAAATCTGAATAAACACTGTATATGATTGTTAAGAATATGCTTTCACCTACGCCTGTGCACGATATGGGGAAGAAGGATGGGATAGAAAAATGCATCAACATTTCCGGGTAACTCACCAACTCCAATCTCCCCTCTCTCTCTCTTTCTCTCTCTCTCTATATCACATCGATCATCTCGGGTGTTCGCGCCCTTCTACTATTCTGCTCAACATCACATGCCATTCAATACAGCAGTGTTCAAACATGCAATTGGAATTAAAATCTCTTTCAGTGCAATACAATAGTCATCGCTGTTCAGATTTATTTCAGCTAATAAAATCCTTAATTAACACTGTATATGAAATTGTCAAAATATGTTTTCACCTATGCCCGTGCTACGGTATGGGGAGGTAGGGTGGGTCATAAATACGTAACAACATACCATTACTTGTCGGGCTCTCTCTTTCATATCCGGGTGTCGCGCCCGCCCTCCCCTTGTTTTCCTGACAACAAAAAACTGCTTGCTTTTGTACACATGAGTTTATACATACATATATATATATATATATACATACTAACATCGGGGGCCCCGTTCTCCATTTCAGCGCACCACTCCAGGCTCGCTCAGCAGCATCATCAACGATATCAACCTCGTCAGGGACTCCCTGGGCACCCTCCACCCCTTATTAAAGCTCGTGGGCCCAACCCAATCAATAATTTGCCACGGTCAGACATGGTGAGACTTTTGTCATGCAAAACAACACCAAAACATCAAATTGAGGGTGAAGGAGAAGATCTCTCGATCTTTTCGACCATCCTGGGCGCTTTGCGCCCTCCTACTACCACGCAGACTGCAAAGACTGATAAGACTGGGACTCTGGAGACCACAACAGTCAGAACTTTTCATAATCACTTTAAAAGAAGTAGATCTAAACAGGATATGTGGCCAAATTACCAACTGTACACTACTTATCAACCCCCCCCCCCCCCCCCCCCCCCCCCCCCCCCCCCCCCCCCAACAAGTCCCCTCCCGACTGGGCTCCAGACTCCCAAGTCTTAGATTGGAATTACACAATCGACATATCAAACTTCCCAATTGTTGGAAATTTCCAATCTCACAAGCGCCTTTTTATAAAATAGACCTGATGTGCCTTGTGAAGGAAGCATATTAAGAAGGAAACTGTCCTATTTTTCCAGGTTACCCCATTAAAAATATCTGTATTGCAGTCAAACAAGGACATTCCATGCTAAATAAGCCAACTAGTTCTTGGCTCTTCCATACATATTTTAAGAATTACTATGTTGTGAAATAGTTATGTCTCTGGCAATGCCGTCATTCGAATTTGTGATGCCATTTTCACAAATCTGTCACCCAAGGTAATTTCCTACCAAATATAAGCAAAATAGGCCATTTCATTCTTGCATAGAAGACGTATCATGAATTACTATGGAGAGAAAGAGTAATGTAGCTGGCCTTGCACCTACTTGACCTGGTGACCCTGATTAAACAAATCTGAATCACACATCACCAAAGGAGCCTCAATATTAAATGTGAACTAAATAGAGCTGGTGGTTCTTTCAAAGAACACTTTTCAAGTTTGCCAAATATGTTCTGGTGAAGTGGTGGGTGTGGGAGAGTTAAATGTCCTGTTGAAAGATTTGAACAATACATATGATAGATTGATGTTGGTGTAAACAATATTTATTCCCAATACAAAACAAGTTGAATATTTTACAAAAATGCTAATGGATGAGTATGGGTGATTGGAAAGGGATGAGACAACTTTCCGAACTACATAAGGCCGTTCGAGCGTGTCAGACGGGAATTTTTCTGGTTTGTACTTTAAATAACTTATTGGTGATTTTGATATAGATCGCACCTCAACAAAAGATAACAAGAGATAAGATAAGAACTGGAGTGGGGTGTGATTAAGGAATTAAAGGTAACCAATGGGACGAAAGGAGAGTAGTTAGGTTTAAGAAAGGTCAGAAAGATAGGATTGTCAATGGGGGCGGGGGGTAGTTTTAACATTCGGCTGTAGAATTATATGTCAATTGTGTATAACTTGGCGTACAGAGACTACATGAGTTAGCTGGGGCAGTCAGGCTTTCCGAATTATGACATTATGTATGACTTTATATATGACTCAATGGCAGAAGACATGTGACATAGTATTACGTTTAGAATCGTTTTGTACTAATTATGTATCTTTGTGCGGGCCTTCGAAAATACTATGATTTTCCCTAATTGGAACTTTCGGGTGAACCCTCGAGTAGGGTTCTTTCTGATAATATTATGTTTGGTAGAGATGATAGCAATTCCAATCTTGATGCCTGGTATAAATGGCATTCTAACAGGTAATGGTGGGCTGTTTCAACAGCACCGCATGCACAATATGGGTCGGGCCTAACAAAATTGGTCATGAGGTCGAAATTCAAATTACTACATTTCAGTCTCAACCGTGTGTGGTATACTTGGGATTTGCGACTATGGCAATGATAGTAGTATGGATGTGTGTATATACGATCGTCAAGCAAGTGACTCTTTAAACTTGTCCAGGTTGGTACAATTTTTTTACACACTCTGGCAGTCTATTCCAATCGCTTATTGTAGAGGGTAAAAATGTATCTTTATAAATATCCTGTGTGGCGTCCAATGGTAGTCGTATTGCATGATGTCTAAGATTATAACCGGTTTGGTTTTCAGAGTGACAAATATAATTTCGTAGGTACACGGGTGCTGTACTATTAACTATTTTGTGGAATTGTATAAGCTTTTGTTTTTTCCTCCTTGATGCCAGGGTCTCCCAACCAGTATCTAATAGTAGGCTCTCTTTACTGGCGCTGTTCGTCGCTCCAGTAACGATCCTTGCCATTTCAAATTGTATTTTCTCTATATCATTTGCTGAGATAATTAGGACAATTATCCCATACTGGTGATGCATATTCAAGCACTGGTCTTACATAGGGCAAAGTATATTCTTTCCAGTGTTTTACGGTTCAATGTAAATCTGTGTTTCCTAACTAGATTAACCCGTTTTCCATGCCTTTTCGATCGTGATGCGGATGTGTGTGCACCACGTACCTCGGTTATTGAAGATCAGTCCGAGGTTGTTTATGAAAAGGAACTTCGATTAAGGTGGTAGTTCCCATAGTTAGTGGGGGGGTGGTGGACGTCTGTATCCTTTCTTGCTATTAACATTGATTCCGTTTTTAGTGGATTGAACTCGACAAGCCATTTTTTTGACCATTGATCGAGCGTATATAGGTCATCATTTAGTACATTAGCGGCTAGCGCAGGACTTTCAACTGTCAGGTATATTGAGGTATCATCGGCAAAGAGGCGGATGTTACTTGTTATATTTACTGCAATATCGTTTATGTAGACCAAAAATAAAAGAGGGCCAAGCACAGATCCCTGGGGTACACCGGCGGTTACTTGTTGCCATTCGGAAAAACTTCCTTCAATCCCTACTCTCTGCTTCCTGTTAGCAAGGTATGATTTGATGAGGTTAAGCAAATTCCCAGATACTCCGACTTTTTCGAGTTTATGGATTAGTCCCAAGTGCCAGACCTTATCGAATGCTTTGCTGATATCACAAAAGATTGATGTTGTAATTGGGAATTAATGACCTCTAGCAGATCTCCAGGAAATGTTTATAAAAATGTCAGACTTCACTTGCAATTTTTAATATTTTTTGGAGTTATGTCCCTGGCCCCTGCCCACATTTGACCCAGTGACCTCATTTGAACAAATCTGAATGTGAGTCACCTAGGCAATATCCACACCAACTATGAACCCATACGGTCTTATGGTTCCAGAGGAGAAGTTTAAAGAATTGTTGACGGACGGACGAGGAGGAGTGATGACTATAGCTCCACCAGAGACTTCGTCTCAGGTGAGCCAAAAACTATTGAAATTATAGAATGAATCCTCCCCCCCCCCCTTTGGATCCCAAAATGCAACAGAATTCAAACTTTTTTAATGGAAGGGGGAAGAACTCCATCTTTAATATATAGAGTTATTCCCCCTGCATTGAAAATAAGTTAGCTTTTTACTGCAATCTAGATGACAAAACTCTTTGGGCAACTCAATAAAAACAACATGTCCACAGTTTATTATATTGGATAAGTTGATAATGCAATGTTTTGGAGCTTGCTCTTTCAAATGGTATATAATATGGCATATATTTTATATAATGTAATCTGGGGGGTTAAAAAATTAAGTAGTTTACTATTTTATATTCATTTTAGTCTAAATAATTAATTTTGAGAAAACAAATTACATCTCATTGAACAAATCTGCTAATTCCACCCCCTCAACCCATGGGGACATCCCTGCAAGAATAGGACATCTGTGATTTATTGGATGCTTGTCTACATTTGCCTAACAATATTTCCCTTAACCTTGAAAGCCAGTGCATTCTCTTAGGTGAGGCTACCTATGGGACACTCACATATATAAGACAATGCACTGGCATGATACTAGTACCTTGTTATAAAATAATAAATATTGGACAAATATTAAAACTAGGAGCTCATTTCTCTTGATCAATGGTCTATTATTTTATATTCATTTTATTTTATTATATGTAATTGGTTTTGGAAAAAAAAATTACATCTCAATGAACAAATCTGAGAAATTTGCCCCCCTCCCCAAACATATGTGGGGACATCCCTGCGAGAATACGACATGTGTGATTTATTTGGATGTCTGACTATATTGGTCTAACAATATTTTCTTGATCTTGAACCCCAGTGTATTCTCTTATATATAGGAGAATATACTGGTGCAGGGTCTTTATTGCTGTACCAGTATAGCTCTAGTAATGAAATGGTTAATACTAATACTATTATAAAATGTGGTGAACTGTCAAACAGTTAAGAGTTGTATTTGAGATTGCTGTAAACACATAGGATTAAATTTCATTCACACACCTCTTTCTCTCTTAGCCTGATAAATGTGGATATTGGGATAAAAGTTAATTACTTTATAATGACTGGACACACAGCTGTGAGCACTGTGATAATTAAGGCTGGGTCAGTTCCTGGCATGTCATATAACTAAAGTGTAAGGCTTTTAATGGGGGTGAACCTTGCAGGGATCTGGTATGGGGTGGCAGGGACATGTAGTGGTGGTGCTGGTGGGGGAGGTGGGGGGGGGGGGGCAAGGGTTTAAAACAAGGATTTTAATTAACTTTTGTTTAAGAGTTCCCTGGGCCCTGTCCCTGGGGCCCTGGCTCTGCCCCTATTTGACCCAGTGACCCCATTTGAACAAATATGAACCCCCAGTCACACAAGGACTCTCCATACTAAATGTAAGCTAAATCGGTCAAATAGTTCAAAAGAACAAGTCATTCTAAGAATTACTATGGAGGAATAGAATTATGGACCTGGTTTCTCAACTAATCAACCTGGTGACCTCATTTTAACAAATCTGAATGTGAGTCAACTAGGGAACATCCACACCAAATATGAATCCATACGGCCTTATAGTTCAGTAAAAGAAGTCGTTCTAAGAATTACTATGGAGGAATAGAGTTATGGCCCTGCTTTCACAACTATTTCACCCAGTGACCTCATTTGAACAAATCTGAATGTGATTCACCAAGGGAACATCCACACCAAATATGAACACGTTACGTCTTACGGTTCGGGACGAGAAGATGATTCTTGACGGACGGACGACGGGACGAGGAGTGATGACTATAGCTCCACCGGAGACTTCGTCTCAGGTGAGCTAATATAAGGACAGGCAAAATCCACATCTACCCCAATGATCCTGGTTATCAAAAGCACTAGACCATTTATATGATATACAAGTAATTGAGTATAATTCCCTGGAGAATCATCCCCACCTAATTTTCTAACCTGGTAATAAGCTTTTATGGCCTTAAAATTCATTGTAGATAGAGTGGACAATCAGAACAGTTAGTGGACATTATTATAGTAAAATCAATGGTTATTTAAGTATTTCCCATCAACACTATAAGATAATTACATAATAAAGAATTATTTTAATATTGGAGATTGGTTAGTCTGTTTATTCGTCTGGCGACTTTGGTTTCAAATCTACGCATTTTGTGTTCTGACCTTTTTCTGTTTTTTGCAAGTGACTTACAATTTTTTATCGGAAAAGTAAGACACGTAGGGTCCCAAATAAGCACTGTGCAGGGGAGAATTTTCTCTTGTAAATAAATTAAGTACACCGTACGGCATATTATTATTGTAATGACGACACTCAGTAACTATTAACAGACAGCTAAATTGTAGCAAGACATCAAAGCACTCGACCGTCAATTTATAACTCTGCGACAACACACGACAAAGATCAAAGCATGCAGACGTCGTACTGTAGCAATTTAAGTGTCACACAGTCACAAGACGAAGCACATCGGGTAACATAATCATGTCAATCATTTGTGCTGATAAACAATGACCACACCCTCTACTCGCTGTGATTGGTTGAATCCAGTTGTAGACACAGAAGTGCTGCCCGGAAATACCTATTTCAGCCAGTTTACGGAATTAAAAAAAAGCTTGTTCGTTCTGTATTTATGTATTCGTCAATAATCATAACTTGTTGTCTTGCTAGTTAGGTATAATTATGTCTATTAGTAAAATTATATGGGGAATAAAACAAACTTTGACGACAGACTGAGATAGAACACCAGAAATGTTATAGTCAGATATTAAGCCCTGTTTAAGTAACAAACAAGATACCTGATGCACTCTGAATGCCATTCTTGTATCATAATCGTCAAATGCATACAAAGAGAGAGAACTCTGTAATTTAACGAGGTTCCTGCAAAGATAAATAAATGATTATGTAAAAACCATTTCTTCACTGAATGGGTTCTCCCATTCAGTTATAAAGTATACATTGAAATGGTCTATGAATCATTTTGAGTGTTTCAGAGATACAGTAATGCCCTAAATAATCGACTCCTTAACCACAGCAGAATTATGGGTAATTTCTCACTGAGAGCTTTCCGATGAATGGCAAATAGCCATATTTCCGATTAAATCTTGAAAAGTTACCCATAATTCTGCTGTGGTTAAGGAGTCGATTATTTAGGGCATTACTGTATATAAAGCAGACAAGAGACATATGAACAGAAAAGTACAAGAGCAGAAGGTTTTTCTATTCACTGGTGGGAAATGTTCAGATAATATGTTTAACAAACTTATTTTCTGCACTTTTTCTCAGGAGAAATACTTGTCAATGAGTTGAACCATGTACCAAATATCAAGAAATTCTGTTGAATATTGCTCAAGTTATCACGCGGACAACCTCGGATGGGACGGATGGACATGATGATTATAAAAGTCCCTTTTTCAGACAAAGAAATGTTTGCCAATGTCAGGATCTGGAAACGAATAAATATATCAACAGATTTCCAGAATACAGAATTTAGCCCAACGGAAAGTGCACGGTTAAACTGTGATCTCGATTTGCTTATTGATTTGGTACCAAGTGACATATGTGAGTCGCCAGTCTGAGTAAACTCATACCTAAATATTCATTACAACATTGAATATAAGGTCTGACGGATAACATCGATATTTCATTTCCAAGTCCTCGGGATTCCGTAATCTGATTGATTGCGTAAATTATTTTCCGTCCAATGAAACCGTATGGGTTGATAAACAAGTGTTAATGGGCGGAGACTCCCATAATGTCACCTCTAAATATCATTCTGAACTCCTCGACCTGTGACCTCTGCGGCTGAACTCCTCGACCTGTGACCGCGACGAGGTTTGCCGAATGCTCTAAATATAGTAACACAGCGGAATTTCGAGGCTTGCAAATTCAACAGAGACAGAAAAAATTGCTTCGATATTATATATTCGGTACGATTCCGATTAATTTGAAGGATGTGCTGGACCTGATAGATAGGCCTGCGTATGGTACCAACTTGGCCTCCCATAAATATAAATAGAACTTTACTCATGTCCGTGTATTTTTTATTTACTTTATTGTAACATGGTTTGCAAATCGACAAATTATTTGCCGTAAAAAAAAAAGTCATCTGAAAGTCAAACACCGAGGAAATGACTTAATTTTATGCTTTTAAATAGTTCTAAAGCATCATTTTTGATGACGACCTAATTTTTTGCTCTCGGATGCAGCTTTCCCGTTTATGCAGCGAGTTCATCTCCCGAAAAAAGAATAGTCGCACACACGACAAATATTATCTTCTGTAAGTTTTAATGTCGCGACACAGGCCTTCTGTGGGTTGATGAGTCGGCGAAGCACAACAAATAACACGTGGGGGACACCTGTCAATCATCGATGTATTTAAAAAAATCCGTGACGTCATTTTGGGGAAGCTCTTCGCTGAATAGAAATGGTTTTGGCTAGCATTAGCTCCAGACTCTATATTTCAAATATAGAGTCGACGTTCACCCAGACTGGTGAGTCGCATGAATCCGCATTTACCAGCAACATGTCGGGGTGTTTTATTCATATTTGTTAAAATATTCCATATCTATTGTTCTGTACACCATTCATTGACAGTTTGAGGACATACATTAAATGAACTCTAAGCAACATTTTAATGGATTGTCTCGACATCATATGGGAATCAAGCATGCATTTTAAAGTATTTGGTGTAATTTTAACATAGAGAATCATAAAATGGCCCAGTTGAACTTCAGTGAAACAGTAGTGACTATGACTACTAGAAAACCCACATGTGGATCACAGTCAACAGCATACATAAGTTCTCTTGAATTTGTAACATTTAAAGATAATGACAGACACTTATGTGTATTTTGCCTGGTATATCTAACTTATAATTATTATTTTATTGACAGGCAATCTATATAAAATTTGCAGAGCACCATTATTTAAAAGACTGGTTTTGAATACAAATTACAATAAACTTCCATGATCGGTTTAGCATTGTTTTATTGCATGTATTTTCCAAATATTTGCAAGATGTTTGAAGAAATTAGGCATTTGAACAGGCCTGTCGATATTCATGTAAGGTACAAGGTTTGAGCTGTTGGTGGCCAAATTGGCCAATGGATAGATTTTTTTTCAAAACTGGACAAAGAAGTTTATGTTCAAACCTATGTCAGCAATCATCTCTCAGAATATCACCAGACCTCACCAAATTCCTTATGCTCGTCAATATGTTATTCATTAATTGCTCATCCATGTATGTTTGGATAACAATATTCCAGAAATCACACTTGCTTTATTCTTCTTAAAACAATGATAATTAGCTGCTATTAGTATTTTGTGCATTTTAGACTCTTGCTTTGCTTTTTGTTTCTTTTTTGTCTTTTTAGGTTCAGTTTACAAGTCAGCGAAAGTTTCTATGAAATGGCCAAACTAATTCAGAAATTCTCAAAAATCATTTGGCCATCGAGAAACCTGGTAATGTATAATTATGCAATGCTGGGAGAGCTTGACTTTGGATTAGGTTGGTGTATTCATGTATGACATACTCATAAGAAATCCTCAAGATTGCACTTTTTGATGCCTCTTCATATTTCAAAACATCCAGCAGCATGGATTTTCCAACCTGAAAATGGTCAGAAAGTTATCATAACATGTTAATATGGGTGGATCGTTGGATATTAACAGTGTGGGGGATTAAAATGTATCAATATGGAACTACATGTAGTATAGTTATGACATAAAACACACTTAATTGGCAAGTTAACATAGGTAGGATTGCATGATCATCGATTAGAAGAAACTAAAGCTAACACGAACTATATATATTTATATACTATAAAGACCGTTTGAGGTCTTGACTTTTGATCTGTTTATAGTGATTCCAGTCACTTATAAGTTGTACACTATATTTTACCCCAACATTTTCCAAGAATACTAGTGTTACGTGTACTGACATCCGTGAAAGGGCGATGGACTGCCATTGGACATAATTACGTAACAAGTCTAGCTTAAAATCTAAAATACATCATATGCGGCGCCAGTGAGACCTCCGGACGTGAAAACAAGGTACAGTGCGGCAATAAATTATCATTATTGTCCCATCAATCAGCATCAATTGAGTGTAATTTACGACATATGATCATAGTAAATATTCCTTATTTGGTGTGATGTAATTATATAATGTTGCTTATAACATACCCATGCAATATACTATATACGAGTTACATAACTATATTAATAAATTCCTTATTTGGTGTGTGAACTAATTATAATATGTTAGTAGAAAATATGAACAGGTTTAATAAAATTTAATCTTTTTCCAAAAACAATTCCATAAGGTACACAATTTCTGTTGGATCATTCTCCAATCATGAGGTAATGTACATTAGCTGGAGTTTTTTGAACTGACAACAGGGTAGATGGGTGTGATTTGAATGAGCCTTCTGTGCATTTCTGCAACAGAACTTTGGCCTTGTTTAAACAACACAGCATACGATCTTGATACCATGCTATTTTCGCGATATTTATGATTGGTATAAGAACAAAGTCTGTCTTTATTTTAGTATTCTTTCTGTTTATGGCGGTTTTAATGAATGTGAATATTTTCACAGCAATACCCACCGATAACGCCATCCGTACCTTTAAATTGAGGCCGTAGGGCTATTGTTGTGGGGGGGGGGGGGGGAATCACCATTTTGAAGAATATTATGAGGGTGATCACTCTAGTAATCAGGGGTACATTCAAGTGTAGGTGGGCAAGTCATTTCATCTGGGGGTGTGTTAAGAAAGAATAGCCTTGGTCCAAGTATTAAATGAATGTAAGTTTGAGATTTAAGGCCCTGCGAATCAATTCAATTCAATGGAAATCTGAATCGTTTGTTTGATTCGAATCGAAATCAGCTGTCCTGATTCAAACTTTATGGAATCTATTCTCTCATGTGCATTGATTGCATTCCCATGGTTTTTTATAGACAACAGCTAGAGTACTTGCCAGGGTTGGCACTGGACGAAATTTTTTGCCAAATTAAAAATATATTTGCCAAATTTAATTGCGCGTATAATTGGGGAAATTTTCGTGTTTTTATCTTCATTAAAAACTAATCATAGATACAGGTAAACTGAGCTACTAGAAAAGCAAGTTAGTATCAATAATAAATATCAAAGTAGCAATAAATATCTAAGCGACACCTGCCTGGAAACTACGTTCAATGTATACAAGCATACATATTATTTCGCCTTGTATACTGCTCAAATCAACGAGCCATAAATTAATCTGTCATCATTCACATTCGGCTGATTAACCTATTGTCTTATACTCGCTGGTAAGATAACGCTGACATCGTAAATATGTGCTATATAATGTCGCCATTAATATGCATTGTTAAAATGACTACATTCGTTCATAATCCAAACTGACAAAGGGAGGATTAACTGTCAAAACTAATTAGTAATTACCTTTTTGCAGTATCTACATTGAGATCATGTCACAAAGTACTTACAACAGCCTCAATGAAAAATTTACAGAACATTGCTTTTTTCCGAATCAAATTTTAACCACGGTCGATTAGCTATTTGATGAAAGTTTGATTATGACAGAAAGATGGGATTACCATTTTGTGAAAACAAAAGAAGATTACATATAACTGTCGACATAACACTGCTGACTGCGCTACATGTAAATTGATAGATTTCTTGTTTTGGTTTCCATTGTATTGTCTGTAAGTCGGCACACGTGACAAATAAGCGACGTTTGATACTTTTTTATGACTACCATAGATAGTTCACATCCCATAATTAACAAGAGCTACGCTGGGCGTGCAATATACGCCCTCTCTTGGGTCGGCGGAAACTGGTAAAAAAGGGGCATAACTCTGGTAAAAATTGGCGGACGGAACTCAAATTTGAACTTGACCTGTGTTTTTGTGGGAGAAAGTAATATACCAAATTATCATTGAATCCGATAAGCTCTAGTAAAGTTATCATCCGGACAACAAATTTCAGGGATTTTCTAAGTCAAATTACGTCAAATAAGGGGCATAACTCCGGTGAAAATTGGCAGACAGAACCCAAATTCGAACTTGAGCTGTCTTTTCTCCTAATAAACCCACATACCAAATTTGATTGAAATCGGTTCACTCTAACTAAAGTTATCATCCGGACAACAAATTTCAGGGATTTTCTAAGTCAAATTACGTCAAAAAAGGGGCCATAACTCTCGCAAAAATTATCGGATTAAAACGAAATTCGGACTTGATCTGTATTTCGATATATGTAATCCACAAAAAAAACGGGTTTTGCGTATAAACATTCCAAAATCGAGTTATCATCCAGAAACCAAAAAACATAAGAAAAACTGAAAAAGGGGCATAACTCTGCCAAAAATGGTCGGACAGAACCCAAGTTCGAACTTGACCTGTGTTTTGGTGGGAGAAAGTAATATACCAAATTTGGATTCATTCCGATAAACTATACTAAAGTTATCATCCGGACAACAAATTTCAAGGATTTTCTAAGTCAAAAAACGTCAAATAAGGGGCATAACTCCGGTGAAATTTGGAGGGCGGAACCCAAATTCGAACTTGAACTTACTTTTCGGCTAATAAACCCACATACCAAATTTTATTAAATTTGGTTCACTCTAACTAAAGTTATCATCCGGACAACAGGTTAACGGACGGACGCCCGCCCGGACGGACGGACGGACGGACAGACCAATACTATAATACGGCCCTTTTTTCAAAAGGGCGTATAAAAACTTACTTGCCAAAATTTTTGCCAAATGAAAATATTTTTTGCCATTAGCAAATTTGGCAAGCAGCAGCGCAAACCCTGGTACTTACAACATTGCTCTTGTGGTAGGGATACTAGCGAATGCATGCACAGATAACACTGTCGTAAATGATCTATAAATAGACAGCCAAATTATTTAATTCATTTTAATCTCAGTAAGAATGACGTAAACCCAACATCACTCTGGGATTCCCAAACTGTTCCACCTCTTCACTGTTGATACACTCGATGTCGAATCTCTTACCCGATTAGATTCGAGATTCGAATTCAAAATGAAAATCCCTGCGGCCTCTATTGAGATTCTTAGGGGATTTGATGATCAGAACTACAGTTATGTTATATATGTTTTGCCGGTGGTTCAATATAAAATTTACAATTTTTGGAATATTTTCATTACTAGTATGTCATTTGCGGTTTGGTGTTTGGTTAATATGTAATCAAATCCTATCACTAGCCTTTAGTGACAATATATACCACAAATGTTCAATCATGCGATGCTTAATTGCACCTGCTGTTGAATGCCCAATTTCTGATGGCACAAAACCCCTGGAGGGACGCACTGCTGTTTCTTGGACTTGATTGTTATCATTGTGAGTTTGTATCTAACAGTTAGCAGTGACAAATGCACAAATTTATGAAACCACAAAAAATACATAAGTTGCTAAACCACAAAAATTTATATCAACAAAATTAAAGCCATTCACAGTATATTATTCAATTGTGAAACAGTCGGTAACATGATGGATGACTTCATTACGTCACAGGACAGATGATGATGGGGCAGGTCAAAAAAGTTTGTCTGTGATGATATTAGAAACCATAAAATACACAGTTCCATCATGATACCACACAAAACTTACTGGTTACAGCCATCCTTTTTTCGGATGTGCGATGGTCCAATCTGTGGCATGTATGATTATACCATTAAGTGGGCCAGGAATTTTGTCCTGCATGGATGTGGCATGTAAACTGAAAGCTTCAGTATGAACATACATGTAGGGTTTGATGCATTATATTGTTTCACTATTGAATAACATACCATTGGCATACTGGTATCAGGGCTTAAAATCGGAAGAGAGTCAGAATCATGATTCTTAGTTTGATTCTAGTAAAAGCAGATGATTCACTCTAGAAATGCTATATATTTTGATTCTCGCAAATGTATGGATTTCAAGACCAGCATATAGCTTTTAAGGAATTAATTGAACAATACATTTTTTCATTATATATACATACCTCCCCAAACATGATCTCCACACTTTTCAAGACATTCTTCTTAAATTCAATGGCATCCATTTGCACTCTCTTCCGTCTTTGTTCCTCATCTCTGCATGGAAAAGAAAATAGGAGAGTGTTTAATTACATATAATTAAGTCTTGGTACCCTTATGCTTAAAGACATATCATGTACTTATTTCAAGGAATGAAGCAGGCAAGCAAGTACCCAGGTACTTTGCCCACTGCAAAAATGCGGCATTCAATTAAATAGTACAGAATATTCCAACCACACCGATCATACCATTTCAGAAAACACAACATTGGAACTACGCAGAATGTTAAATATTCACTTCTTAATTGTTATGAATTATCGCCAATAAAGAAACAGCGAAGATTTCTCCACCCCTGTGTTCGCTTCCTGAACATTTTGATCTTAGACAGATCCGTTATTCAGCGGTGGCTCCATTTTGTGCTTTGGGCACATTTTGATTGTTTAAATATATGGATTAAAATAAAAATAAATCAGTTTTTTTAAAAAAAAATTTTTTTTTAGATTGAGCTCCTTGCTCATTTAAAAATGTTTTATTTAACTAATTAAATTTTTTTAAATCAAAATTGTGAAAAACTAGCACTGTTATAACATCTGCCAGGGTACCCTGAGTCACCACACCAAATTTGGTTGAAATCGGTCCAGGGGTCTGGGAGAAAATTTCAAACAGACAGACGTACAGATCCTACTCTATCATATATATACTAGTAGATAAGTAACTATATACAGGTCAAAAGGTCAAGATGTCTATTGTTTATATTAAATTAGGGGTTTGCTTGTCAAATTGATGGGGTGACAAAGATGAAATACAGGAAAATATCGTAACTGCTGATAGCGATATAAAGAAAGCTGGCAAACGGTGCGTGGAGTTTGTCTGGAATTTGGCTTTGGTGTTTAATAATGACAGACACCACTGAAACCACATTTGTCTTCAGACAAACTCATTATATCAGGGAAATTGTCACCTTGATAGCCTTTGGCAAATGCATTATATCTCAGGTCGTCTTGAACCGATTGACCTAAAATTTATTTTGCATGTCTTATTTGTCGCATGGTCAAAATTTGGGCACAATCAAACATTAGGGTCATATATCTTTAAATGCGCCAAAAGTCTGACATAGTTACAACCAAACAGACAGACAGACACAAACACTTCACTTTTATATAAATAGATACATCACATTTATGGAGGTAAAGACTCAGTATGAGTGTTCATTGCTTCAAATGTCCTTGCTTCAGTGAGCGTGAACAAATTCTCATTTTTTATCAAAATGGTGAACAAATTCTCATTTTTTATCAAAATGGTCATGTATCAATCAGAATGACACATGAGATATAGATTCTTCTAATCGATGAACGTGCATGTTTATGTTAGCTTCTCAAGTGTTTTTGGGTAATAATTATGCTAGTTGCATATTAATACATTTAAAGTTACCCACACTGTTAATATCTTACTATCAATGATTCACCTATATATTCAACAGGTAATAAGGCCAATTTCAGGGATAAAACACACTTTTATATGATATAGAGTTTCCTCCCGTCGAACAGAATCCATCAATAATACTCGGTGATTGCCCGTCAAAAATGATGGGTGACAAACATGATATGCAGGAAAATCGTGTGACGAATTATTAAATTATTAGTGCCCTTCAAGTAATTTAAATAATTAATAGTCACCTGGGGTAAACAGTGCCTATTGCATGACACTCTCCAGATGAAGTTACCATCTATCTTTTTAAGCTGATAATAAATGCTCTTTATTATTGCGATTTGATATTGTCGATATGGGTTCCATGGTGCGCAAGCATATTTAAGTGAGACTGCATGAGAGTAGTGTATGGTAGCTTTGTAATATTTTTATGACAGCTTCTGAAGTCATGCCAGAAAAAAAACGGAGAATTCTGCTGGCCTTGGCAGTTACTTTGTTCACACCATGATAGGTCCAATGTAATTTCTATGCCAAGGTAGGTATTTTTCTGTACTGACAATAGTAACTTGACAAATCATTTTGCAATATTTTGCATGTCATATCTCGTCTTCAGCTTGGAAATATGAAGGCTAATTAAGATGCAAAATGGCTCTGAGACTCTTGAGCTCGGGCATATAAGCTAAGATTGATAGGTGATAGATCAAGTCATGAATCTCTACTCCGGCTACACTGTAGTGATCATATTCCCCTAATTCAAAACCTGGGAACTTTTTGATGCTATGATCTGTTCTGATGAGAAAATTTATAACACTGAGCAAACAATGCAGGGAATATATAACTTGTATATAATATAGTTCCTTAATCAGCCTTAATAATTTATTTCTCAGTAGGGGGTGGTCCAAGCTCAAAATTGCATAATGAGCAGATATTGCAATAAATATGTAATTGATTACCTGGGAGAAATTCCATGGTTGTAAGTGACAAAAAATCATCCTAAATCATGCCATCTGAAGCTGGGACCTTCACCTACTGTCAAACACATTGTTAAGGAACTGGTGTTAACTGAGATATATTACATGCATTGTATTTTCAATGTCATAAACGTCCCTAGAAGATCATCAAAAAGTTTTGAACTGGTGGAGTATAATCTCTACTGGCATAGCCAGATTAAATTTCAAGGTATATCTAGATGATTGGCCGTCAGATACTGAGTTATGTGAGGTGAAGTGAGATTGTGCCTCACCTAATTATAATCTCGCTAAACCCCACATAACATTGTAAACAGCAACTAAGAGTCTTGTAACATTTTAATCACGCCTCCATGTGATAAATTAAAGTTACAGAGTTAATCAGACTCATCACAAGCTGAATATCCCGGCTATGAAATCATGTATCGTAATGGTGTAGAAAAATACAACGACATACATTGATACTCTCAGGTACCAGCATTGCAGTGGACCTTTACTGACAATGAAGTTCTTCATATTGAGTTCTCAGGAGGTGATCGCAATACTGCTATGGACATCAGTGTGCTAGCGTTTTCTTCTGTAACCCTGCAACATACAAGACAATTCAAAAGTGATATTGATAGGAGGTGGTGAAGAAACAATTACAAACCCCATCACTTGTTCCCCACAAGAGGTGGCTTTTTTGGGCACCAGCTTTTTATAACACCTGAACTCAGGCAAAAAAAACAATGGACCAAACCCTATTCCATCTTGAATTATATTTTAGTTAGCAGACAGCTACATATACTCATATATTATCTGCACATCCAGTGCATACTAGTCATCCCCTATACCAAGCCTTCTCATCCACAACAGCTTTGGAGATCAGCTAAGTTGATGTTGTTTTTGAACCAGTCCCATCCCATTACTCTTCTTTAACAGACTTTATGCCCAGAATTGGATTAGGTCAAATGGACGTATATGAATATAGAGGGCAGCCTTTCCCAAGCATGATGATATCAAACATGTTTTTAAAGGTCAGTTGAATGTCAAGCAACAAGATTTAGCAAACAAACAAAGCCTTATTTTGATATGTTGCGGAATCAGAAAATGTATGTAAACAATATATTAAATGATCGTTACATCACTTTAACCTTTTTTATCACAGTAAATGATTTAGAGGTTTGAAGACAGATTAAGCACAGACATGTCAGATGATTAATCACATTAAACGGTTTAAATGAATGCCCGGGCTACATGTGTAAATGTAGTACATCTTTTCAAAGAAATTCTGTTACAGAAGAGTAACCGGACGGGACTCAGTCCAAAACAGCATCAACCCAACCAATATCACAAGCTGTTTTGGACCGAGAAGTCTTGGTCTAGTCACTCACTAGTTCCTCATACGAAAGTGTTCCTGATGGCAATTTTATTGAGAGACACATATTTAAACATGCATGCATGGTTAAGATATCAGTATTGATATATTAATTATGAGAAATAATTGTGTCCAGAATTTGAAAGATAAGGAATAACGTATAATAATAATAAGTTAGTTTTGTGTGACTGTAATATAAAACTAAACTTATTATTATTATTCATTATTCTTTGTCTTTCAAATTCTGGAAACAATTATTTCCCATATGCAGCTAATCAGATATTTCAACCATACATGTATAATTGCTATATTTTAGCACTTAATCCACCAACATGCTCTAGGATGCTCTATAGATATTATCATGTACATGTATAACACCAAAATCATTGGTCCATCTGAATGGTAACTTTAGAATAGAAATTCACATGTTACTGGATAGTCTTTTGAAGTGATCCAGATGGCAGACCTCCTTGGCTTATATACAGTAATGCCCTAATTAATCGACTGCTTAACCACAGCAGAATTATGGGTAACTTTTCAGGATTTAGTTGGAAATATGGCTTGTTGCCATTCATCGGAAAGCTCTCCCCGAGAGCTTTCCGATGAATGGCAGCAAGCCATATTTCCGACTAAATCCTGAAAAGTTACCCATAATTCTGCTGTGGTTAAGCAGTCAATTAATTAGGGCATTACTGTATCTCTCCCTTCATTCAAAATTCCCAGATGTCAGGTTGTGGATACATTGTAACATCACAGTTTGGGACCAAATTTCAAGCTTGATCTGAGTTGAGTGACATTTCAATGAGCCATTCAGATTGTATCATGGTCATTTTGATACAAAGTGATAATTTATTCATGCACATATGAAGTGATGAACACGTCATACTGAGCCAGTGCCTCAACCCACTGAAATACCTATAAAATATTTGCGTTGTTCAAAGTTTGATTATGGAATAAATTTGAAAGTGGCTTTCCAAAATATAATAAAAGGTCAGCAGACCACAGTGTCCCCCGACAACATGGCAAGTCGATGCCGCTTCGAAAAGGGTTAATAACTCCATAAAAAAAATATTAGCTATATAGATGTTGCAAATCACCAACATGTTAGGAACAATATCCCAAAGTTTCAAATCTCTACATTTAAAACTGTAGGAGGAGTTGATTACACCATGAAGGTACCCAATCTCATCCAAAAGGCAAAAATGTTCCAAATTTTCTAAGTCGAAAACCCCCCAAAAATATGGAAAAAATGATATTTTTTATTAGCTATATAGATGTTGCAAATCACCAACATGTTAGGAACAATATCCCAGAGTTTCAAATCTCTACGTTTAAAACTGTAGGAGGAGTTGATTACACCATGAAGGTACCCAATCTGATCCAAAAGGCAAAAAATTTCCAAATTTTCTAAGTCGAAAACCCCCCAAAAATATGGAAAAAATGATATTTTTTATTAGCTATATAGATGTTGCAAATCACCAACATGTTAGGAACAATATCCCAGAGTTTCAAATCTCTACGTTTAAAACTGTAGGAGGAGTTGATTACACCATGAAGGTACCCGATCTCGGACGCACGGACACACGGACGGACGGACGGACGGACACACGGACGGACGAGGGTCATTTCTATAGTCCTCCGACGGAAACGTCGGGGGACAAAAATATAGAGTACCAGTGCATGACACTGATGGGCTAGTCGATTCTATAATCCGTACAGAAATGCATATCAATCACAAGCAAAAATAATTGTTAATTGCCTCAATTTGACCTAACTATCTTCCGATGAGGTGGCAAACTTATTCTTTTCTATCCCAATTCAAAGTGGTGAACTTAACCCTTTACCCAACAGAAGGGCCCTGTGCCAATGCATTCTCTTATATATGCGAGTCGACCATAGGTCGCCTCGCATATATAAGAGAATGCATTGGCTTAACACATTAAAAATTATAAAATTGTTAAAGAATGTAAGAAAAAACGGTAAAAAGTGTTAAAAAAGATTTTTTTTAGGCCAATGCATTCTCTTATATATGCGAGGCGACCTATGGTCGACTCGCATATATAAGAGAATGCATTGGCACAGGGCATAACTGTAACTATCACAATGTGGTCAAGGAGCCCGTTCCAATGATATCCATATGTGTATGGTTCTATTGAGACAGACCGAAGATATTTTAGGCTGTTGAAGCTTTATTTGGCCGGTTTTGGCCGGTTTGTTGGGTAAAGGGTTAATCTTGATTTTGGGAACTTGCAAGTTTACTAGCAATTTATTCTATTACCTTGCAACATGTAGCCTACAAAAAATTTGTATGTGCCAGTGTGTGCAGGGCTATCACAAAATTAGTGAGAGTGACCAATTCAGCAATAACTGGGTGCCAACTGCCAAAGTCAACCCATGTGTTTAACTTGTGGTTTGTGGTCACATAAAAACATACATGTAATCATATTATATATTACTTATTGAATGAAATTTAATAATCAATATTGAGTTGGATGGTTGTGCTTTGACAATGCTTATTAATGACTAAACTAAACATTAATTTGCTCAAAGTATACGATGGTAGTGTATTGACAACAATACAGTTTTAATCAACCCATCACAATGGATTAGTGGTCCACGAAAACGACCACTCAGGGTTGAATATAGACCAGAAATTTAAACTTATAAAAGATCCAGAGCCAACAGTTTAAGAGCTCAGCATTAAGTATGTTAAATCTACCCCACATGCGTTCGGTTGGTATCGCTTTCTGCATTCAGATTTCGGAAGTAAAAATATTGTATTTGTTCACTTATGGACTAAAAAATCCGTCGATATTCAGAATAGAGAGGTTCCGGTTTGCAGAGGTAATATTTAATGAGATGCACTTGGGTGAATTTGGGACCAGACAATTTGTTCGTTATGGAGAGGGATTCGGCTTATAGAGTGTCCAGTTTGGAGAGGTTTCACTGTAGTTGACTTGAAATTCAGAACCATTAAACACATTATCAATGGCTGTGATCACTATATACAGTAATGCTCTAATTAATTAGAGCAATACTGTACATTGTTATTGGTACCATTATACATAATCTGACTGCTTGTTTAATACTTACATTTACCATTACATTGAGGAATTCCCCCTACTTTCTCTTTATATTCTGACCACTGTAGGTTTTTATGTGCGATACAATTTAGCAGCCTCTTGGGACAGACGCGTACAACAATTATGATCGGGCAAAATTGTACCGCAGAATAAAAGGGCCAGAGAATCTCAGCGATTAAAAAAAATGTCCGAATATAGATTGCATACATGTATCATGTGTTGTTTCTTCGATGTTCCTGGTCTATCATTCTACCAAATGATGCAGAATGATCTTCGTTCTTTAATGTTTAACTAATATGTGTTGATTGTTACTACATTGCCACATAACACATCTGTTATATCGGAAGAAGAAAACGAGCTACAGTGTTAGTAACATTTATGTCATTTTACCAGTGACTTTAAATATTCAGACATTTCTCGTTACAATCCTATTCTTTATCTATATATATATATATATATATATATGTATTATTATTATCATTTTGACAAACTACTGTGCCTTTACTAGCCTTAACAGTTTCCAGCTTTAGCAACAATCTGAAAAGACAGATCAAAAACGTTATGCAATGCAGGCCTACCACGAAAATAATGGTACAAAATGTATTTCGCCTGCCATCATTTACAAAAATATTTGATATTCAGTGTCACAATTGACAATCACCATAACCAGGTCAAGCACAACCTGAATTCCACAATTATAGTGGGATTCCACTATTTTAGTGGTATATATGGCCATTACCGTTTTGTGAATTTGACAAAGAGGGATAACCCAAAATCATATTTCACAAAAATTATTGAAAATCAGTTTGTAGCACTAATTTGGTATTATATGTATATTTTGTCCAGGATAATGATTAATCATGATGGCACACGATAAGGAACTCAATTAGCATTCAGTTAGTTTAAATGTTGTTATGAAGGAGAGATTGTCATCCTGTTATTGTTATTTAGAAAGGCACTTACTAGTAATATTATTGAATAACAAAGCTGGCGCAAAAGATTGCACAACAAATTTTGTCGGAAGACTGTTCATTCGCTGCGATATAAAACCTCGGAACATTTTGAAGTTTTGACAGGGAACCTTATAAAGTTGAGAAAATATATTCTTAGTTATTATCTTTTCCTTAATAGGTGAAGGTCCTAACTCAAAATTTCATGATTTAAGTGACTTTGTGAGCGATTTTGCTTTGCATCTCTTACAATTGTACAATTTGTTTAAAAATTACATAATTCGCTAATAGAGTAGGAAATCCTTTGGATTTGAAATTGTTCACCATTTGGATATGTCACTTTAACTAAATATATCTCTGTTGTATTGATTTAGTCGTAGTAATTAGTTTAAGGCCACTGATTGGTTATTCTTATCGACGGTATCATTGGCGGGTTTCATTAATGAGTGACTAATATTTTGCACGTGAAATTCCTTTGTGTATGCTGTGTAGGCATTATATTATTTGACTCCGAAGAAACAAATTCAGTTTTTGATTTGAAAGCCGATTTAGGCAAACATATTTTTTCGAATAGGTGACACAATAAATCATTAACTGATTAGTGGTTGTTTTCTATTAGTTGAAATTCCCATTTATGAGTTTGAAGCACACACCCTATACCGGTCTATACAGAGAATTATAGTATTCCTCCTGGGTAATTAATTCAATGTTTATTGTGATATCAGCTCATAAAAGTCACAGAAAAGCATGCAATTTCGAGTTAGGACAACATTCACCTTCTGTGAAGTATATTATTAAGAAACATAAACTAACTAAGAAATATATATTTTTTAATATTAATTTAATGTTTTTTAATAATTTAATGTTTTTTAAATGTAATATATTTTTTTTCAGAATTTTTTGTTTCTGGCGGAAAAATTTACCCGATGAAATGCCCCCTTCCTAGGAACGATATTGGGTTTTTCAATATTTTACCTGATTTGACCTTGAATTGATCATTTTCAAGGTCAAGGTCATGTCGGGGTCAAAATATATCATTTGTGGGTACCTGTTTGAAGGTTAAGACTGACCCGATGAAAAATTCCCACGTTCCTAAGAACGACAGACATAAGAATGTTTCACACAATGCGACGTCGACGATCCCCGTGTGTTTTTACACGTCTTATATACGAAGTTTGAGCTCACCTAGGGCAGAAAAACTTACCCGATCCGCGTTCTTAGGAACACAACACGCTCCGCGTTCTTAGGAACACAACACGCTCATGTCTATACACGCCCAGACCCAGAAGAGGTATGATTTTATTTAACCTGCACGTGGCCATTGAGCAGCCCCTGACAGAGGTTGTCCACCCTTACGAGATGGTCAATAGTCCCCGCAAAGTTAATCCCGTCGCGAACCCCATCCTCGCAAAGAGAGGACAGTCAATTAATCCCGTCGTGAACGCCATCACCAACGCGACGTAATTTTGTTTGGTATCATGTGTTGCGTTCTAAAAATAGGAAAGCACTTGCGTAAATACAAAATTGTGAGTGTTGGTTTGTAACCGGGATTTCTGAGAAGCATTATGCCTATAACTACCCCCCCCAAGCCCTGACCTAAGTGTCATACATACTATAACAATGATGTTGTAAGAGTACTATGGCATCCAATAAATCTCCCCGCATAGGAAACCACTCAATGTTCCCGTATATCTCTCTGCAGATGCTAATAACGTTGAATGGTAAACAGACGCTCTTTATAGCGATGCGTCAAAAACAAACGCTCATTAAATAATCACTTGATTAACCCACGCCGTGCCTTTGCGGTGATTTGTGAGTGGATAAAGGGTGCTCAGAGCTTCTCCAAAACGCGACAACTACGGTGTTCGTGGGTTTTTACCCTTAGATGGGAAGTTTGAACTCAATCGAGCCAGCCCTTTTCGATTCTATAAAGTACATATATATATATATATATATATATATATATACGGAAGTCTCAAAATATATAGTATAGACTAGCCGATGAGCCCGACGTTGTCTGGGATATTCAAAAACCAAATTTGAAGTCGATAGCTCTACCCGTTTCCAAGATCTGGTCTGCGCATGCGCGAAGCTGGCATCGCACGGGCTCGGCGAACCGATAAAATTCGTATCCGGGGCAAGATACATTCACATACGAAATTTCAAGTCGATAGCTCCACCCGTTTCCGAGATCTGGTCTGCGATAAGCTGGCGTCGCACGGGCTCGGCGACCCAATAAAATTCGTATCCGGGGCAAGATACAGGTACATTCACATAGCAAATTTCAAGTCGATAGCTCCACCCGTTTCCGAGATCTCGTCTGCGCATGTGCGAAGCGGGCGCTGCACGGGCTCGCCAATACGACAACAACGACGAACTACACACACGTACTTACCGCAAGTTTCGTCCCGATCGGTCGAGAATCGTAGATTTGTATAAATGACAGACAGACAAACAGACAGAGGTCTTCAAAATATATATGAGATTTGCCTTTGTTCTAAAAGCTATCTCTTGTACTTCATGTTATTTGTATTGTTGTCTGTTACTTGTTATGGTTATTAGAAGTCAATTAAAACGTATCTTATCTTATCTCCTATTGTCGCACTATCTGCACCGGTAATTGATAAATGAGGGCAAATTTAACTTTCGTCAGTTCTCTATTATGCAAAATGACATGATGTATGACTAGAGAAATAGGATACGAAACTTAAGTCTACTACCTAAACACTACAAAGAATTCAATAACTTCAAATTTTGTCAAACAAATTGAACAAAAATATTCCACATGGATTTGTTTACATTTTTGGGCCACGCAAAAACAATGACCAGGGAACGAAACTAGTGAAACGAATTCGCGGAAATCTATATCTATATTTGCGAATGTCTGTCTGTCTGTCTGTCTGTCTGTCTGTGTTCTATAGAAATTCACAAGGTACCATCTAGATGATGCCAAAGGGGTCTACTAGGGGTAGCTTTTTACGAGAAAGATAATGGTGGGGGTTAGAATTTTCTAGCGTATATCTATATATATGTATATAACTAAGAGTAGGATGTGTCTGTCTGTGCGTCTGTCTGTTCGGACTTTTCTCCCAGACCACTAGATCGATTCAACCAAATTTGGTGTGGTAACTCGGGGTACCCCGGCGGAGGTTATATAACGGCGTTAGTTTGTCAATTTTTTTTATTAATTTAAAAAAAAACAAAAAAACAAAAAACAAAACAAGCTGACTATGGACCTATTTCAGCACCAGATGTACGCTATTTATATACTGTGTTTTCACTTTAAATAGCCCGCACAATTCAACTGAATAACTGGTATTAATCCATAAGGGGCTAGCTTATTCCAGAACCAAATAAGTCCAATGTGAACCAATGTCAATATTTAGGTCCAATTTGAATGTATTTGCACGAGGATATAATGAAGTAGCATAACAAATGATATCTATATAAAATGTATATAAAAGAGTATGGTCTGTCTGTCATGTAACCGAAGCGCACACCAGGCCCTAGTTAATATTGGAAGTGGGTTTGCGATCATACTCACCTAGTTAACACACAAAGGGGTCGCATGCAACCGAAGGAAGCTTAATATAATTGTTTCAGCTGTAGTAGCTAGGCCTACTGTGTAATTCCCTATTCAACAACCAATTCGTAACAGAAACGCTCTTCATACCCTCTTTTTTTTGAACAGTTATTGAACAGTTAATAGTCCGATGCAAGTCATTTCTTACCTTCTCCAGTTCAAACCCTCAATGGAGGGAACTCGTATCCAATTATGAGTCAACTCGTAACTCTCTGAGTTAATTTAGGCTATAGGCCTATACAAACCAATATTTCCGCCTCAGATCAACATGCATGACTCATCCCAAAAACACGCGTAGGCATATACGATACACCGGGATATGAGATGACTCAGCATTATACAAAAAATGGTGAATTGACTTAGTCTATGATATTGTAAAATCAGTGACCCGATTGGGGCAGGAGTTCACTTAATTTTGAAAAAAAATTGCAATCTTGAGTCAGTCAATGACATTGTAAAACAAATGACTCGGTGCACGATTGCATGACGTAGTTTTCGAAAAATTCGAGAGAGAATTCACTTCATCCACAAACGTAGGCCATATACTATATATATATTTCATCAAACGAACATCATGCAATGTGTAAAGGCTATAGTTTCACTTCGGAGTCCGAACACTACCGGAATATTGCCTCTTATATATATATATTCTGAACGATAACTCAATTATGAAAACAAGACGCGAAATAACCTTAACAGCAGAAACAGTTTATTATCACAAGGAAGAATCTGTTTTATCCACAAAACGCGTCATCGATCTGTATATAAAACCGTTTTCAAACTCGGAGACAAAATGGTTTATCAACGCTGATAAATAATGCTGACGCAAGTGATCCGATTGTCAACGAGCATTTGACAAATTGTTCAACAGGAACATGTAACACCCGGCCACAAACCATTCAATTAACCTTTGATTGAATGGTAATTGATAGGTAATCATCATATTGAGTGTGGCTCAATTCATCTTTCCTCTGGGGTGAATCGGTTTAGAGATATGTTAACCCGCTTGGGTATCTGCATGTACAATAAATATAGACCCAGTGCTAACGCGCCTTGATCTATATTTCTTGTACAGATACCCAAGCGGGTTATAACCTATACATATTATGACATATATAGACCAATACGTCGATGGTTGACCTGGGTACTCAGGGACATGCATGGCGACGCTGCGACACCCATAGAGTGGTATACGTGGGGTGTTGGAAATATCCAACGGTGAGCAAGCTTGAGGTACCAGTTGGCAAGTTCCAATCCAAAAGGGGTGGGAGCATGCAGCTTCATGTATAATTTCGTGAGTCTGGTGAATCTGGTTTGGTTCAAGGGGTTATGCATGTGACGACAACGCGCGACCCCTTCAAGGGGTTATGTGACGACAGCGCGCGACCACTTCTGCAACATATCTGAACGCATAGAGTGGTATAGTGGGGTGTTGGAAATATCCAACGGTGAGCAAGCTTGATGTACCAGTTGGCAAGTTCCAATCCAAAAGGGGTGGGAGCATGCAGCTTCATGTATACTTTCGTGAGTCTGGTGAATCTGGTTTGGTTCAAGGGGTTATGTGACGACAACGCGCGACCCCTTCAAGGGGTTATGTGACGACAGCGCGCGACCACTTCTGCAACATATCTGAACGCCGGTGATCTCCAGATTAACCTATACGCGTACCACTGGTTGTTTTGGGATCATCATAATTTCAAGCTTAATTTAGACGTCAGACCACAACTTGGTCCACAATGCACCAAGTTAACTGTATATGCGCTAGCATTATATATATTGAGACACGTGCACGCAGACAATAATAAAATTTAAGTTTAACAGCATAATGCCGCTTTTTCTAGAAACTGATGCAGGCATTGATTTTTCTGTTCAAATTAGTATATAGAACAGAACAGACACATGATGCATCGGGGCTATATGATTTTACGTTATTGGATAATAGTGTTGCTCTCAAGATAACTGGAGGGTTACACTAATCATATAATGCTAAAACCACTCTGTCGTCTTACTTGCTATATATGCAAGGTTCTCTCTAAAACAGACAGTATTGCATCGGAATTGCAAACATTAGTCATTTGGGGGATGAGAAACTTCTATATGCCTATATTCTATAGCGATATGCACACGGGTCACGACCTGTTCAGGTATATTAGCCTATGTATGGTGGATTGAATAAACCCATTTATACAGGAGCTGTCCTCGGGAAGCTTGAAGCTATACCGTAATATTTGTTTGAACACATATATATCTTTTGTATCTCTGTATTGGCCCCATTCAATGAAAAGTAGAACGATACATATATGTATAAAGACACGCACGTAACGCCGAACATCCACGCATGTGACCCGCCATATCAAATCCAGTAGTAAGTTGGGATTTTTTTACCCTGTGCCAATGCATTCTCTTATATATGCGAGTCGACCATAGGTCGCCTCGCATATATATAAGAGAATGCATTGGCCTAACAATTTTTTATCATTTTTTTAAAATAAATGTTTCTTTACGACATAAAATAAAAAACATTCATTACCCTGCAGGGAGCCCCACACATATATAGAAGCATATAGAAGAGTGTCGTCTGCTCATGTTTGTCTGGGGCTCTGTATGGGTGAAATTATAAAATTGTTAAAGAATACAAGAAAAAATTATTAAAATTGTAAAAAAATGTTAGGCCAATGCATTCTCTTATATATGCGAGGCGACATATGGTCGACTCGCATATATAAGAGAATGTATTGGCACAGGGTAAAAAAATCCCGACTTACGACTGGATTTGATATGGCGGGTCACATATGGTATACATACTTTGAACAGGATCGTTACCGTTTATTCTTGTTGCCCCTAGTCGGCTTCCTGGCTTCCGCACATCATCTCGTTTGTTTCACAAGGTGTATTTTAAATGTACATAGAAGCAACCCAACAATTAAGCGGATCAAGTCACGCGTGGCGAGCGGCCGTTGTGGGGGGGGGGGGGGGCGTCTGTCTGTTTTGTACGTGAACTAAATAACAACATGCACACCACCCAACACAGAGCAAAATTAATTATCTCTAGTGAAATTCCGGATCCATTCTTCTTTCCATGGGATCGTTTTACAAGGATTCTTCGTCACATCGAATATAACCCGTGATATATCTACACTCGAGAGACAAAGAGTTAATTTTATATGAAGTCTTTTGAAAACAGGAATACGGTACGTAAACAGAAACCCGTCTAAAGAATATGACAGTCTATATATGGACATAATGGATGTCTGGTCTGAACTAGGAAGTGTTCTTATACACACGCTGTGGTATGTGATCTATATTGCGAAGATATCGGGCCAGCCAGGAGAACGTGATATCTCGCACGGTAACCCACGTCAATGGCGAACAGGAGACCAACAGAAGCCACATGATTATATACCCATGGAATGATTGGGGCGCGGTCTGAGCTCTGAATAGATCGGCTAATCACTTTCCAGGTGAGTATGATCGCAAACCCACTTCCAATATTAACCATTTCTATACTAAATGGATTCTCACACAAGTTATACAATAATATATTGGAATGACCCATCATTCATTTTGAGGGGTGTACAGGAAAAATGAGCAGCTATATAGAGACAAGCAGAAGGAAAGATAAGACAAGTGCAGCATTATAGTCCTATTTATTGGTGGGAAATGTTCAGCTATAAAGTTCATAAACGACCGAATCGTTTGTTGAACTTAGTACCTGAACATTTCCTGAGGGAACTACACATCAATGAGTATTTAGTATAGAAAAGGTTAACAGCCGTCACCACATCATCTAACATTTTCACAACGACGGCGACTAAATGGATCAAATTGATTCTCGGATTCAGTTATAAAAGCATACATTTTATACATGTTCAGGTGATACAAGCAGATGACAGACAGAAAAAAAAGAGAAGAAGCATTGATATAATATTGGTGGCAACTGTGGCAATAATACATTCAACAAAGGAGAAGTGGTCGTTTGTTGAACTTATTATCTGAACATTTCATGAGGGAAATACTCGTCATTGATGATAATCATGATTATTTTTCAGCGTTTACTGCAAAGAAAATTAGACGAACAATATTATTGTATTCGCCGTTCGTTGTTCGGCCCGGCGTGAGAAAATTTTGAAAACTAAACAACAATATCGCAAAATCCTAGCATCTAGACTGACGTCAAGCTTTCCTGGTGTTGGAAATTTCAAACCTCATACTCTCCCTTAGTTTGGAAATTTTCCCACTGATGACCATTTCAGTCAACAATTTTAACCAAAAGTAGTAAAATATTGTTTACTTAAACTCAATAGTAGTTTTGTATAGGCCACGGGGAGGGACCAGGACACACCGGGCTGACCATGTGTGCGAATATTTTGAGATCTGAACAAGAAAATCGCAAAATCCTATATCATCTAGACTAGCCTCAAGCATTCATAGAGTTGGAAATTTCAAACCTGACGACTTAGTTTGGAAAATTTCAAACTGATGACAATTCCAGTGACAATTTTGACTAAATGTAGGACAATAGTGTTTTCTTAAATTAACTAGAAGTTTTTGACCATTGGGGAGGGACCAGGACACAAGCTTTCCAAGTGTTGGAAATTTCCAACCTGACTCAGACACGCCTTAAGGTTGGAAAATTTCTAACTGATGGCCACCCAAAATTTTTACCAAAAGAAGGAAAATATGCAAATATTGGTCCAAAAACAATAAATCCCCCCCCCCCCCCAATAAATTGTTTGAAAATCAAACTACAAGAACATTTTCAACCTATTGGTGTGAAATTTCCAACTAATGTTGTCAGGTGTGAAATTTCCAACTGTTGAAAATTTTGAACAAAGTTGGGGGGGGGGGGGGGGGGGTGAGACACCCCAAACCTCCCTGTCGCCACGTCTCTGGGCATCGGCCATATGCAAACTAAAACAAACCAGGAAGTGCATTATAATTTTTATTCTCACCTGCAAGGCAACTAAACTCCAATATTTTGACACAAAGAAAACAGCAATTATGAATAGATGTTTTATAATTGTAAAGACGTAAATAAATATTTAATGTACCATGGGTTCTTCAAAAGATAATTTTGTGTTTTATTTAAGCGGAACAAATATATTCGGGCAATTTCATTCACACTTCCTTATCTATATAATATGTACTGAGCACCGAGCGGGGGTCGTTATAATGTACTGAGCACATGTGGGAAATTCAAAAGATGCACATGTACTCAGGGTTCTAGCTTGACTGCTATTTACGAAACATATTTGATTTTAGTTTGTGATAGTGTTAGCAAGCACGTATTAGCTATGTATAGAAAAAATTCGACTCCATATAAGACCTTTAGAAGACAAAATTTATTTCATCTCATGTGTGCACGTAATGAGAAAAAAGTTGAAACTGAAAAACATTTCATATAAGAAATGAACGGCGGTTTCAATGTGGTCATGGGATTTTGACCGCGAGAAAAATTCAGCACACTGTATGAACCCCGAAGGGGTTCATGCGGAGTTTGCTGAATTTTTATCGCGGTCAAAACCCATGACCACGTTGAATCCGCCGTTTATTATTTATATTTATATACTTAAATTCATTACCAACTAGGATTGTCTGTCTTTCCCACTATTTATTCAACTTTAAGTGACGAATGGAGTTCAGTTCGGACAGTTCGAATCCTCGCTTTTTAGAAAACCAAACATTGTGAGAATCCGTTGACGGAGAGCGGAAAAACGCAATTTCACAGTAAAGCATACACACACTACGAAATGTCTTGTTTAGCTTGTAATGAATAGAGACGTATTGATTTCAAGAATGATAATATCTGAAACTAACAATTAAGTTTCGGTTGTGGATGATAAGAAATTGACAACACGCCGTTATACCATAATGATATATTTGTGAGGCCGTGGGTTGCGTAATCAGGAGACGATTTTAGGTGCAGCGTAACAACACTGATTATAGACAAAAACAAATTGCTTGCCAAATCCGGACGTGCTGAATAGTCAAGCAATCGTTCATGTCCGACAATCCCCGGTGATTTCCGTCATCAATGTGTTCATATGTTAAATGAACTCAATCCGATTGGACGATCCCCATATAATCAGATTTCAAAAAACAACAACAACAACAACAACAAAAACAACAAAAAAACAAAAACCAAACAAAAAACAACAACAACAACAACATTTTTTAAATGCCGCTTCAGTTATCAGAATCGATTAATTGCAACGAAATCTGGCCGGATTGTCAAATATTTAACACAAAGCCACTTGATTTTAAAGTTATCCACCTTCATCCGCAATCCGTCGGCTTAATGAATATTTGCCAGGCCGCCAAAAAATACATATCTCGGGAAATAACAAATTTCCAAAATCGATATCTGATCACTCTGATCACTCTGGTGGGTTCCTCGACTCGAATCAAATATTTTTTTTTATCCCGGAAGCCAATTAAGCAAAAGTTATTTGGGAGCGTTAATTCGGATTATGCATATTTAACTTCAGTTCCTCCTATAAATATCTGGCTCACATGACTCGAGACGATTTCTCTGCTGACGATGATGACATTCAAGTCAATATCGTGCAATATATATTCGACCAAATGTTTTATTGCATTTTTAGGATGGGAAGAGTGATGGCATGGGACCGGATTGGACCGTTTAAAACGTTTTTTTCACCATGAAATTCTCTGTTTGTTCTCTTGATGTCAAGAAATTCTTATTTCTTCGTTATATTTCGCCATTATCTTGAGCCCATTTGTTGGCTAATTTCTGAAAGGAGATGTATAACAAATTGTCTATCTGTTATAAGAACTCATAAATAGGATGTTTATGAGATGTTATTAATTTTGTATTGCTAGCGCTATATGTACTATGTTAACGATTGTAAATGTTATCATTTCCGATGTTGCTACACAAGTTTGTGTATAACTTCAGCCTCTTGATATATATTTGAGTTATGGACGCTATACTTTTGTGTGGAGACTAGCATGTTAGTTTGAAATATATGGGGATGGGTCCGTATTTTCTTAACTGGTATATACCCGGGATTGCACCCATGGATCTTCATATGCTATTAAACTGGTTTTAAGAATTCAGGGGGTATAGGGGGCACTATGATATATCCCCATTGTCACTAACTGTCTACATATTTAATAAGTGACAGTTTCCAGTTGATAAATCATCTTGTGTAATATATATATATATACATGGCTGACGATATATATCTTATATAAAGTGAATCAATCCAGGAATGCGAGTCACTGTTTAGTGGTTTGACTTATTTTGTCAGGGATATGTACCTGGGCAATCTGTACATGCATAAACACACACAAAATTTATAAAATAATAATTAAAAAATAAAACAAAGTTCAATCTTGCAAATGAAGATGACCCACCAGAGGTTGGTGGTGATTTGACATAACTCTATATTCCTCAGCGAATTCCCTACCTCCACAAGTCATGGCAGCCACTGTAATTCGACTAATACCTGAAGATTCGATCAAACATGCGCACAATTGGTAGGTTGACAACGCTTACTGCACACCGACTTGCCTTGGCTAAGTGCATGCATGTTAAGTGTTTTTATTTTTAAATTTCTTAAACCGTCATGGTTAACTGTTTCAATTGTGGGTTGGTAATTCAAAGAACTTCGCATTGAGTATGGAGGCAACAAAGGCGATATACTATGCGATAGCACGTGAAGCGTACCCAGTAGGAGTCACGAGCATCGTACGAAATTTTCTTTTCTAAAAGCATTAGCCATTATTGCGGGTATTGGGTTGCATGCCGATGCGATACATTACACGCGATATATAGCTGACATACCCGACTGGATATACACAACATAATTTTACAACCCATTTATTATTGTGATATCATCGTGCTGTCTTTTGTACAAACAGTGACTAAACCGAGTGGACACAGCCAAATTTGGTTAGGTAATGGAGAGCATCATAAGAAAAACGTCATGAATACGGATATAGTAACTTGTATAACCTTTTTCCGGTGTATATTCACGAACCTTTTGAAAACGCATAGTTCTTCGGTCTAGAAAACAGGTATGTATATTGACCTTTGTGGTCATTAAAACTGAAAATTACTTCGTGCGTAATTCGTAGGATTAGTGTAGCTTCCTTGTTAATTCGTAGGATTATTGTAGCTTCCTTGTTAATCGGGGTAAGTTGAGTATTTACTTATTGGACATTTCTAACTTAAGCTGATCTCGGTGCACTAATTTCGCTCATTTTGAGAACAAATTCTTATTGTTTAGTCAAGTTATTGCAATATATTTTTATTAGTATATGGTACCAACAACACCAATAAAAGATACACTATTTTATTGCAATAACACCTCAATGGGCAGTTGCAAACATATAACATATATACACATAATAAAAAACATATACATTTACAGTAATATAATGATTTGAACCAACACCCGACTCAGTAAAAATTTATTTTCTGTACTCAATCATAAGTTGTTCATATATAAATTTACGACTGTTTATTATACGGACGATAGCTATTTGCTTTTTGTAATGTTTGCTTACACCCCAAGTTTATACTATGGAGCTATTCAAACATTACATTACATATCTTATTGTGTGTATGCCTTATCTCCATGCATTGTCTATGGGTGTAAACAGACTGACATCTTGAATCAGAGGTAAATGTTATATGGTAGTGATAGTTTTCGTTTAACCTTGTCTTTACTAAATACTCACTGACGAGTAGTTATCTCTAAGAAAATGTTCGGACCATCGTTTCTTGAACTTATTATCTGAACATTTCCTCACCAATGGATATGATTTCTTCTGTAATTTCTATTGTCTGCTAATATTTCCTGAAAATCCCTCCATATGAATCATATACCTTTCCAAGTATATTTTTATAACTGAATGGGGGAATCCATTTAGTACAGAAAGGGTTAATCGAACCACTAAAGCTCCATGCACGGTCCGATTTGACGCCAAATAATCAATAATTCAAGTCAATATTCCGCACACCAGCCACAAGAACAACAAAGATACTTGCAATATCAAAATCCGCAAAAGAAACATACGTCGAAGACGACCAAATAAAGCTCACAATTGAGAACGGAATTTTTATGTACCAGAAGCCTGGACAATCTTTAAAAAGGCGAGCATTGGAGATTTTGCTATATAGGCTGAAACAAAAATTCAAAATCTGTTAAAACTTCCTGTTTTGAAAGTCGATATCTGGGCATCAAATCCTCATATTTATGGGCATAATTTCTGGTATTGAAAAAGAACAGATGTGAAATAGAAAATAGAACAAACGTATATATAAATATACACTATTAATAGGATGGGTCTCAAAATATAAAACATAATTGCACAGACGAGGTCTTCCGTGACCATGCGTGTGTCTGTTTTTTCCCCAGACGCCGCTGTGCAAGAAAAACATAATGTAAAGGAAACAATATTGAAGGTATACAATCCGATTATATGATCCCCGTATCATCATACTCCAACAGCAACAACTTTTCTTCAAAAGACGCTTTATATAGCTATCAGATTCGATTAATTACCAAAAAATAATTCTAACCACTGTCGACTCTGGTATAAAATTTTCCAAAACGTTATATATCATCAATTTGTTCAACGCAATTTGGTATCGAGAGTATGTCGGTCGGCTCGTCGAATATTTGCTAGACCGTCAATGTTCAGGGTGTTGAAAGATAACAGATCTCAAAAATAGATATCTGATAACTTGAGCTTTAATGGGTGGGTTCTTCGACTCGAATCAAATACTTTTTACCCCCGAATCCAAAGAAATAGTAATTTCGTTGCGTTAATTCGGATTATGTAGCTTTAAGATACAGTATATATACAAGTGTCCCCGTATCATCATACTCTAACAGCAACAACATTTTTTCAAAAGACGCTTTATATAGTTATCAGAATCGATTAATTACCAAAAAATAATTCTAACCACTGTCAACTCTAGTATAACATTTTCCAAATCGTTATATATCATCATTTTGTTCAACGCAATTTGGTATCGAGAGTATGTCGGTCGGCTCGTCGAATATTTGCTAGGCCGTCAATATTGAGGGTGTTGAAAGATAACATATCTCAAAAATATAATTCTGATAACTTGAGTTTTAATGGGTGGGTTCCTCGACTCGAATCAAATACCTTTCACCCCCGAAGCCAAAGAAATATTAATTCAGTTGAGTTAATTGGGATTATGTAGCTTTAAGATACAGTATACCAGTGTCCCCGTATATATCATCATACTCCAACAGCAACAACATTTCTTCAAAAGACACTTTATATAGTTATCGGAATCGATTAATTACCAAAAAATAATTCTAACCACTGTCAACTATAGTATAAACTTTTCCAAAACGTTATATATCATCATTTTGTTCAACGCAATTTGGTATCGAGAGTATGTCGGTCGGCTCGTCGAATATTTGCTAGGCCGCCAAATATTTCAGGTGTTGAAAGATAACATATCTCAAAAATAGATATCTGATAACTCTGAGCTTCAATAAGTGGGTCCCTCGACTCGAATCAAATACTTTTTACCCCCGAAGCCAAAGAAATAGTAATTCAGTTGAGTTATTTGGGATTATGTAGCTTTAAGATACAGTACCAGTGCGATATTGAGCGCGCTTTATTTCGAAAAATGCGCGATTATAGCGCAATATTAACGAAAATCTGTCGCACTTATTGTATCATAGGTGGATGTTGAATCTAACACTATCCCTATAAATCTGAAAACGTACCCGTCCTGATCGATGCATCCTTTGGGCAGTATATTTTATTTCTTATGAATTAGTATTATAGTATAAGGTTTTATTTAAGGAATTTACCGCCAGCATTGGTCCATGTGAGACATCACACCGGGCATATAGTAATAATACATTGTATAAGTTACAGTGTCTCCAGTTGTTTGGTATAGCGTGGTACACCAGAGTTATTGGTCTCGGCAAGCCTAGGTTGGGATAAAGCCCAATTACATGTAGGAGACTTTATTTCGGGAACACAATGCATAATATAAACATTGCTGATGAAGTATGTCTCAGTTGGAATGTAGACTATATTGCGTGTTAGGAAGAATCGGGTGAGCAACTTTCAGTGATAAGCCGAATACTTGTTGTAATAATTTGAAGGATTAGTTGGAATTCTGAGGGGGTCCATTCATGAAACCAATATACTTTATATTATAATTTATATATGTGCCTCATAATATGATCCTGAGTGAGTTACCATTTCTGACTATGGTTTTCTTGTTTTGTTGTTAGCCATGTAATGGAGACCAATGAAATTCAATATCCGACCGGCTGTAACCTCAACGATGTACAATGCGGTCACATGACTCACCATAACCAGGATGTGCACTATGTACCATTCGATCAAAACTCGTCTTTATCTGGTTGAATATGATGATCAACCACAAAACATCTCCCGCGAACCGTGCACGATTTCAGAATACAGACACGTGTGAGCATGGATGCGAAAGGGGATGGGGAAGGGGTGGGGGTGAGCGTGGTTTCCATATAAGAATTCTAAAAGATGGTGTATCTTTTCTGGGGTACAATTACTGACAACGACATAGTTTTTATAAAACTAGATTTGAAGATAACAAATACCCTTTTATGTGAAGAAAAAAGACCAAATTGAAGACTTTGGTATAATATTTGTCTATAAAGGGTAATAAAGCGGTTTATTATTGCAAACTATTTTAATCGAAATGGTGTTTTGCCTTGATTTGGATAGAGAGTGCTAACAACCAGTTAACATCCATTGTGATTGACCTCCTCCCATGACACGTGACGCATGAATATTTCTATAGACGAGCATCAATTTTATAACGCAACATCCCAATTATTGAAAACTCCCTACCACTGTCATCATTTCACGACTTCGTCTGTCCCCTACTGTCTTCTCATTCCCAACTCTCTCTCTCTCTGCCTCATGCTATCCCTAAAACTATCTTATCCATTTTTTCCATCCCTAACTCAAATTCAGTTATATATCTCTATAGAAACCAACAACAACATTTGAGTACAGTATCCCTTTAAGGGGTATATATTTCTACGAAGTTATACATGCTTTGCTATAGTCAGCATATATTCTATTACCATTGCTTAATGTGTGCTAAATAAATTTTTTCCAGGTTGAAATATAATTCAGAAGTTAGAGAATATACGTTTGGGAACAAACGCACGTGAAGATTAAAAGATGAGTAATGATTTTGCAACAGAGTTCACAGGTAAATATAAACAAAAGCGGAGATCACCTACCGTTTAGGTCGCCGCTCCTCGCGCGAACATCACTTGATATCACGCATGCACATGCATGCACACCTGTCGAGACATGTAGGTGATATATTGTACATCTTCATTAAAGTCATTAGCTTCACTCCCGGTGGGTATGGTATATGTATTATGTCAGATAGAAAGGTGTCCGATATACCAACAGAAAGCCCATCAAAAACTAAAAGGAAAACCCCAAGGTTCCATATTATTGTTGCAGTATTCACCCCGTAATAAATTGTTGAAAACTGCGATCGGAGTACAAAATCTTCTCGGATGCAAACAAAGGTCTACCAGAGTGATATTCAATAAATCGCTAAGCTTCATGATTTACTCAAAGCTACGCATTTTGCAAAGTGCGTTATCGTCAGGAGAGTCAGATGTGTCAGAAAAGAGTTAGAATGCGGATGTCACACATTCAAGACACCGCGGCAGGCCTACATGTATTTTACGAAAAAAGGTTTATATAAGGTTGGATTGTGGGATTCTTTTCCACGATAGATCTGCACGGACACATTATAAGTTATTGTGGCGGATTGAAGGTGACATGTGTTACATTACCGGCTTGAAGTGTATGTTCAACCGAGTCGCGAAGCACGTTTGCTATTTCACATCGTTCATCTCTGCATGGACACCACACACGTTGAAAAAGATGACACGAAATATGATTTTCTTCCAGACTTTGTTTTACAAACTCCAAATGTGGCTATATATTTCAGAACAGTATACTATATTCGCAAAACCCTGGTTTCTCTTGGTATTTTTGGTATTAATAATAATGCCAGCACGCCTTCATAACAAGTTCCATCGACAATTTACCCTGTTTGTTGGCCGTGCTGCCTGGAAAAGATGCATTGATGTATTTAAAAGCCCACTTCATTTTCGAATGACCAGACTATATTTGGAAGAGGAACCAAAAAAATATATATTCCACCAGAATATACGGAACAGCTGTGGCCTTAGAATGTCCACCAAGTGATAGAGATTCTCAGATTCATTCCAAGACTCTCCCATTGTCAACACAGAATTCATCAAAATTCAAACTAAGAGATAGAGTTATTCCCATTCCATTGAGAATAATAGACTTTATAGTACAGTCTGTGTCAAAATTAATCATATAACACACCTCAGTACCTCGACAAAAACAATGTTCCCAGTTTATTCGACCGGATCAGTTGATAATACAAATTGTACAATGTTTTGGAGCTTCCTCTTTCAAATGGTATATAATATGGAATAGGTTGTATATAACGTGATCTGGTGGTTCGAAAATTAAGTTGGCCTTTTAGCTGTGAATTTATGTACTTTACATCACGATAATTATCACTTTTGCCAGAGAGTTGCAGCGTGATTAACTATCCCTGCGAGACATGGGCCCAGTTTCCGGACCCGTGCGACTGTTCTAAATATTTCCAATGCGACCAAGGCGAGATCATAGGGCGCCCATGCTCAGATGGCACCGGGTGGGATCACAACTCATACAGGTGCGACTATATCAAGAACATTCACTTCGATGGTGTCTGCGATACAACCAAACCATGGACGAGATGCAGTCAGACAGGTAGGTTATCTTGAAAATCTATATTGAAACATTTATAAAAAGTTGCTTGGAGTATTTAAATATTGAACGTACATGTAAGTACAGATGTAATTATAGTATTATCGCTTGCGAATGGTTCGAGGGACCACATTGGGCGAACGGCACGCAAACAAACCGGATCGCGTCTACAAACACAGGCAACCCAATATATATACACGTACATGTTACCTTCTAATGTGTACACTTCATACTTACGTTTAAAGGCATGGTTATATGTTCACAGAATGCATGTTTATATAGATTGGAACGCAGTATATTTGCAGAATGATATGTTAGCTTATACATGCCTGTTATTTTGGATACGCGTACATTATGAATATATGGTGGCACGAATCCGCCATACAATGCATTTGAAAACCTTATAGGATATAGCCATCCATTGACGGGAATCCGTCTGAGTAAAGAACATGTTATACAACAATGAAATTTCTGATTTTCAGCATCATAAATTTTGCAAGATCGCGGTAGAGAAAGTTCATATAAGCTGGCTTGATTGAGAATATGTGTTAGGGAGTGACAGAACTGAAATTCAGATATGACAACCGCACACTTTATAAGGAAATTGCTCATTCGAGCTTCCAAATTCAGTCTTATTGTGAGATATGTTGACATAGACACGAAATATCGATATACCGACTTCGTGAGTATGAAAAATACTTTCCATGGTCACGGTCATATTCCAACTATTTTCAATTTTTCTTGCAGAAGTGAAAAAAAACGCTCTTTATTTCTACCATATCAACAATAGACTAGCACGAACTCTCTTCTCTGTTCCATACATTCCGTGCAGTTGCTGTTTGTTTTTGTTTGGGACACAAACATCGTGTTCAAATTTGTATTTTTTATGACTTCAATGCGTCTTTCTGGGACATAAAATGCTCATATAGTATTATCGTAGTAAAAATAGACTTATTTCGATACCTGGACAAAATTCAATGCGAATATTATTAGGTGTATTCTGGGGCGCAAACCGACATGTGGCCTTAACTGCAACTGCTATTTTTAACGAGTAATTGAAACAAATACTTCAACAACACTCTATTATTTGGACCGGAAGCCAAAATAACCCCTCACTACGAAAGTTAGCAATCGCAGCAGAGCATGCATAACATTGATGGTTAAAAGTACTCAATCCGATTAGACGCTCCTAAATTACTATTTCTTTGGCTTTGGGGGTAAAAAATATTTGATTCGAGTCGAGGAACCCACCCATCAAAGCTCAGAGTGATCACATAATTATTATATATTATCGATTTTTGAAGTTTGTTAATTTTTGGAGATGTGGGCCACAACCTCGTGCACAAACAGACAAATTGCGGGTGTAAGATGGATAACTCGAAAATCAAGTGGTTACTATTAACAATAATAACCACTTACACCCGCAATTTGTCTGTTTGAGCACGAGGTTGTGGCCCACATCTCCAAAAATTAACAAACTTCAAAAATCGATATGTGATCACTCTGAGTTTGGATGGGTTCCTCGACTCGAATCAAATATATTTTACCACCGAAGCCAAAGAAATAGTAATTTAGGGGTGCTTAATCGGATTGAGTTCCTTTAACAACCCTTTAGCTATATAATTATACTAAATGTAATCGCCCTGCACTCCTGTAGCTATTATTTGGTGGGGTGTTAAGAAAACATGAGAAGACGGCAGACAGACGAAAAGATAAAACAAGCGCAAAAGGAATCTTATTGTGGATACAAACATGCATGTAATATCTGTAAATATATCGTGTATTTGGCGTTTTACATGTATCATACAGACCATGTAATATGTGATCGCTGACAACCCAATCATTGCGGCTGTGTTTGACCACAGTGAGTCAAGCTCTGAAAGTGCAGAGGGCCGTTGACTCGTCAGGCCGCTTACAATAATTCGCGCGATAACGGAAATGGTGGACGTTCTGTTCAAATCATCATTGTCAGCCTTCTCTTGATTTGTTTTCAAGTGATGGCAATAGCGTTTTCCCAACGCAGGGACTATGATCCCCAACATGGGGACTATATTATCCCGGAAACTACCGGACTGACCATTGCATATTTCCTCGACGTAGGGGGGGGGGGGCATGCAGCACCCTGAAGTCTGACCCCACTGAAGCCACTCCTTATTTATAAATATTGTAGCTGACAGTCATGTCTGTCGTGTCTGTTTGATTGCTACGAGTGATTAAGCTAATATGCTGCAATTTATGCTATTCATATAATTATGAACATATTATTACAGCTTTAAATTGTCTGTCTTAATATTCCAATGCCTGTTATTCAAGGCATGAGAGCACCATATGATTGTTAAAATTTTAATAATAACCACTTGATTTTAGAATTATCCATCTTCATCCACATCTTCGTCCGTTTGACCACGTGCTTCTGGTCAACAAACAATAGAAATAACAAAATTCAAAAATCGACATCTAATCACCCTGATCTTTGATCGGTGGGTTCCTCGACTCGAATTAATTAACTTTACCCCCCCCCACCTGAAGTCAAAGAAATAGTAATTTAGGAGCGTCTGATCGGATTGAGTACCTTTAATAGAATGACAGAAACATTTCCGGAAAGGTGTCCTCGATTCATATCTATTATTTGTATATAGCCCGGATTCTATATAAAACTTCTTGGGAAGAGATAGAACATCATTAAGTAAAGCAATTATTATTTTGTTTGCGAATCGTTTCAGATAACATAACATCTGATATAGGACTGAACAACATAAAAGTGAACATATGCAATATCACGGCGAACGAACTGACTACGACTATAGCCCCCCTGCCCTCGAGTCCCGCGGCGCAGATTGGGAACCAGTCAGGCAGCGACGCAGGGGCTATCGCCGGAGGAGTCATAGGGGGCATTCTGGCAGTACTTATAATAGTGGTCATTATTGTGATCATCATTAGAAAACGAAGTGGAAAGAGTATCCCATATGCCAACAATATCAAAAGACTCGTCACAAAGAAAAAGTAAGTTAAATCAGCTCCAAATGAGGTATGTATCGTCGGCAGAGTGAGAAACTTTCAATCTATTGTAAAAGGGATACTATACGAATTCCGGTGGTTGGTTAAATTTTGTCAAGGACCAGTCTAATGTGCGAAAGGCGATAACAGCGATTAGTGCCCTATACATATATATATACAGTCACACGTTACCCTGATCAAGCACACAGCATAAGTAACATTTTTTTTGTAATTTCGCTCATTAATTGTAGAAAATCCAGCTGCAATAAAACAAAAGAACTTCTTTGCGTAATGTTATGTAGTGGCAGTAGTGCGTTGGTTCGCAGAAACCCGTAGAAAGGTAGTTCAATATATGTTTCAATATAAATTGATCAATATATATTTATCGACCTCTTTCGATGCCGGGAAACATTCTAAAGCGAATATGATTAGGTGTATCGATATTTTTAGTTCACGAACTACTGTAAAATAATTGGTTGCCATTAAGGTTATTTCTCGTTAACCTTAACCTATGACGGCAACTCTTCCAGAAAGCACAGGTGGTCGCGGACTTGTTTGGCACAATACCAAAAGTGTTGATTGCAAATGAGCAACCAATGAAAATGATCAAAATGTAGTTTCTCTTCAACTTGATACGCATGATTGACCGGTGTTTGTTTCCAAGACATAATTGTTGATGGCGAGGCATGTTCATTTGTAAGAATAATACTTGTAAACTGAACGTATTTGACCAAAACTGCATGCATGGGATTAAATTATAACAAATTAATTTGGTAGGCGTGTAATATAATTTGTCTTCAAATTTTATAATTTGTCTTCAAATTTTCATTATTTTTGGCGCTTTCAATACATTATTATCCATCCCTTAACTAACACTATTTCTGATTGGGCAAAAGCCGCCACGTGATAATCCGGGAAAAAGTCATATTGGACTCCCGAATGTCATATTGGATTCCCAAGTGTGCAATATGACTTTTTTATCGGGACTCTGTGACGTCACGAATTAACTCTATTGCGAAATGAATCGGTGAAATTGTAATGCGCGCAACACTGGTGGATTTAGCAAACGTTTCACTTGCGCATTGAGTTTGTTTTCACTTCCGTGTTTACTGTTCCAAATCATGCTTTCTGGTGATCAAAATACAGGCTTTTATAGAGAATTAAGTGCCGACAAATACCAAAAATTCCCACAGAAGTTTTGTTCCCAAAATTTGGATAAACATACAGATGGATAATAAAAATGTCATTATACAATGTTGTGCACAGTATGAATTTTTCTTGTACTCGTCCAGGTTGCGGTGAAAAGTCATATTGGACTCGACACTGTGTGTCTCGTCCAATATGACATTTCACCACAACATGGACTCGTACAAGAAAAACACACACTGTGCACAACATTGTATAATAACTTTATACGGTTATAAAATGAGTCGCAAGAGAATGCTAATAACATTCGTTTTAATATTTGCAGAAACAAACAAAAAGCAGAGAACAGAACATCTGTGGGAGTTGATAACCTCGTATACGACAACAAGAGAGAAGAGGTCTATGCTGAAATAAAGGATGACATGGTGAGAATTAAAGGGACCCATGGTACTAGCAGTGGGTAAAGTGAAAAACAAATATATTATAATTTAAAAGTCTGTAAAAACAGCACCATTAAGAAGAATATGGAGAACTAGATAAACTTTGTTCTTATATTCATTATTGATAATTTCCGATAACGAACTTTCACGCGTTTACCCATTGTTATGCAAAAGCAAAAACTTTTAGTGATTTGTCATCTAACATCGCTAATCGTGTAGTAAGTTTAAAATTTTAATCTGAATATGATTTTCAGAGAATGTTTTTATGCTTTGTTCTTTTCCAATGTACATATACCGTCATCTATCGATTACGCTTTGGTATCTTATTGGACTTTTATAGGTATAATTGTACTATAATAGTAATGTTTACATAACAACGGTTTTGATGTGCGAGATCTCATTATTGGAGAATTATTAAAGGTACTGAATCCGATCAGAGGGTCCTATATTACTATTTCTTTGGCTTTGGGGGTAAAAAATATTTGATTCGAGTCGATGAACCAACCCATCAAAGCTCACAGTGATTAGATATCGATTTTTGAAATCTATTGATTTTCGGATACGTAGCCCACAAGTTGGCAGAACCACGTGATCAAAACGGACAAATTGCGGGTGTAAGATGGATAACTCTAAAATCAAGTGCTTACTATTAACAATAATAACCAATTGATTTTAGAGTTATCCATTTTACACCCGCAATTTGTCCGTTTTGATCACGTGGTTCTGCCAACTTGTGGGCTATGTCTCCGACAACTAATAGATTTCAAAAATCGATATCTAATCACTCTGAGCTTTGATTAGTGGGTTCCTCGGCTCGAATAAAATAATTTTTACCCCCAAAGCCAAAGAAATAGTAATATAGGACCCTCTGATCGGATTGAGTACCTTTAATAATGAAAATATGAATAATGTCAATATATTTCTTCATGTAGTTGTTAATGATAATTGTTTTTGCAGACTTTTATGTAATATCGCATGAATCCACATCGAATGCCTAGGATTCCTTTAAAGCTATACAGGCGTTAAACATCACGTTATTCTGCATTAAATGAGTTCATGTCGCGCTTAAGCAAACAGTTGTCACCAAAACGTGTATACTAATATGTTTTTTTTCAGGGAGTATTTACAAAATGTTGGTAAAGAATCAAGGGCTTGTGTATATTAAAGAGTATCAACAAAGAATTTCTCTGGATCTATCCCGCGAAAAATCTTGAATTTCACATATCAGTAACTTCATTGCATATAGCATCAGGGCAATTATTAGAATACAACAAAACAATGGATTGTAATACATTTGAGAGGTTGAAAATATCATTTTCTTTTTTGTCCCTTTCAGTACCAAGAGCTGCTAGAATAATTAATATTTCACACAACGCCCCAATCACCAAATAGCTTATTGTCTTGGCTCTATAGGAGGAGGCTTCATTTGTACCATAATGTTGAGTTAGAATTTTAATTGCATACTACAGCATCATATCCCCATGTATTATAATGGAGAATAAAGCAGTCATAGAGGATCTCACATGAGTTCCTATTTTATACGAAATTTATCAACCGAGTTCACTAAATTCGATTTGAGCCGAGGTTTACCGAGGCTCAAATAGAATTTAGAGGACGAGGTTGATAAATTACGTATAAAATAGGACGAGTTGAGATACCTTTTATCACATGATCAAATAAACCCGAAGCAACGCGAAATATTCATCGAAAACAACAATCATACACTACAGCGATCGCAAGTTATCTGAAGAACGCCGTGACGTCATCGCACGCGCTGATATTAAACGTGTCTATTACCGATAATTATGAAACTGCTTTTATGGCCAAATTATGTGATAAACATATATTCCATCCCATCTCTGATGCAGGGTGCAATCAACTGAACTGGAATTAGGCCACAGTGTTAAGAAATATGGTGGTCAGCTTTAACTTGGAAAATGAACCTACGACCCAGAATTCATCTCAGCTCAATTGTTCATTGATCAACAGGAATAACATAAACATTATCATTAAATTTCACGAATCAAGAAACATCCTCATCTCTTGATCTTCAGATATGATATCATGGATATAACAACTGCCCTTTTTGACATAAAAAAACCCATCTATTTGACAGAAGTTCTTGGTACCGGAAAACAGTGAACATTTAATTATTTATTTTGTCATAAAAGTGAAGTAAAATGAGGTTATAATATCTAATTGATCGACGGTTCTTAAATATTGTGTGACAGTAATCGCGTGTACCAAATTTCACAAAGAAATTCCTGGCATATTTTGAGAAAATCCATTTTGAAATACCAGATAAGTTTGGTAAAACGTGCGTCTGACACTTAATCGAAACAGTAGTGATTTCTTGAATATATCAACGACATGTAGGGTGTGCTTATAGATTAATGGTGTCCCCTCTTTCAGGATGACCCAGCATACAACCCTGGCGTCAGTCAGTCATCAATAAAGGATAATCATTTGTCGCCACCGACATCAAACGGCACAACAACCAAAAAGTGGAGCCCGATTCTTCCACATAGAGGTCCTAAAGAAGTCAACGATATCCAAACCGTAGAAACTGGAATCCAGTCCAATGCAGATATACGGAGTACCGTTGATAAGCCAGATGGATTTTTCAAGGGTGACGATTCGCAGGTTGAGTACGATAACCGCGCAAAAAGAACGAGTTACGTTGAGTTGGTGGATGTCGATGGGAAGCAGAGTCATAACTACACAGGACTTGAAAACGGACAGGAGCCACAGAAACAGGATTCCGACGAGAATGGCTATCTAGTGGCAAGTACAAGATCATCCGCGGGACTCGGCGAGAATGACAATAACAAGGGGCCTGATGCATACTATGTTCTCGAAGATAATACACAGCTATAAAGAGGATGTTACTCCCTTTTATAATACTCGAGTTTCGAGGTATTTTAATACCCGATGTAAACTGGCACTCGGGATTGATACATGTACGTACAATTAAATTGACTATCGAGATTTTACAGAAATGCAAGAACGGAAATTTCAAATTGATATGTCAAGGCTGTGGACATTACTTGAGAACCAAGTGTATTAGATGCCATATTTAGTGTGGAACCTGTGTCTTTTATTATGTATACTCTATGGCGTCACCAGTTTTCTGTCACAATATAGGACATACACAGCGAAGGTGGAGCCAACACCGACCGGAATCAGGAGTAAGTTGGGGCGGACTGGTCCTCCTGATCATGCTGCATTTATAATTAACCCATTTCTTCGTTTGCAAGGATGATAAGATTATATAACATCAACAAACAGTACCTGCTATATGAATATACTATCTGAACATTTCAAATAATGAATTAGTGTGAATCAATATGGTGTCCACTGCATGTAACATGATGTCCACGCCAGTAAAATGAAATGAACCTATTGTCTACTGCACCTGCCTTCAAGTGTTCCAATAATGTAATGCAACTATCTGTACTTAAATGTAACTTTATTGTATAAAACATCACAATATTATACTTTTTCACATACATTGTACAAGGATAGTCTATTTCTCCCATTGCTATATAATGTCAGAGGGCCGTTAGTTCATAAGAAAAGAATGAACAAAATCTGTTGTATGCGGATATTGTTATTCCATGCTGCTTCGATCGTGAGTATATGGAAGATCATTTAAACATGAATTATGCTACCAGAGATACAGATATTAAAAATGGACGCTGATGTATATTTCACTCTAAGGGCCAAAGAAACCAGCTCCATGCATGTGTATAATTTTGCCGATTCACGAGCGCAGAGGAACAAAATATGTAGGACAAACATTCAACAAGGTGATCAGCCCCGTCGCGCTGGTATTCCCTTCGGGACGATTGAATTCTCTTCCGCGCTTTGACGCCCACGCACGGTGTACATTAATAGGAAGTGGACACGGATTGTTGGAGGCCAAAGGAAACAAGAAAACTAAGATGCATGCATCAGGTCGGCCGTGAACTATATACCATATAATTGTTGTAGCTATCGATTATACATTTTGAAACACCTGTCTGTATGTATGTATGTATGTGTGTATGCATGAATTCATGTGTGTATGTGTTATAGACTCTAACACTGCTCGAATTTGGTATTTAACGTGTCAACTTGACCTCGCCCATAGGCATGTTTCTGGACCTTGACCGATCCGACTAAAAATTTGTGTGTAGGACTACTTCGATCCCGGGAGCAATATGGACGTGTCCAATTTCACGTGGGACCATGTTCTCGAACGTGCTGATATAGGCATGTTTCTGGACCAATTGAACAATAGTTTGGCCAGACGCTGTATATACTGGGTACTGTCCAGATGGAGGCGATCACAAAAAAATCTCTAACTAGCCCGAACGAAGTCGAGTACATCAGCTAGTCTAATATATATTTTGGACATTTGTCTGTCTGTTTGTCTGTTAGCTATGGCCGGGAAAACTGCCTGACAGATTTGACGAAATTTGATACCTAGGGGAAATTATTTCCAGGGAGTATTTTGGACGGGTCAAATCTTGATCTCGACCTGATTTTGACATTCAAAGAGATCAATTCAAGGTCAAATCTGGTAAAACGGAAGAATTTCAACGACATTTGATACCTACTGTTACTTTTGTCCCAGGAGTGTTTCGGGTGGGTCAAATCATGACCCTGACCTGATCTTGACATTCAAAATTGTCAATTCAAGGTCAAATCGGGTAAAGCCGGGCGGATTTCGACGGGTACTTTTGTCGTGACTTTTGTCCGGGGAGTGTTTTGGACGGGTCAAATCGTGACCCCGACATGACCTTCACCTTTAAAATAGTCAATTCAAGGTTAAATCGCGCAATTCTCCGAAAATCAGAGGGGAACATCCCGGACGAAGTCGGGTCCACCAGCTACTATTATATATTTCTATATTTAGTTACAAACTAAATACCTGTATATTGTACAAAGAAATGTTTGACAAATATATCTGTATCAATATTACCATGCGGGTCTGTGCGGGTCATTAAAATAGATACGACGAAACAAATTTTGAAGGGTGCATGTATCAGGTAAATTTTTATATTTCAAATGATGACAGGAATGCGGAAAGTTGAAGTACCTACGTAATACTGGCTATCCGCATGAAGAGATATACATGTATATAAAAACCAAAATAGAAGAAGACTGCTGGCGACAATGTTTTCCAAAAAAATTCAAAGCATTCGATAGCTCCCATCTAGTTGTCAGCCCGAAGATCAATATGAAGTTTGGTGACTATCAGATGTGGGATATGTCTGTACAGTTGCTAAACAATTCAGTCATGCAAAAGAGGATCAAAGAGTAAGATACCAAATTGCTGCCTGTGGTAATGTTTTTTAACGAAATTCGGGAAAATTAGATTACTCTCACGCTGGTTATCCAGAAGATCATTGTGGAATCTGGTGACGATCGGACAAGGGGTGTCGTCTGTAGGATCAACCAAATTATTTAGCCATAAAAATAGTAAAATTGAAGATCACCGCTGGCAGTGATGTCTTCACAAGGACAGTTTGAGAACAAAATATGGCTCACATCTAGCGGTGACCCAAAATATCCACATGAGAAAAAGTTCTCCAATAAAAGCTGACTGCAGGGTGCGCCAATTGATTCAAATTCGAAATTTAGCAGGGTGTACTGCTTGTGGCCATGTTTTCCCCGCAAATTTGATAGACTGATGGACAAAACCACTGAATCCGTTGAATCAATATACATGTATACATTGATTAATTTATATGCATTGTTATACACAGTACTGGTATATAAAGTTACTGAAAATAACTATATTACTAGTATACATAAAATAAACCATATATCATGGCTATGGGTTCATGACAGCTGAGAACTTGGTGTGAATTAAAGAGTGGTGGTTTCTCAAGCATATCTAACCCTCCACGTTAGAAACATGCCATTAAATGTCATAAGTATAATCTAGCTTGAGGACAGAAGTGATCCATAAAACCCCCCTTAATTCAACCAGGTCCTCGCGCGATGTATGGTCGATCACATGATGATCTAGGGGGGGATTAGAATTGTTGTATAAAAACAGCACTGCATGTAAATATAAAATAAAATAGTGCTACATCTTATTACATATTATTGCCATATATAATCAGTGATTATACAGACAGTCTGACAAAATAAAGTTTCAGTGACACTCTATCCGAAGAGGGGAATAATTTCATCTGTTACAGTCAATGGAGCAATTATGAATCTGGAAAGGTGAAATTTCTAAGTAATACTAGATATCGACATAACGCGATAACATATAACGTAAATGCAATATGGCCGCTGGCGACCATTTTTTCCTATGAAATTAAAAAAATATTTGATAGCTCTCATCTGATAGATCAATATCAAGATAAATATGAAGTTTGGTGATGATCGGATGAGTGAATTGGACTGTGGTCTGTGCTAAACGGTTTGGTATTGCTTAAAAAGATTCTTATCTCAATGTTTTTATGTTCACTTTATAAACTCCACTGAGTCATCTTTGTCATGTATTGAATTTGATATCTTTTGTTAACAGTTTATAAATTATGTATGTCTCGTGTTCGTTATTATATTATATACACTTTATAGTGTGTTTTCAGAACGAATTTTTTTTTGAATAAAATCAACAAATTTGTAAATTTAAAAACAATTCAAACGTTGTTGTATTCCATGTCCCAGCCCGGACATATACACCAAATTTCAATAATATTCATTGAGAAACAGCGGACAAAACGCTATATAACACCCGTATACATATTTTATTCCGAGCCGGACTCATCCTCGGGTACATGTTATAGTAGGTACCGAATTGACACACGTCGACTGGGGCGGATTGGCCCTGGGGCGATTAGGCCGATTCTGGCACCTTCTATAATTTACCGTATGTATCCGTTTACGCGTAGTTTACTTTAGAAAGTTCCGCAATTAATACCGTAAATAGAGCGACCATATTTGACAGAGAATGCCTCTGTTATTGATTATCAAGTTGCTATACATTAAAATCGACAAATTCACATGCTCGTTCAAGCGCAGTAGTCTATTTTCCCCATGTTAAAGGACATCCACAAATACCAAATAACGCTAACCTACTGCCGAATGTTTTACACGACAACTGTTAACATATTTGGGCTGAATTCATCTGACGCGGTATTATTCCTCAAAATAAACAACAAAACCATTGTTACTTGGAAATGTAGTTTGGGCTAACATTTACATAAATCCTCCACATCATTTATTCGACACACACGTCAGATGAAAAACAGACATGAAGTAAACGGCCAAATTGGCCGAAATTATAGCATGCGCGTGACAGTATGAGAATGAGATGGACGGGTTAATCTGCATGTGTACGACTAAAATCACATCGCGTCAAATATCAGGCAGTTTAAAGGGACCCATGCAAGGCACTCGCTGTGGATAAATGTGTATTTTGTGTTAAAAGGCTGTAAAACATCACCAACAAGAGGAACATGGAGAAAAAGAAAAAGAAATCGTCTTATGTTACTTTTGGATAACTTTCCAATAACGAAATTTCGCGTGTTGAAACAATTTTTGTCAAACATCGCAAATCGCGTAGTAAGTTCGAATATTTTAGTTAAAATTTGATTTTATTCAGAATGTTTTTCAATACTTTGACCTTTTCCAATGTTTACTGATAGGTTTTGATTAAACTTTGGTATCTTATTGGACTAATTCGACTTTGATTGGTAATTCCAATGTAACAGTAATGGTTACATACCAAGATAATTCAAATCCAATCTGAAAGAGATAGAGAGATCCAAAGTTTTTTTTACGGATGGACAGACGGAACCCATTTCTGTAGAGAAGTTTAGATTGTAAAATGGCAAAAATCAAACTTGGGCTGCTATAGAAATATTCTTGTTTCGAAAGTAGCACGTGATGTACCCGCGCGAAGTTCCGCGAACGCTCGCCATATACGCCCATAGTAATTTGAACGACCCGTGAAAATCAATGTCTCAGTCAGAAAATTTCGATCTGTGTGAGACTGTATATTATCTCATTATTACAGTCCGCTCGCGTAGTTAACAATTTAATACATATGAAGATCCACGTCGCGAAACGAGTTAATTAAAGCGAACTGCACGTACTATTATATGTGAGTTTTAGTGAACAAATTAATCTCAGTCTCGGACGTCATAATTGTGAACGTATAAAAAGGCAACGAAATGCCGACTATATGAATGGGGTTATCGCGCTTGCTATACAAGTTTGAATAGGTTGCAATCAATTAATTATTTCCCATTGGCGACAGTGTTAGGGTTAAGCCATGCCCACGATTCATTACGCTGCTGAGCCAAACTTTAAATATTTTGGCGTTTAGAACTACACGTCGGTGACATAAGTTGTCAAAAAGAAATTGTGCCTTACCATACTTATTCCTGGAAATAAATTGGCATTTCCACAACTACCCCCTTTTGTGCAAAAAAAATCAGTATAGAAAAATACCCCTACCCAACTTGGCGACCAACGTAGACGCTTGGCGAATAATCCCACACAAATGGCCGAAGAATTAACATAACCTATCAATTTCTTTTTTCTTTCACATTAAACAACCGAAGATATTATATGTAAACCATTCAGCTGCCGGTATTTTTTTTTATGCCGACACGAGTTTCCATACACAAATGCCAAGGGGGATAATTTCAATTATTTAGTTGCTTATAACCATTATGAAGGATCTAAACCAGTTTCCACAAAACGGGAATGTTTGTCCATCACGTGAATCAGTTGACCGTTGGAATATATAGGTATTATGCAGTATTGCAGTATTACAATTTAAATCTCTCTACAAATGTATCCCCCGCAAACTCGGTTTGCGCGATTATAATTGGTAATGGGACACAATTGCTGTCACTTAATTACGCACCGTTCCCAATAGACTCTCCAACGGCATCTCTGACAGATGCTCAATAACCATCAGCTGTCATCATACTCAGGAACATCTCTAACATATTCTACATTATAGGTATAATTCGTATTAGCCCGTCATCTTCATGTTCTAACGTTTTCTTGATAGCAGATTTATAAACATCAACATTGTGTTGGCAGAGGAACCGATGCAGTGGATGCGAGTTTTCGAGTATTCCTGGAAGCTTAAAATCATATCGATCCTTTGGAATCTCAGTTTTCATTGTAACGGTTGGGATTGGCGTGATTTTACCCCCGTATTGCAATACCATTGCCCGAAGCTCTCTGTCTTTTTCCGCGAACATGGCCTCTACCTCTGGGTTAACATATAGGTCGTGTGGGATCAGAAGTGATCTCAAGGGATGGCCGGATCTAATTGCATCTGTCAAAGTGGCAAACACATTCAAAACCAATTGCACAGTGGTGTTCAGCGATTGACCATCACCATCATGTCCCTCTAGCACCTTCATGAGCGAAAGTTTCAGACAATAAGAAGGAACGAGCTCCTCCTCGCAGAACGTACAATCACGCCCCTTCTTTATCACTTGTGGTAGAAATTTGTTAACAATGCATTTACACAATTTGTAACAAAGCATTTCGGGACCTTTAGCCCCCAATGACGTCATGTAGAAATTTTCTAGCTCACTTGCGCTGATCCCAATATTTGGTAAGACAGGAGACATGTAAGTGTAATACGATAACGACGAAGCCCGTTCAGTCGCTTGTCTTTTATCTCCGGTGCATTTTTGAACTCTGTTTTGCAGAATTTCTTTCACACTTCCTTCAAAAGTTAGCGTTGATTTGAAGCCTAAGCAGACGTCAAGGTCAACATGGTATGTTGTAGAATCAGCACTGACAAAGTTTAGATGGAGAGTGATGACGGTCTTCTTTTTGCATACACCCTTAGTTTGCCATATAACATGTCGCTCGTCTAGTGTATTACACAAGGCCGCTCTTACTAGAGGGGCTACATCACCCCCGGAAATAACTCCGGTTAGAGCGATGGATGGTCTGCCGAGCAACGCGCTGACTGCAGCGGCCGCAACCCGGAGCAACTGATATACATTTCCAACGCTGAATCGGATCAGCATTCACTGAAAAGATCTCCGTCTGCAACGTAGGAATAACCAGCATGTAGTCTTGCTCGATCGGTAGCCCAACTTTCGATCCTTCAGCTATGCTTCCGGCTGACCGGAAATAACACCCTTCGAAGAATGGGTGCCGTCGTAGCTTTCTTTGTGTTTCGTTCAAGATTTCTCCGACCGCTTTGACGATCTCGTCGTATTTGCGACGATTCGTGGGAGTAATAAATGTGGACTGCATCACAGCCAGCATTCTGGATAGTGCATCTTTGTCGTCTAGTAGCTGTTTCTTCGATGAAGAATGACCCATTCTGCGAAAGAAAAAACAAACAAACAAACGATGCTACATTGATAATCTTCTTAATAGATCAGAACATATCTTCCATACATATATATGAGATAAAATAAGATGGTGTATCTCTTCCAGAAAGTTTTATATAGATACCGGGGCATAAAACAATTCAATAGATATAATTCGAGCCTCTGTCAATTAATATCAATTTTATTTAAAACACGTTCGGAGCGTTCCAAGAGTGATAACTCTATCTTGAAAGCACCTTCATTCCAGCCAAACTTCATTTCAACTAACAGGTTCACCGCGAATTATGCGATATAATAAACCACTTTATTTTGACTTTATAGACAAATGATATACCCAATCTACATTTTTATCTTCATTTTGTGTAGTCTTGAAATCGGGATATAACAAGTATGCTTTTGTAATTGTGGCACGGAAGAGATATCTATAAAACCGTATGTTTTCTCCCGAGCATGATTCAAAATTAGTGAGACACGTCCAGCCGTACGAAGTTATCCACACGAAACCATTTACCAAATATCAAGAAAATATGTGGAATATAGCTCAAGTTATCGTTCTGACAACCCTAAGTTGACAAGGGCCACAACTCTGTCAAAAAACATCGGATCATGACCAAATTCGAACTTGAAACACATTGAGAATATCAAGAAATTCTGTTGAATATTGCTCAAGTTATCAACCGGACAACCCAACACTTCTGATTTCTAAGTCGAAAAGGTCCATAACTCTGTCACCTGACCCTTTTCGCGTGACAACTAAACCCATCCTATCTAATACATGAATATAAGTAACTCATAACACCACAAACGATGTTTTCTTGAAGATACATTTTCTTGTGTGCTATTTGAATGACAATTGATGTGCTCGATAGTATAACACCGCAGTACGACGACGACGGTGATGATGGTGGTGATGAAATTAGCCACGTCAATGAGGCGGTGATGAAATGGTGACGCTGAGGTTGATGACGATGGTTATGGCGAGGAGGATGAGGACGATGATGACAATACTGATGGCGATGATGTTGCTGACGACGAAGAGGAGGAGAACAATTATGACGATACTCATGGCGATGATGCTGCGGTTGCTGCTGCTGTTGACGTTGATGTGATGGTGACGACGACGACGATGATGATAACGCTGATGATGATGATCATGAGGATGATGATGATGATGATGCTGCTGATGATCATTTTGACGACAATGATGATGATTTTGACGATGCTAATGACGATGACGACAATGATGACGACGATGCTGATGCTGATGGTGATGGTGATTTTGTTGTTTTTTTATGTATAGTGTGGTAGTGTAATAATTGTTACATTATACAAACTGGACGCAAGCGAACATTCCAATTGAAGGCACTTAAGTTTTAAACCTTAAATTATACTTAATAATTTTTTCATTTTCTCAATTCTGTCACATTCCGGAATGTCATGGGATCCAATTAGATCATATATACGTGAAATATTTACATACTGAATTAAATTGCTACGAAAAGACTAACAGTCACATAATACACCGAATCAGAGAGGAAAATAAAACCTATTTTGTCTTCAACGTTTCGAAGTTTCGTAAATTATTTTCTATTTGTGTTGAAGCAATATATTTATAGGATTAAATGCCGATTCAACTGTCGACAAAGGCATTTCTTGTTTAGCCCTTTCTATGCTAAATACTAATTGACGAGTAGTTCCCATAGGAAATGTTCAGATAATAATATAGTCGTTTGTTGAGCTTATTATCTGAACATTTCCCACCAGTGAATATGATTCCTTCTGCCCTGGTATTATCTGTTTTTTTTTCTGTCTGCCGTCTGCTTTTATTTCCAGAACATCCCTCAAAATGAATAATAGACTGTTCAATGTATACGTTTATGAGTGAATGGGAGATTCCATTCAGTATAGAAAGGGTTAATTGAAAGTAAAAACATGCTTTATGCGATATCAAGAATTTTAGAAGATGACATCAACGTGAAAGACGAATTACTTTATAACATCGTCAAATTTGTCTATATATACACACCACAATTATATGTAAACTAGCTGGTGGACCCGACTTCGTCCGGGCTGTTTCCCCTCTGCTTTTCGGCGAATTGCGCGATTTGACATTGAATGGACCATTTTGAAGGTCAAGGTCAGGTCGAGGTCACGATTTGACCCGTCCAAAACACTCCCGGACAAAAGTACCCGACAAAAGTACCCGTCGAAATCCGTCAGGTTTTACCCGATTTGACATTGAATTGACCATTTTGAAGGTCAAGGTCAGGTTGGGGTCACGATTTGACCAGTCCAAAACACTCCTCGGACCAAAGTAACCATATGTATCAAATATTGTCGAAATCCCGTCAAAATTCGCGATTTGACCTTGAATTGACAATTTTGAAGGTCAAGGTCAGGTCGGGGTCACGACTTGACCCGTCCGTTTTACCCGATTTGACCTTGAATTGACCTTTTTGAAGGTCAAGGTCAGGTCAGGTCGGGGTAACGATTTGACCCGTCCGAAAGACTCCCCGGACAAAAGTATCCGTAGGTATCAAATTTGGTCGAAATCCGTCCCGTTTTACCCGACTTGACCTTGAATTGACCTTTTTGAAGGTCAAGGTCAGGTCGGAGTCAAAGTCCAAAACACCCCCTGGAAAAAATTAAGCCTATGTAGCAAGTTTGGGCGAAATCCGCCCGGCAGTTTTCCCGGCCATAGTTAACAGACAAACAACAAACAGACAGACAGAAGTCCCAAAATATATAGTAGATACACAAATCCTGGAACCCTAGCTATCCCTCCCATCTATATTAATTAGTCGTTTCTCAACTCGATCATGCATCAAAGTATTTTCAGAGTATTCAAGACAAGAAATTATGTTTCATGTTAAAATAATCCATGTCCATTTAAAAGTTTAAATGTTACCACTAGTTAATTTTGGTACAGCGTAATGATCCAATTGAAATAGATTGTATGTACACAGTGAAAGGTCGACCAGAGGTCAACCGCATAGAGTGACCACCCCGCCGCTTTATACCGTGCATCCCCACACATGGAACGCCCTACACCATCCCTATACAACGACGTTGATTAATCTTACCTTATCTGCGTTTCACTTCTCTTGTGACGTTTAAAGGTACGGTTGGCCTTGGCGGTGGGTATCCTGTGAAAATATTTCCAACCGTCAAAAACCGCCACAAACAGAAAGAACATCAAAATGTAGACAGACTTTGTCCGTATACAAATAAGAAATAATTGCATAAACAGTATGTTATTGTCATATGGTTGACCATTGTTATGTAAACAAAAGCATAAAAAGTTACTTTTCTGGTGTTTGTTTATATTATGATGGTAAACATAAAGAGCGTTATTTGTGGGTGAATTCCTGATATGGAACTAATAAAGAGCGTTTATGCCATTTGTGTGTGATTAGTCAGTAGCATTGTGCTGTCTTCTGTAACACAATCAGGTTCTTGCTTAGGTAAAATATAGTAGGTCTTTATGATAACATGCTGTTTACGCGATGGTCATGGTATATATGAACGAAACTGTATGCGTGTTACTGTTTTTTTCTGTTTACGGTGATTGGAACAAATATGAATATTTTCGACAGCTAAGGCCTCACGTGCCTTTAACTAAAATGAAAGGCCGTAGACACATGCACACACACAAGTGTAAATATAGAAAACATATGCGAGCAAAACAGGATACAAACTGTATATGGAGTAAATGCAAATATTCATCAAGCTACTTTTGTTAGCGCCGCACCTTATCATATATGGGGCTATGTTTTAGCCACGTAGAGAGGTCAATTGGGTTAAATTATTCGAGGGTGATAATCGTCTATGGGAAAAGTACTATAAGACACGTTTCACAAACGTACGTTTATCAATTATACACGCTATATTTCAATAACAATTAAGACAGCTCTATTGCAACACAGGGTAATCATTTTCCCTATCTATGCCCTGTTAATTTACTTTAATGTATTTAACAATGGAGAATTATATACACGTATATATACTAAACGGTGCACTCGCCACGCATGTAACGTAACTACAGCTTGGCTCCCACATACACGTATACCCTCATGATATATAGCAATAGTTTGCTGAGTCAGAAAAACAATACTACGCAAATCGCCCCTGTCGAACATGAATGCTCGGTTTGTCCTAATTATCCACTGCCAAATATTCTAATTAAACCGTTGATTAGCAGGGACTCTAGAAACTGACACTTTTGAAATAGATGCGGCGGACGATACTATAGATCTAGTTTAGTATAACTATGTTTATTACTCGTCCCACCCTTATTCCATTCAATAAACACATTCTATAAATTGTGATATTAAAGGCACGTGCGGCCTTCATTGTCGAAAATATTCATATTTGTTCCAAACACCGTAAACAGAAAAACATTAAAACACATACAGTTCCGTTCGTATATACCATGACCATCGCCTAAACAGCATGTTATCATAAAGACCTACTATATTTTACCTAAGCAAGAGCCTGGTTGTGTTACAGAAGACAGCACAGTGTTACTGGCTAATCACACACAAATGATATAAACGCTCTTTATTAGTTCCATATCAGGTATTCACCAACAAATAACGCTCTTTATGTTTACCATCATAATATAAACAAACACCAGAAAAGTAACTTTTTATGCCTTTGTTTACATAACAATGGTCAAACATATGACCATAACATACTGTTTATGCGATATTTCTTATTTGTATACGGACAAAGTCTATCTACATTTTGATGTTCTTTCTGTTTGTGGCGGTTTTTGACGGGTGGAGATATTTTCACAGGATACCCACCGCCAAGGCCAACCGTGTCTTTAAACGTTCGTTTAATATATTTGTCTATATATACACACCACAATTATATGTAAACTAGCTGGTGGACCCGACTTCGTCCGGGCTGTTTCCCCTCTGCTTTTCGGCGAATTGCGCGATTTGACATTGAATGGACCATTTTGAAGGTCAAGGTCAGGTCGAGGTCACGATTTGACCCGTCCAAAACACTCCCCGGACAAAAGTACCCGACAAAAGTACCCGTCGAAATCCGTCAGGTTTTACCCGATTTGACATTGAATTGACCATTTTGAAGGTCAAGGTCAGGTTGGGGTCACGATTTGACCAGTCCAAAACACTCCTCGGACCAAAGTAACCATATGTATCAAATATTGTCGAAATCCCGTCAAAATTCGCGATTTGACCTTGAATTGACAATTTTGAAGGACAAGGTCAGGTCGGGGTCACGACTTGACCCGTCCGTTTTACCCGATTTGACCTTGAATTGACCTTTCTGAAGGTCAAGGTCAGGTCAGGTCGGGGTAACGATTTGACCCGTCCAAAAGACTCCCCGTCAAAAGTATCGTAGGTATCAAATTTGGTCGAAATCCGTCCCGTTTTACCCGACTTGACATTGAATTGACCTTTTTGAAGGTCAAGGTCAGGTCGGAATCAAAGTCCAAAGCACCCCCTGGAAAAAATTAACCCTAGGTAGCAAGTTTGGGCGAAATCCGCCCGGCAGTTTTCCCGGCATAGCTAACAGACAAACAACAAACAGACAGACAGAAGTCCCAAAATATATAGTAGATACACAAATCCTGGAACCCTAGCTATCCCTCCCATCTATATTAATTAGTCGTTTCTCAACTCGATCATGCATCAAAGTATTTTCAGAGTACTCTAGACAAGAAATTATGTTTCATGTTAAAATAATCCATGTCCATTTAAAAGTTTAAATGTTACCACTAGTTAATTTTGGTACAGCGTAATGATCCAATTGAAATAGATTGTATGTACACAGTGAAAGGTCGACCAGAGGTCAACCGCATAGAGTGACCACCCCGTCGCTTTATACCGTGCATCCCAACACATGGAACGCCCTACACCATCCCTATACAACGACATTGATTAATCTTACCTTATCTGCGTTTCACTTCTCTTGCGACGTTTAAAGGCACATGAGGCCTTAATTGTCGAAAATATTCATATTTGTTCCAAACACCGTAAACAGAAAAACATTAAAACGCATACAATTTCGTTCATATATATCATGACCATCGCGTAAACAGCATGTTATCATAAAGACCTACTATATTTTACCTCAGCAAGAGCCTGATTGTGTTACAGAAGACAGCACAATGCTACTGGCTAATCACACACAAATGGCATAAACGCTCTTTATTAGTTCCATATCAGGAATTCACCCACAAAGAACGCTCTTTATGTTACCATCATAATATAAACAAACACCATAAAAGTAACTTTTTATGCATTTGTTTACATAACAATAGTCAAATATATGACAATAACATACTGTTTATGCAATATTTCTTATTTGTATACGGACAAAGTCTGTCTACATTTTGATGTTCTTTCTGTTTGTGGCGGTTTTTGATGGGTGAAAATATTTTTACAGGATACCCACCGCCAAGGCCAACCGTACCTTTAACTAAAATGAAAGGCCGTAGACACATGCACACACACAAGTGTAAATATAGAAAACATATGCATGCGAGCAAAACAGGATATAAACTGTATATGGAGTAAATGCAAAAATTCATCAAGCTACTTTTGTTAGCGCCGCACCTTATCATATATGGGGCTATGTTTTAGCCACGTAGAGAGGTCAATTGGGTTAAATTATTCGAGGGTGATAATCGTCTATGGGAAAAGTACTATAAGACACGTTTCACAAACGTACGTTTATCAATTATACACGCTATATTTCAATAACAATTAAGACAGCTCTATTGCAACACAGGGTAATCATTTTCCCTATCTATGCCCTGTTAATTTACTTTAATGTATTTAACAATGGAGAATTATATACACGTATATATACTAAACGGTGCACTCGCCACGCATGTAACGTAACTACAGCTTGGCTCCCACATACACGTATACCCTCATGATATATAGCAATAGTTTGCTGAGTCAGAAAAACAATACTACGCAAATCGCCCCTGTCGAACATGAATGCTCGGTTTGTCCTAATTATCCACTGCCAAATATTCTAATTAAACCGTTGATTAGCAGGGACTCTAGAAACTGACACTTTTGAAATAGATGCGGCGGACGATACTATAGATCTAGTTTAGTATAACTATGTTTATTACTCGTCCCACCCTTATTCCATTCAATAAACACATTCTATAAATTGTGATATTAAAGGCACGTGCGGCCTTCATTGTCGAAAATATTCATATTTGTTCCAAACACCGTAAACAGAAAAACATTAAAACACATACAGTTCCGTTCGTATATACCATGACCATCGCCTAAACAGCATGTTATCATAAAGACCTACTATATTTTACCTAAGCAAGAGCCTGGTTGTGTTACAGAAGACAGCACAGTGTTACTGGCTAATCACACACAAATGATATAAACGCTCTTTATTAGTTCCATATCAGGTATTCACCAACAAATAACGCTCTTTATGTTTACCATCATAATATAAACAAACACCAGAAAAGTAACTTTTTATGCCTTTGTTTACATAACAATGGTCAAACATATGACCATAACATACTGTTTATGCGATATTTCTTATTTGTATACGGACAAAGTCTATCTACATTTTGATGTTCTTTCTGTTTGTGGCGGTTTTTGACGGGTGGAGATATTTTCACAGGATACCCACCGCCAAGGCCAACCGTGTCTTTAAACGTTCGTTTAATATATTTGTCTATATATACACACCACAATTATATGTAAACTAGCTGGTGGACCCGACTTCGTCCGGGCTGTTTCCCCTCTGCTTTTCGGCGAATTGCGCGATTTGACATTGAATGGACCATTTTGAAGGTCAAGGTCAGGTCGAGGTCACGATTTGACCCGTCCAAAACACTCCCCGGACAAAAGTACCCGACAAAAGTACCCGTCGAAATCCGTCAGGTTTTACCCGATTTGACATTGAATTGACCATTTTGAAGGTCAAGGTCAGGTTGGGGTCACGATTTGACCAGTCCAAAACACTCCTCGGACCAAAGTAACCATATGTATCAAATATTGTCGAAATCCCGTCAAAATTCGCGATTTGACCTTGAATTGACAATTTTGAAGGACAAGGTCAGGTCGGGGTCACGACTTGACCCGTCCGTTTTACCCGATTTGACCTTGAATTGACCTTTCTGAAGGTCAAGGTCAGGTCAGGTCGGGGTAACGATTTGACCCGTCCAAAAGACTCCCCGTCAAAAGTATCGTAGGTATCAAATTTGGTCGAAATCCGTCCCGTTTTACCCGACTTGACATTGAATTGACCTTTTTGAAGGTCAAGGTCAGGTCGGAATCAAAGTCCAAAGCACCCCCTGGAAAAAATTAACCCTAGGTAGCAAGTTTGGGCGAAATCCGCCCGGCAGTTTTCCCGGCATAGCTAACAGACAAACAACAAACAGACAGACAGAAGTCCCAAAATATATAGTAGATACACAAATCCTGGAACCCTAGCTATCCCTCCCATCTATATTAATTAGTCGTTTCTCAACTCGATCATGCATCAAAGTATTTTCAGAGTACTCAAGACAAGAAATTATGTTTCATGTTAAAATAATCCATGTCCATTTAAAAGTTTAAATGTTACCACTAGTTAATTTTGGTACAGCGTAATGATCCAATTGAAATAGATTGTATGTACACAGTGAAAGGTCGACCAGAGGTCAACCGCATAGAGTGACCACCCGTCGCTTTATACCGTGCATCCCAACACATGGAACGCCCTACACCATCCCTATACAACGACATTGATTAATCTTACCTTATCTGCGTTTCACTTCTCTTGCGACGTTTAAAGGCACGTGAGGCCTTAATTGTCGAAAATATTCATATTTGTTCCAAACACCGTAAACAGAAAAACATTAAAACGCATACAATTTCGTTCATATATATCATGGCCATCGCGTAAACAGCATGTTATCATAAAGACCTACTATATTTTACCTCAGCAAGAGCCTGATTGTGTTACAGAAGACAGCACAATGCTACTGGCTAATCACACACAAATGGCATAAACGCTCTTTATTAGTTCCATATCAGGAATTCACCCACAAAGAACGCTCTTTATGTTACCATCATAATATAAACAAACACCATAAAAGTAACTTTTTATGCATTTGTTTACATAACAATAGTCAAATATATGACAATAACATACTGTTTATGCAATATTTCTTATTTGTATACGGACAAAGTCTGTCTACATTTTGATGTTCTTTCTGTTTGTGGCGGTTTTTGATGGGTGAAAATATTTTTACAGGATACCCACCGCCAAGGCCAACCGTACCTTTAACTAAAATGAAAGGCCGTAGACACATGCACACACACAAGTGTAAATATAGAAAACATATGCATGCGAGCAAAACAGGATATAAACTGTATATGGAGTAAATGCAAAAATTCATCAAGCTACTTTTGTTAGCGCCGCACCTTATCATATATGGGGCTATGTTTTAGCCACGTAGAGAGGTCAATTGGGTTAATTTATTCGAGGGTGATAATCGTCTATGGGAAAAGTATTATAAGACACGTTTCACAAACGTACGTTTATCAATTATACACGCTATATTTCAATAACAATTAAGACAGCTCTATTTTGTAACACAGGGTAATCATTTTCCCTATCTATGCCCTGTTAATTTACTTTAATGTATTTAACAATGGAGAATTATATACACGTATATATACTAAACGGTGCACCCGCCATGCATGTAACGCAACTACAGCTTGGCTCCCACATACACGTATACCCTCATGATATATAGCAATAGTTTGCGGAGTCAGAAAAAATATACTACGCAAATCGCCCCCGTCGAACTTGAATGCTCGGTTTGTCCTAATTATCCACTGCCAAATATTATAATTAAACCGTTGATTAGCAGGGACTCTCGAAACTGACACTTTTGAAATAGATGCGGCGGACGATACTATAGATCTAGTTTAGTATAACTATGTTTATTACTGGTCCTACCCTTATTCCATTCAATAAACACATTCTATAAATTGTGATATTAAACGTTCGTTTAATAACAGGAAATAGTGCCAGGTGATCTTTGACTTCCGGTTTGTAGTCTGTTTACATTCCGTACGCTACGTCTCAAAATACGATGGCTTCCAATATTTGTCCAACAAACTATAATGAATGAAGAGTTTGAAAAGTTACGTCATTAAATATATGCCATGAAATACGCCAGAGTCTATTTATCTGGAACTGTTCTTCACGCGGGCAAACAACGCATATTTACGTCATCGCATGCCTTATAGACGCAGTTGTTAGTTTCGCGTCAGATTTGTTAATTTAAGTATGTTTTATTGAGGTTTTGGATCATGCAATAAATATAATATACAACTCGTCCTCAGTTTATAGCGGAATTTACAAAACTTGTCCAGTAAATTATCTCTGAATCTCGCCAAACTTGGTCCAGACCTAATTTATTGGACTCGTTTTGTAAATTGCGCTACAAACTGGGGACTCGTTGTAAATCCGCTATTTATTATACACTCACCAATGGATTATAGAAAAAGTTTCAGTTAAATAAATGTCGCTATCAACCATTGCGGTTGGCAGTGAAACATAACTGAATAAGAAATTAGACACAGATCAGATGATGCGTTTGGTAAACATTGGATGTGATTATGAACCTCAACATCTACAGCTATTAGCGAATTTCATCCGGTGCAACACATTGAAGCTAACCCACATATAGCGGCAATAAGTGAGCGATTACTGATTTCGTTCTATTTATTAAGAAAGCCCAATCAATAACGATGAACTCCTGAGGCATACCAGATCCATATACCAAAACCAATCCAAACCTTTGATTACTGACCATATAAACCATATTCTAATGCACTTTGGCCAATATACCACCGGAAACACCACATATTTGCGGGGGGTTATTCATTCAATAACCGGTCGCAATGTATAGTCCGGTTCATCGCTTCAATGTTAGATATTCCTACTCGCCAATATTGCCGTTAGCTGAATTCCTAATATCGGCCATGCCAAATCCAGCCCCGCTCACTGTTCCGTTTCACTCCATGACGTCACCCTTACGCAGTACATGCCGGCGACGTTACGGAGTAGATTATAGAGTTGGCGCCCTTGCTACTGACTTCCGTTACTAGCTCGTTGCTATATAAACAAACCAGCGATGTCGTTTTTGTCGAAAATTGAGTCAGTAGATTCAGTACGGTACATTCGCCCTGTATATATGTACCTTCATAAAATACAAAACACCACACCGTTATATCCCACAAATGTCAGTGTCTCGATAACATTTGACCAAATTTCTTGACATGAAACCGCGAGACACGGCGTGAAATACATCGAATCTCCCATTCGGGCCATTGTTTCAATTTCAACTTCAAGTTTGCGGTAAAATCAAAACCGCAATTTGTAAGTGGTAACCATCTGAAAAAGACATCAGGTACATGCAGAAACTAATTGTTGTGCATATTTATTTCTATTTGAGGTGGCGATTTTTCATGTTTATCAGCATTTTTAACAATAAGAGCAATGGTAATTGAGGGACTATATTTTATCTAGCGCATTAAATTTAAAATAAAAAGTCGTGAATTGGCTGAGTGTTTTCTATGGCCGCACATTTCGTTGATAATTACGAGGCATTTGTTTGTCTAAATAACGTTTTTAAGTTCGAAGAGCATTAGAATGGGGATAACAGTGTGGTGTTTTGTGATTTCGGAAAGGTACATGGCGAATATACTGTGGCAAATACCCGTTAATGGGCTCCGGCTCCGCCGTCGCCCATTAACTAAATTTGCCACAGTATATTCGCCATGTACCTTTCCGAAATCACAAAACACCACACTGTTATCCCCTAATTATATGTCGTGTATTTATTAATATAATGCACTGCGAGAATGCACAATCCAAAAATATTTTGAAATTATAACATTGTGTGTTTTCCGCTCTGTGTGTCAAAATTGACAAATGACGAGTATATCAATAAACTGAATCTAAATTGAATTGTGCGTTCAGTCGTTAACAAATACTAGTAAACTACGTTGTTGATACAATACACTCAATTGGTGAATAAGAGCCCTCACATTTCCTGTGCACATTGCAATGTAAATGCACATATAATACGCATCGAGTGACAAGCGATGCGTGGTTATTCAGCTGAACATTCTATCCCGAATACATCACACCTCACGTACAATACATTCCGAGGATCTACATCTGCAGTCATCTACATACATGCCACAGAGGCACACAATCTACCGAAAACTCCCGATGTGTACATGTACTCTAAAGGTCAATCATTCAACAAGGTGGTCAGACCCGTGGCTACGTGGTCTTCGCTTCAGTCAGCTGATTGGATTCTATTCAGTTTTGAAGCCCACGCACGGTATTCATTAATCGGGAGTGGACACGTTGAGAACATTAATCGGAAGTGGAAGCCAATTGGTGAAGGCCTAAAGGAAATTATTGTCTGCGCCTGACAACATTTAATGTTCCATGGCGATGCCAAGGAACATTTATACGACTGGCATCCTATCGCGTCGTCGGTCGTGCACAGAACAACATCCACACGCGACATCACTCAGACTAAGCACACGCACATTGGCAAATGCAAGAGACCGATACAAACGACCTAAACCTGATAGAAAAGACAGAAAATGCCTGGCATGTGATATGTTAGAAGACGAAGAATACTTTTGTTCTACTCTGCATAAAATCTGTTCACCAACGTGATGTTTTATTTAACAAACTAAACATTAATTCTGCCCCTATTGCACAAAATTCGTCTGAATCTTTTAAGATATATCTGCAATTACATTAAAGGTACTCAACCCGTAAAGAGGGTCCCCATCTCAACAGATTCCAACAACAACAATCCGATCAGAGGGTCCTATATTACTATTTCTTTGGCTTTGGGAGTAAAAAATATTTGATTCGAGTCGAGGAACCCATCAAACAAAGCTCAGAGTTATTAGATATTGATTTTTCAAATTTGTTATGTTCTCGAGATGAGTACCAATAACTGCCGTAATCTGCTCTGGATGTGTACTCCAAATCTATTCAAACAGACAAGGATGAATAACTCTAAAATCAAGTGGTAATTTTAACGCAATTTTGACTGAGTTCTGGGCCAGATAGTATTCCCGATAATGAAAAATAATAGATTTCTAAAATCGATATCTAACAAATCTGAGCTTTGATGGGTGACTTCCTCGACTCGAATCAAATATTTTTGACCCCCGAAGCCATTGAAATAGTAATTGAGAGGAGTTTTATCGGGTTGAGTACCTTTAAATCATATGCAGAATCAACCTAGAACTGCAAGGTATAATTAAAAAAAACTCATTTAAAATGAACTCTCTAGTTCAGTAAACCGTCAAGCACATATTTCCAAGCTATATACTTTGATATTGATTATATACATGTAGTGTGTTGGAATTACCCATTCATTGTTTTGTATCAGTCACTTTGCATGTTATATTTTCAGTTTTTGTGTTTAAATTGTTTGGCTGACACCATTGTAATAGCTTGCTTTCAATAAAATCTTGAATCTTGAATCTTGACAGGACAAGATATATGGTCCAATTCCACCCGAACATCGGGAGTAATCCACTCGTGTATCAGTAACGCGGTCATAAGTTCGAAAATTCGAGGTTACCAACCGTCAGAAGAATGTAGTTTCCATGTCCATTCTCGTGTACTTCCTTTATGTTGGCCTGGACCCAACAGTTTACACCCCATATAGAATCGCCATCTCAAATTTGAATCAAATTGGAAGCATAAAACGACAAACTAACGCCACATCAGGTGAGATAACACCTATCGTTATATTCTTGGAATTTACAGAGAAATAACAGTTATTTTCTTTTCAGCACCAGGTTGTGTTACCGATATCAATGCTAAATCACCAGCACAACACCACCACAGCAGTTCAGAAACAGCGATATTTAGAGTATGATCTGAGCCTATATATAGGGAGGGGCTGGGTGGCTAATTGTGAGGGTCAAGCTGTTAACTCCCACAATCATGGATCAGACATTATTTGAGCAGAATAAGAATTAAATATGCCCAGTCACATTTAACACCACCATATTACTATTTCTTCGACTTTGGGTGTGGACAATATTTTATTTGAGTCGAGGAACACACCTTTCAAGGCACAGAGTTATTTAGATTTCGATATTTCGAATTGCACATATAGGTGATGGAATTCCCCGGCACGTATCATCACAAATGTAAAGAAACATATTCTTTCACGTGTAATCGGCATTTTATATTGTCTATTTTCATGAATAAAACATGAATACTGAATCAGGAATAAGTAAACCTGTGTATCCGCATACCAAAATATGAGAAATTACTGTCAGTTTTGTTTCTGGTGATAATTTCCGACGCCTTTTATTCCAAAAATCATTTCCGATATGCCCAAGACACCCCGAATCGTTACCTAAGCGTGACATTTCGAACTCTCGTTTGTGCGTCTGCGCATGTCCGTATATATTTCCAGTATATTTTTTGCTAGGGGTTGACAAATATTCGAGGTGGATAAAATAAATAGATTTAAAAAAATAACAACAACGAAATATAATAGCTCTGTTTTCACCCCCCCCCCCCCCCAAGCAGAAGAAGTAGTAAAACCTTACCGCTTCAATGTCAACTGCTCCAGCTATACTCATGCGATGTGTCTGCGGAAGAGGACCGTTATTATTCTGAGATTGTAATTTGTACCGCATTTGTCATTAATCATAGGAAACGCTACAACTATGTGGAATGAATAAGAAGGAGGCCCAGTGCACATTGTTAAGCGTTCGGTTGATAACATCCGGCAATTCCACTGCGATTTTACCCTCCATAACGGCCACACTGGTATTAGTCAGGTCAGCCTGAACAACATTTTCTAAACTCAACCCGGGGAAATCAGCAATGAATCTCCGGAGCAAAAGTGATGCACGAAGCAGTTCTCCGAGAAAGAAAATGTGCATATCATTGAACTGTCATAACATTCCACTGGTGGGTGAGCTAGGTAAATTATCAATTCGTGATATTAATATATATATACTCATCTTTTGAAGAATCATTAAACATTTATAAATTTATATACAAACATGATAATTGTGTATTTTCGAAGCCCATCGTCATATAAATAACTATTATTTTCAATGATTTATCAAGCCAGATCCAGGAATATTTTCCACAAACAGTATTTGCATAGAAATCATGTTAAAAAATTTGTTACATGACCTCCCTCTTACGTCATACTTTTAAATATTTTACATTTTGCATTTTTGTTGTTTTAAAATGGTCGGAAACTATGGTATTTTATAAAATAAGTAAACCGTAACAAAACTGACAGTTATAGAGCTTATGTCCTTAAAATAATATTTTCAGGTCTCCTGTAAACCCACGAAATCGTGCATTGCTACTGAAACACTTCTGATTACCAGTTAATTCGTCTGCCACTATAAACACCGATAAAGGTTTAAATATAGAGGGACGAAATGGACATATAGATGGACTACAGTTTCAGAGTGTATCTGTTTTATAAAGCAATATTCAGTGATGGCAACATAAACAAATCAACAAGTTGTTCTAAAATGTACAGTGTTGTATAACATAATTGCCTTTCCGTGATAGACAATTCATCATATATTTCTGTCATACATTAGACAAGTGTCGAGGATTCCTGGTTATAACTCTCTATCAGAAAATCATCGAAATTGGATCCGGTCAGAACACTTGCGGCTGCACCGAACATCAAATAGAAACCCCTGGCGAACAATACGTATTTCTCAGATGCAAACTTTCTCAAACGGTCAGCTAACGACAATTTTCTCTCGGCATCACGTTTGTGTTGTAACCTTTCGTAGTGTTGTTGAATGGTCGTCTCGAAATTGTTCATAGCGCGTCTCACATTGTAATCAAATGGATTTTCTTTCGTAATGTTCACTAACGTTTCGTAATTCATGAGTTTTTCGTATAACTTCTTCTCTGTAGAGTTTACGTATATGTACATATAACACGATGGCGTTTCAGAGATTGTATGAATTGTATGGAACGCATTGTATGGTAGTTGCATTCTGTCACCCTTATTAAGCGTTCGGTTGACACCATCCGGCAATTCCACGACGATTTTACCCTCCATAACGGTCACACTGGTATTAGTCAGGTCATCCTGAACAAAATTTTCTAAACTCAACCCAGGGAAATCAGCAATGAAGACAACATCAATATACTCAGTAGCATTAAAAAGTTCATCCTCGATTTCTCGGAGTTTGTTTCGCCAATCTGTCAGATCTATTAGCAAGGGCATCGTCCACGAAGTTTTGTCGAATGGATGCCATTCGGATGTGAGTACATCTACTCTCGGGTCGATCATTCTTTGGTGAAATCGTCTGTTCATCGATTTCCATACGTCGAAACGCAAAGAAATGTTGCTCAGCTCATAATTAATCAGTCGTTTCTTTATGCAAGTAGCATACTGTTTTATCATATCTCCATGACTACTCCACCGCTTCTCTGCTTTACTTTTCAACCAGGCCTCTGGGTTGATGTAACCCACGTCTCCAGTATCGTGATCAGTGTATGATATTCGTATGTGCTGCGTGTTCCATGTGTGTATCATCATATCCCACGAGTATCCATACAGTCCATTTGTCCAATTGTTGAAACCTTTAGTAAAACCGTGAGAGTATGGCAATAACAGTTGAACTGACACATATAACACAAATAGTAGTGTTCCCAATCTGTGCCTGGTCGTCGGTTTTATTGGCGGTGGAGACGTTGAAACAACCATAGGTTCGCTGCTATCCGATTTTACGTTTTCCTTTTTGTATATACAGCTTTTGCTGGGTGTTATGTCGCTCTCTGTTGGCAGCAGGAAGGCGAAAATCCTCGGCAGTTTGTTGAAAATATTCCTTGGCCAGTTAGGATAGCAGAACAACGGCATCGTCGCAATCATCATCCAAGGAAACATTCCGATACTAAACATTTGAGAGTTCATCAAGTGAAACTGCCCACAAACAAAGAAAGCGATTGGCCTGCTGACGTCAAAGAACATGAAAAATCCAACGAACAAATCCAAGGTCAATCCACATAGATGAACTACGAAGAAGTCTATTTGCGGGTTAGTGAGGACAAGTCTGAACGGATCAAACACCCATCTCTCCGATAGATTCTGCATGGAGTTTCCTGAAATCCAATCATAATCTAGTTTCTTTAACCCCGCAATGAAATAAACTACAAAGATTTGAAAACGGAAAATTGCGTAGTTCCATAACGGGACGTGGGCATTGCGTTTCCTAGGAAACAGCAATCCATCGATGGACCAGTATCGGTTGGCGTCGGTTATCAGTAGAAGTATGGCAATTAGACCGTATAGGTAAGAATGGTTGTTCCAAGAAGTCTTATCCAACGCGAAAACAAACCAATATGGAACCAGGAACATGACACAAGACACCCGGAAGAGGAAGCCGAGAGCAATCCCGACTGCCCCTGTCAGCATAACTAAATAAGCGATATACATCCATTTTAATGGCAGCGGCTGCAGAAAGTTGAACAAAGGAAACCTGCATTCATTTTCATCAGCAAATCTCGAGTCAAGATGCGCTAATCCCCTCTCCTGTGGAATATCGATGAACATCAGAACTCCATACAATACTCGCATGATCCCCAACGATGCCGGGTCGCATGGTCTGTTCAGAAGTGCAAGTATAGACTGTGCATTCGAGAGGTCGGATAACTTGAATCCAAATACAGCGAGGAATCGGTCTTTTACCAAAATAATCGTTTTTCCTCTCGAATCCGTCTCTTTTAATTTCATCTTGTTTCGACGTGCAGAAACCGATTTGTGTGGGCACACTCTGAATTATGCAGCCGAAGCGCACTCGAAATGATATCAAATGTCAATATTGATTGAACGCGCTATGAATATAGGAGTATAACCGAATATCAATGTTACTTCCTTGTCATTCCGCGACCCTCGTGCGTAAATGATATAATGTAACAACAAAACAGAGTACCTGATGCGTGAACATACTCCTTTGGTTGTGTTCAATGTGTTGGCACAATTTGATTCTGATACCCGCTGATACCTGCAAAACAAATTCGAGCTAAGACATGTATCAAATGCACACACAACAATGATATGACTAGACTGAGGGTGGTATGGTATGTTTCTTTGAACGTCGGGCTACACCGGCCGAGGTGTATGCAATGGTGTCATATTTTATAATCGTTTATGTGTGTTTCTCATCACATTCTGCATATCGCACTATTTCATGTTTATTATTAACGCCACCGATGTATACTGTTCTACAAATTTTTGAAATCTGTGGTCCTTTTTATAAATAGAAAATAGTTTTTTCCGGTTATTTTGGGACGCGTTAAAGTTGTACTGCGACCCGGAGTCCGATAAAAGCTGTAGTTGGAATGTCCAAGTTCGTGAAAGTTCTATTGACTATGGAGATGTTTTGAGAAGCTTTATTGTTTTAGGATATTGTAGAAAGGCTAATCTGGCCGTGTAAAATTGAGCTATAGCGATGGGATATCTCGCAGGACAACACATGTTGGGGTTTCGTGGTGTGTGTATTCACTGGATGTCTTATAGTTGCAGTATGTAACTATTATGACCGCGATAATTGCGTTCGATGTTTAGGTATGAACAATGGCTAGGCCATACACACTTGAAGATTTTATGGCGGGAACACAATTTTTGATCTGGATTTAGAAGCTTTCTGGTTTGGTGAATGAAAAACCTGCAGTAATAAGCCGTATTATTTTTTAATAATTTGAAGGGATTAGTTGTTTTAACGGACATTCTGAGGCGGTGCATTCATGTAATCAATATATTTTATATTATAATTTATATTTATGGCTAATAATATGATCTTGGGGGCGTTACCATTTCTGACTATGGTTTTCTTGTATATACATGCAGGGGAAATGGTGGTGATATTGGTTCGCCACATTAAAGGCCCATGTTTCAAGCATTAACATAAACCTAGTAATGTATCGCTTTCGTGACATTCAGGCCCAAAAGTACTTAATATAACCACCCCTGGTCAAGTGGTCCTGCTAATTTGATATGGTGCTGGTGGGTCCTGTTGAATTGCTTTGCTACTGGTAGGGCAAAGAGATGCTATTAAGAACAAGTATTCGGTATTCGGCTTATCTGAGAGATTTGAGAAAAAGCCAGTGTCTGTATGAGAACGTATATATTAAAAATATATTTAAATATTGGTGCCGCTGATGTTTGCAAAACGACATGTATATCAATCTCAGTTAAGGGTGGTTTGCAACAAGCAACAAAGTCATTATTAAAGTAGTAATTTTCACAAATATTATATCCAAATTGACAACACACACCATTATTCTTATATGTTAATTAAATGCAGTGACTCTCGATGGCGAAATCGTTTTCGTTAGTTTATCGCCGATAGATGCGTCCCGAATCGAGTAGTACATATTTACATTTGAGCGTAGTTCAGACGATGATTTCTATGGAGTGGTACGGTCGATTTGCTTCAGATTTTCGGCGATATTAGTAGAATGGTACATTCCTCCAGTTGCCATAGCACCTGGATACTAACTGATCAGTTTCACAAACCCGAACGAGTACATAATATATCTTTAAAACAATTAACATAATAGATGTTTTTGAATGTCTTATACACATAATGACTTATCGTATATTTATTCAGATCATTCAAACACCGCGAAAATTACATTTTCAATAAAATAACGGAATTTTTCTTAACAGCATCGCCTTGTCTTACCAGCATCATATACATTCAGCAGGAACCACTAGGATACTAGAAAATTAGCAGGACAACTTGACCAGGGGCGATACAAATGTAGCCATTCTCAACGACTCGGCCATTTCCGTTTCCCTGATGAAATAAACTCTTCCATAAATAGAAACCATATTCGCGAAATGCTACAATATACAGCGCTGGTAATAAGGTGATGACATTGACTTTGGTGACGCGTAGGTGTGAATCGATGCACTGCATGGCAGTACTAGAGGAATCACTGAACTAAATGGTTTCCCATAGGCGACAGTGTTAACGTTTCGGCCAAATTCACTGAATTGAAGCCTGCAGTCCATACCAGTGATATTTACCCAGCTAGATTGACACCAGTTGGTCACGAAAATGCAAGAAAAATCATAGGTCATGTGTTTACTTTTTAAAAATAAATCCCCAAGTCTACGACAGGTCTATCTCACAGCCAAATTTGATCTGGAAAAACCCAGAACTACAGCAGCTAGTTAAATAAATTTCCCGCTCACAAAAATCCATTCCCCCATTCATTCACCAGTTTAAATTATTTAGATATTATGTACAAATCAAATTAACGCGATGTCATCCTTTAATACCGTGTCGCATGTATAAGGTGAAGGTCATTATTCAGTTACCTTCACCTTTAGTATTCCACGGTGTACTCTCTCCCCGACTCTAGAACACATTTAGCTCCCTAATTCCTAGACTTGATCATGCACTAAATAAAAATAAACAGCAATAATTAGTTCAAGTTTAACAGACGAGTCTCCCAGCCAACATATTCACTGGTAGTATGCGCATGGTCAATCACGTGATTGAAGTAGACCGGCATATATGGTTTTTATTTATGGAAGAGGTTATTTCCTCAGCAAAGCGGAAATGGCCGAGTCGTTGAGAATGGGGTGATACCATGCACAGACTTTACACACCGTGAAATAGCTTTACGAGGTCATATAATTTATATATAAGATGTGTTGATCATTCTAGACATAAGTGAAACAGTGTTATGAAACGCTGTTCATATTGCAATAGCAGGAAGCCAAGAAAGCCGAAGCCGAAACCACAGGCCCCTGGGGGAAATTACTAAAAGATCAATAAAGACTACACCAGTGTAAAGGTTCCAATGATCGATTTTGGCTAAAACCACACCACCTATCGAAACCCTAATAAATTCTAGATAATTGCAGCCAAAATATCATCAGGTGTGTCTTGTTGCAATAAAATTCCCTTTCATTTGACATATAACTCGGCGAAATTGAACGAATCGAAGTCGAGATATCATATCGGAAACTAGCCAAATCTAACGAAGAAATCAGACGCCTTTGACCTACAGTTATAAAATCAATAATTACAGCAATAATTGGTCGTGTACTTAATTAAACGCGATGACATAACCTATAAATGATGCTCATGTATGTTCCGCAAGTCATTTAGCGACATGAAGACTTTGCTCAATATGAAAAGGTGTGGTCGCTTTTTAGTCGTCCTCGATAAATTGATCCACAGAAAGATATAATGCTAATCAATACTGAGTTCATAGAGGTATAGCGGGGCGGGGCCATAAATGATTGTCGTGACATAACATTGGTTGATTTAGTTAAAGCAACCCTGCATTGATATTAGTGAGTTTATATATATGTCACGTTAAAACGTGACTGCCAGGCAGGCACTCATTATATATATTTCATAGTAAAAACATTCCATGAAAGAAATACAGTAATAAGTGGGTTGTATGACATCAGCATATAGGCCAGTCTCCTCGAAATAGAACGGGGAATGGTCAGGCAGAGTAAGTAATAATATAGTTGTATTTGCAAAGATATTCAAAATGTATTAATCAAGTTCGTATTTTCTACTATATAACAAATTGGACAATCACGTGGCACATAATGATTTTTTTTACTGCGGTTGTAGAGTAGATCGTAGTAAGTGGCGCGTATATTCTAAATAAAGAGTTGACGCAACGCGACCGCAGTAGGATACAGTAACGCTATATCTTCATTTCATTGTCTACTATATATTTTGAGAACTACGTATATATATAAATATATAAAGATATATATTTTTCCTTTATAGACTCGAAAACGGCTGGACCGATTTACCTCAAACTTCCTATCTAAGGATAAAAAGCCACGGGAATGGTCGTCGGATCATTCGCGAGCCCGTGCAACGACTCCTTCACCCCATATCCACTCCCCAGTCATCGTCATTGGCCGGGAGTGCTTAACGTAATAACGCAAAACGCTCCTTATATCTTCCATATTTGGGTTCGTTAACCGGTAAACGCTCTTTATTCCCTTCGGCTTTCGCATACGACTTTGTTTACGTTGTCGCTCGAAATGGAACTCGCTTCTGTGTGATTCTTACGTATACTTAGGGCTTCCTATGAACGGGGACATTATCATCGGCTCAGTTTTTCCGCCCGAGGTGATATTCACCTTGAAACGGGTACCCCCCAAATGATATATATGTGTGTGTCCTTTATAGACTCGAACCGATTGAGCTCAAACTTGCTACCTACGGGAAGTGTCATGGACGGGTTAAATTGTGACCCCGACCTTGAAAATGATCAATTCAAGGTCAAATCGGGTCAAATTGATAAAAAAAAAAAATTAAATAAAAAAATTAAAAAGGCACAATTAACTCATTGAAATTTTTTTTTTAAATTAACAAATTAATTAAAAAAATTTATAAAAAAAGCCAGTAAATTAAAAAGACACAATTAACTCATTGAAAAACCAAAAAAATCGGGTAAAATTGAAAAAAAACAAATTTAAATTAAAAAATTAAAAAGGCACAATTAAAAAATAAAATAAAAAATTAATTAAAACATTAATTAAAAATTTTAAAAATTGTCATGTTTCTGATGATTGCCGTCAGTTGCGGACTTATATTTGACCACCCTACCGGAGTGTTTCATGTCACTTTAATTCCTGTTTCAATTGATCGAAGATTAGATAACATGTTGACAGAATGTCATACATTCCCACATAATAACATTCACGCATCCGATAAGCGGACAGGGGTTGGGTCCGGGAGCGACAAGTTGTGCGCGCGCGCAGATGCGCGAGTTTTGCGGTCGGTATGTGAAAGCTCCAGTGATAACATTGGAGACCGAAACTATCCGCTAAACAGTGCGCGCACGCATGAGTTAGCGGTTGCGCGAAGCGGGCGTATGTGGAAGCAGCTTAAACCGTGAAACTTGTAATATGTATAGAGTGAAGCAAACGCACATTTTATTGCACGAAAATTGGGATTCATCCCCAAAATCAGAGTTCCAGTGTCGTCAGGCGTAGTTTATAGAAATTAGACGAAGTTTGGTTATTTATCAGACTGCATTATATATAGGCCAAGCATAAATTACGCAGATACCGGATGCAAGGCATGTCACATAATAACCAAAAAACCCTATAAAAGTATATACCTGTGCATACTATTATACAGTTATATAATGCACGACCAGGGGCCTATACTATAGAATTACAATTGCCGTGTTTCTCCACGTGGACAGCGTTAGTCGGTAATTTCCCAGTCTTGTAAAGCTAGACTTGTGTTCTATAGTACTCGAGCAATTGTGTTCTTGTAAATTCCTTGCATTGGATATTGGAATTTAACAATAGGCGATTACCCTTTTTTCACACCATACATCGTTGTGAACTGACTTATATAATGTTCTGGGAGAGCCATTCTGTAACTGGGATTCATTTCAGCAGCAAGCTGCTCGGTTTTTGTGGTGTTTGGAGTGTCCCAACGCTGCATCTTTTTGTTATTCTATAGTACTCGAATTGTCTAACTTGGGGAAAAACAAGAACTCGCTTGACGGGCTGATAAATAACCAACTTAGGGAGTTCCATAGTACAGACATAACACAAATCGGGTAGAACACGGAGTTAACATTACAAGTATACGAGGCTGAATTAGTGGTTGTCACCGCAATGAAACGCGTGCGAATGTCGATATGTCGGATTATCGCTTTGTGTATTGCGCACTCATGCATTAACCCTTTCTCAACGTTCGAAGTTTCACCGGGTCAATAAAATCGTAGTAATATTGAGATGATGGGTTCAAATTACGCATGGGCGTAGATAGATATATTTTGAGATGGGGTTCATAAACATAGACAAATTGGCTTTGATAAATAAGGGTTTGCACATAAATTATGTTGTGACGGGGGCGATTCTCATCAAAATACTCAACAATTGGGAATGTCACACATGCAGGGACGTTCAATGGGTGTTGGCGCATCACAATAATCTTCGTCCCAAAGTTAGTGATGATTGATTTATGGGGTAAATGGCAATTAGTTCAGAAGTTTCGATCGGTTTGAATTGTTGGTTTGGGGATTTCTAACAGTTGGAAATCTTGAGTAACCATTGCAGAATTTCAACCGAATGGGGTGCAAATATAGTTTTCTGGTTCAGGGAGGAGGTGTACTCGGGCAGCGGAGACCTTATACGTGAATGTTACCGCGATTCCATGGTAGAAAATGGCACTGAATTTAAAAATTAAGACTGGAGAATAGGTTATAATCATTACAATGACTAAATTTTCTAGCTAATGTAACTGCAAATTATAATTTATACTACTAGTATGATGTTTTCCTACATTCAGTGTAATTTTGGTTGTTAAATCTAAGTTTCTACTTAAACAAAAAGTTAAACCGACCCTTTGGAAAATATACTTGAAATATATATTTTCACCCTTTTAACTTGGAAATATTTTTATCAGTCTATTATCTCCGGCAATTCAGTTTGTTTTCAATTACATTGTACATGTATCGAAATCGTACGTATACGACAGCCAGTTAAAATTTCCCTGCTCAATCTGACACTATAATCACCACGTGTAGGTTTTTCTGTCGATGGGGTTTATTTGTGATCACTCTATCCGTCTCTATCCCTTTGTGTTCGTACATATACATCGTTAAATATATTTGACCATGAGTTTATTGTTCTATGATGTTGGTCAATAAAACATCTATCTCTTATAAAGAGCGTTTTCGCTTACGATATTTTGTACTTGTGTTCAGCGTAAAATGTTGTAATCGTTTGTGTATTTTCGCGATGCTTGTGCCATTGGGATTATGGTGCACGCAAGTAGTTTTCGTGTTCCCCATTGCCTATCATAACATTGACTTTATACATCCACTAAACCACTCGCCAAATGACTCAAATATATATAGGCATTACTATATCCATTTATGTATAATATTAGAGTAAGTTCCCTTTACCCATTAACAAGCGTTCGCCTCCACGCGTAGAAAACGAAGATCCATAGTACTGGATTTTGTCTGTTCTTGTAAATGACGGGGAGTCGCACACACTTGTAAATGATCGTATCCATAGTATTCGACAGTTTGTCCACGTGGAGAAACACGGCAATTGTAATTCTATAGTATAGAACCCTGGAGTCCTCGAGGACCACTATTTTGGTATATTATATCTCACTTGACCCATCTCACTTGACCCATCTCGCATTCTGATTGGCTGCCCACTGCGATGGTATTTTGCGATAGTACTCCAGTAGCTGGCATACTCACATACTATTCTTTTTTGATTTATAGTGACAAAATAATTTTTCACAATCGGACGGTCACCTGGGGTCAATACTATGAACAATTTTATACCTGTAAATACAAATTGTATTTATTAATTTGTAATTACAAATTTGTGTTAACTATCACAGTGGTTTCATAGTACAGGGAAAATTTAGCCGTATTATTGTAATACCTTAGACTGGGCGAGAGGTGAAACCCCTAAAAGGCAGCTGTAAAACTTAGAAAAAACTAACTCCCCACTCTGCTCCCATGCACATGTTATCAGTGTTATCTGAATACCAGTTCAAATTAGACGGACATGTATATAGAGCTAAAATAACTGACAACAATTTATATGGGGAAGTTACAATGCGTGCTATCATATTGTGATTAGTGAGAACGCCGGTACTATGAAACGATGAGCTAACAAAATCTCGCAAATTTCACAAAGATCTACTGTTGATTATTGTAGATTGCTTACGGACAAACTTTTGCCTGTGAGTGATTAACAATATATTGAATCACGGCGGGCCAAAGTTACAAAAGAAATAACCAATCATAAGTTGAGAGGTGAACGCTTATCAGAGCTATCCAATCGGTTCACGGATTGCTAAGTTGATGACCACTTGTCTGCGCAAGTTAACAATTAAACGGTTCGTTTGTAGTGTGTGTATGTAAGTACAAGTCAGTGTAATGCCGAGTACTACAAACATTTTGGTATCATTGTTTTTACAAATTACAAATTTACAATCATTCAGTTTGTGAAAATAAAATATTATATTTTGATGGTATAGCATTATATATATTGTGACCATCCTATTATTTCAAACTGATCCGCTACCCAGGACCCGAACCGACATTGCTCTTGGCTTACTTGGAATTCATTCACTAGAATTCTACATACATAAAAAGAAATTGTCACTATTATCATCACTGTGTAATGTCGAATGTAACAATCACAAAACTGTTAAACAAGTTTTCCTCCATAGAATGTATGAATACATGCTTTTGCCTACCACTAGCTCATCGTGTTTCCATAACTATTTTTGTGACATAATGCAAATATTTGAACGATATGATTTTTCGTACTACCTTAACCAATTTGCCACAGAGTCTTGTTTTCCGGACAAAAAAATCATGGAAACAAATTTTTAACATGGGAATGGTAACATCACACGATGATGCGTGGAAGTCAAGAACAAATTCTGACCCAAGTCTCTCACTCTTCAATAGAATACACAGACTTATGTATATCTTATGTTTGGCGCCTATGTAAATCGCATCCAGAAGACAAGACCATTTATCTAACGATTGGCAAATTGATAAGCCAAATAGGAATTAACAGAGAAATATCCTGTACGAATTGTGGTTCTACCACGTCCGATATTTTATCTCACATATTCATTGAGTGCACACCCATGTATTCATTTAGAAATGAGATGGAATATTTTATTATGGATGCACTTGGGATTAACGCCTACATCAAATACGATACGTTATCAAGAGAAGCCAAATTAAGTGTGCTCCTTGGGAACTTATCAGAAATTGAGGGCGATCAATTGATTACAGATGATGACATTCCAATTCAAATTTTCAAACATGTTGTAAAAATGTGGCAGGCTTATTATCTGTATGCTGGTATGACCGGTATTACTTAATATAGTGCAAGCTCGACATTCTTGTTATTCATACACTATATATCGACCAATACACGTACCCTTCATGTTTACTTTATAGATATACACTAAACTACTGTAATCGAAGTAACATTTCGATGTATAGTTATATATCTCACTATACTTCACTTGTTATATGCGTAACCTTGTCGTGACGTCCATCTATATATATATATATATGTAACCAATTCTGACAACCACATGATTTATATTATATATTAATCACACACGCCATATAAAGGCATTCAATATCCAATCATATATGGCGTGAGTTGCGTATACGTGCGTCTGTGTATGTGGATGCGCGCGTCCCATTCTGTCGGATTCAGTGGCCAGTGGAATGACGATGCAAGTCGTTTGTCATTCTTCTGGTTATTGGGAGATGACAGGATGTCGTGACCGATTGTAATGCGCGTCCAGATGCACGTGCGTACGCGAATACGCAAACGAAGGCGGTTGCGTTTGTGCCCTTATGTGTGTGTACCCACCCATATGGCGCTGGCAATTGCGCTTGTAGCATTGCAATGCATGCAGTCATGCTGAACTGCTTTGATTTGGACGGTACATGCAGATAAGAGCGCAGACCCAACTCGAGAATTGTATTTATATGTAAATACTTTGATTTGTTGATACATGTATGACCGGTTGTATTATGTTCTTTATATACTACATTATAATTGTGTTCATATATACAATCTTCAGTAATGGAGGATAATTAAAGATATATTATATATATTGTGACCATCCTATTATTTCAAACTGATCCGCTACTCTTATCATAACACATCGAGGCAGTAACGTGGCTCCATTTTATCGGGAGGGGTGTATCGAAGCAGGGACGTGCTAATGGTCTCGGTTATAGGAGTGGTGCGTTAGAGTGCCAGTCGGTAGAATGACGGGTGCACTACACTGTTACATGGCGTCCAGCGCTGACGAAGCTGGTTCTAACCCCGTCATATGGAGGGTGACCGGAATCGTGTATCTGGGCAAGTTTGTCAGTTGCTTTCCGGGGGTCGGTGGTTTCTACACGCAGTGGGACGATTTCTCGGTGAAATCGAGCCTCTGGGTGGTCTTTCCTCCACCCGTAAAATTGACAACGTCGTGTGTGGCATAGCGGCTAGAACGTTGATAAACCCTAATAAACCATACCAAACCAAAAGGAGTGTCATTTTATAATATCAAACTGCTCCGATATCTTATAATATATCTAGATAGGGACGTGGCTATATGGGCTCAGTTTGGCGACGGGTTGTCCATCCTATAATTTCCATATGCACCCTTTGAACAAAACAATGCCTATAAATTCCACATAACGATGGAATCGTATATCAAGAGGAAAGTATTTTAATTTTTCTACGCTGATAACAAAACTTAGTCAATATGACTAACATATGTTAGTCAAACGTTTTTCCTCAGGATGACTGACTTAGTTCAGCTAACATGACTGAGGCATAACATTAATCAAAATTACTAGGGTGATGTTAGTCATAACGACTAAGGAATGGGGACTTTTCTTAGTCAATTGGAAGGCGTAAATTAAAGTTGCTGAATTATGTGCAAATAATTCCAATAATTGACCAAAGTTACTCAAAACGTTTGTGACTAACACTAAGTTAGTCATATTTAGTCAATATGTCCAATCCAAGGGGCGGGGGTGCACAAGTTACTGTTACAGCTTGAAAATCAGAAGCCAACCGGGGTAAACAATTTTATAATTGTTTATAATTGAGGGGTGGGGATACAGTTGGATATCGACGTTTCGAAAAAAAAAGAGCATCTTGCCACGTCACTGCATTTATGCTCTAGTCATTTATGAAAAATGTGCTTGCATCTTCGTATTCGTGTCCTTTACCGTGACCAAATGCATTCGCGTCGACGATTGAAACTCAAAGGATAATCCGCAATGCATTCTTGAGCGAAAAATCATACTCACATCGGGAACACGCGTCATTTTTATCCATTCTTGGATATATCATTGATTATGGTAAGTACATGTTACATGCTAATGTTGGCTATAATCCGCAAGTATCACTCACTATTTGTATTAATCACTAACTTTTGTCAGAGATGTTGTGACTCATACGATTTGGCGGCTACTCGCCCCATCCTATTCTGAACAGCTGTAATGTGCCAGGCATCGTGTTCCCAAGACCACTATCGCCATGTCCCTGTTTATGAGATTTCCATTGATAACACATTTTCATAAGGGGGCTACATCCCTGCGAATCAGATGGTTATATGCTCTGGTTTAAGGATGTGAAAATCGACAATTTATGTTTGACACCCTATATAGACATTCTAGACAAGTTCTTAACGTTGTAACTTTCAATAAATTGGGTAATTTCAGTAGTTACAAGGAACACATACTGCTACATCACATCCAAGCTGACACCCCATAAGGTTTGACAATTTCTAAATATAGGCCATTTCAATCCAAACTTTTGACCAAAGGAGGTAAATATGCAAATGTTGGTCTAAAACAAAACATACCCCCTAATAAATTGTTGGAAAAAACAAAATAACAGAACAAGTTCAACCTATTGTTGTAAAATTTCCAATTCATGTTGTTTCAGGTATCAAATTTCCAGCTGTTGAACGTGTTGATAAAATGTTTGGAGCGAGAAACATAACCCGACCCCCTTGTCGCGACGTCCCTGTGGGTTGTGCTTGAAATTTCCAGCTGACAAAATATTTTCCCGAGGGGGTGAATCGACCCCTTGTCGCCACGTCCCTGCGTATCATAGATATATATATTATCCGTGTTAAGGGTGCGAAAACTGAAAAATTATGTTTCATAGTACTCGAACATTCTTTGTGATTGGAGATATTTGTAAATACAAAGAACACGTACTATTTGTGATTTATGTTTGTAATCGTAGGTTCATAGTATTGGCGGAATGATAAATTGTTATTTCTTACAAACAATTGTAGATTCTTACAAAGAAAAAGTTTCATAGTATTGACCCCAGGTGATCGCACAGCCAAACTGAAACGATATTGAACGTTACTGGTTGCAATATCGGATATTAATGGTGAATTTTAATGACCCTACAAGTGTCCGATCACAGCTATCCAATGTATTCAATTTGTTTGTCCGTTAATAATTTGGCAAGCGGACAATCCTATTAATTGAGTGACTGGTATAACTTTCTTTTCCGATTTCGTAGAAGATAAACAAATCAACGTTCAAATTTTTCCTGAAATTTATTTGTTGTCGACAATTTTTCGAAACAAATACACGAATCATAAATAGACGATGTTAGTTGTACATGTAACCAAGGACATAGTTGTACCCCCTGTCACCGTCAAAAGATTGCAGTAAATTTGAAAATCTGAGACCGATTTCCAAAATTCGCGTCAAATAAATATGTGATAAAATCAGACACAGAACTTGTGTGAGAATTAACACCAATGTTCGATATAATATAATAAATAATGCATGTCTTGTCGTTGATCAGTATATACAGATAATGCATGTCTTGTCGTTGATCAGTATATACAGAAAATGCATGTCTTGTCGTTGATCAGTATATACAGATAATGCATGTCTTGCCGTTGATCAGTATATACAGATAATGCATGTCTTGTCGTTGATCAGTATATACAGATAATGCATGTCTTGTCGTTGATCAGTATATACAGATAATGCATGGCTTGTCGTTGATCAGTATATACAGATAATGCATGGCTTGTCGTTGATCAGTATATACAGATAATGCATGGCTTGTCGTTGATCAGTATATACAGATAATGCATGGCTTGTCGTTGATCGGTATATACAGATAATGCATGTCTTGTCGTTGATCAGTATATACAGATAATGCATGTCTTGTAGTTGATCAGTATATACATATAATGCATGTCTTGTCGTTGGCTATGCCAAAATAGTGGTCTGTGATGAGGAATAGTCTACTCGCATGTGTCTGGTGGACTATTCCTCCTCTCGGACCACCAGTTTTAAGGCATAATCACCTCCAAGCCATGCATTATCTGTATATACTGATCAACGACAAGGCATGCATTGTTTATTATATTATATGGCACATTGGTGTCAAATATCAAACAATTTCTGTGTCTGATGTTGTCGCATGAATATTTCTCGCAAATTAAGCAAATAGGATTTTGACGATGGCAAGGGAGTATACTTTTGTTATTAGTGACAACTAATATCACCACTTTGTGATTCGTGTATTTATTTCTAAACATTCGTCGTTTACATATAAATTTTAGAAAATTAGAAAAGCTGAATTGTTAATCTTCGATTAAATTGGAAACGGTATTTATACCAGTCACTCAAAAATTAGGACTGTCCGCTTGCCGAATTATTAAAGTTACAAACTATCTGAATACATTGGATAGTTATGATCGGACACTTGTAAGATCATTAACTTTCATCAATTAGTCTAACGATCGATATCCGATATTGCAACAAGTATAACGTTCAGTATAGTGTCATGCAGATTTGCCGTGTGTTCAGGTGTCAACCCGATTGTGCTAAATTATTTTGTTACTATAAAATAATGAAATAATAGTATGTGAGTAGGCCAGCTAAGTGGGTACTATTGAAAAATAGTAGAAAAATAGTATAGCAGAGTGTGCAAGCAATCAGAACGCGGGAAAGTCACGTCATATATAATATACCCTCGTAGGCAACGCCAAACCATGCTTTATTTATTAATGATATAGTACGCAATAGGTTGACTGCAATTGTTGATGGTGATCACTACTTGTAAATATTATATACACATACGTGTAACCCTTGAAGGGACTCAATTCTTTCGAAGTGAGCTCGTGCTTAATTACAAACAATCTGTAAAACAACTAAAAAGTACATGAAAAAATAGATGATATTCTTCTTATCTTCATTATCAATAACTCTCCATTAATGAGAATTCGCATGTCAAAACCATTGTTATGTAATCATTACTGTTACAGTGGAATTACCGATAACAGTCCAATTAATCCAATAACGTACCAAAGTTAATCAAAACTTGATTTTAAACATTGGAAAAGGTCAAAGCATTGATAAATATTCTGAAAATCATACTAAAATATTTGAACATACAACATGGTTAGCATGTTTGTTGACAAATCACTCTAACAATATTGTGTTCTTAACAATGATTTCAAAACGCGGAATTTTGTTATTGGCGAATTATCAATGATGAATACCATAACAAAGTTTATCTACATGTATTCCTCCATGTTTTTCTTATCGGTGATTTTTTTATAGACATATATTTTTTGCACATTTACCCACTGCGAGCACATTGGGTCCCTTTGAATCATAGTTTAACACAATATAAAGTATATGCTACCAGATCAAATTAAGACAAACACACAAGACAATTGATGAAGAATTGTGGGGAAATAAACAACACAAAGTAAACATGCAGATGTCCAGGATGTGTGTGTGTGTGTATTGTGGACTATACACAAATACATACCGATATACTGCAGCTTGTGTCAATGCGAAAGCTCCTTGAATATGAACGGATGCGGTGATATGAGCCGTGTCTCTCGGGTTGTGGGCATACATATCGTGTCCTCGCCATATGACATATGACATATGACTCTGGCCTGCCCACGAACATCCGATGACAATGATCGATACAGCTAATTAATATCGAGTGCAAGGCAAACATGCTCGGGTTATGGCATCCACCCAAGGCCAAACCGTGTGGCTATAATGAATCCTGTTTTGTCAAGAGCAAGAAAGCCCAGAACGATGAATACATTTTATGAATTATCCTCACGATGTTGGTGATTGAACGTAAATTTTTTAACCCTTTACCCAACAAACCGGCCAAAACCGGACAAATAAAGCTTCAACAGCCTAAAATATCTTCGGTCTGTCTCAATAGAACCATACAAATATGGATATCATTGGAACCGGCTCCTTGACCACATTGTGATAGTTACAGTTAGCCCTGTGCCAATGCATTCTCTTATATATGCGAGTCGACCATAGGTCGCCTCGCATATATAAGAGAATGCATTGGCCTAAAAAAAACACTTTTTACCATTTTTTCTTACATTCTTTAACAATTTTATAATTTTTAATGTGTTAAGCCAATGCATTCTCTTATATATGCGAGGCGACCTATGGTCGACTCGCATATATAAGAGAATGCATTGGCACAGGGCCCTTCTGTTGGGTAAAGGGTTAAGGTGCTTTCGTACTGTCGCAAATTTGCCAGCCATTCTTTGTCAGGCATTTCGGTATATACTTGAAGGTGTCAGGAACCGAATTGAAAAATGCTCATTAACCCTTTACCCAACAGAAGGGCCCTGTGCCAATGCATTCTCTTATATATGCGAGTCGACCATAGGTCGCCTCGCATATATAAGAGAATGCATTGGCTTAACACATTAAAAATTATAAAATTGTTAAAGAATGTAAGAAAAAATGGTAAAAAATGTTTAAATTTTATTTTTTTAGGCCAATGCATTCTCTTATATATGCGAGGCGACCTATGGTCGACTCGCATATATAAGAGAATGCATTGGCACAGGGCATAACTGTAACTATCACAATGTGGTCAAGGAGCCGGTTCCAATGATATCCATATTTGTATGGTTTTATTGAGACAGACCGAAGATATTTTAGGTTGTTGAAGCTTTATTTGGCCGGTTTTGGCCGGTTTGTTGGGTAAAGGGTTAAATGTACATGTCCCACAGCTAACTACATGAGAAGTAAAAACAATGTAGTTCATGTAGTAGCGATGCTACCGAAATTTGCATGTAAATAGCATGCAATTATCTGACAGTTAGTAGCACCGTTACATGTGGAACTATCGAAAGTTTACTTTGGTAACATGCATTTTATATGCATGTTGCCGTTGATATTCTCGCATCATAGGGTTTTCTATTTGAAAATGCCTGCAAAAAATGTCGTGCAAACTTGCCAGTGTATGAACGTACCATAACAATCTATCTCCATTGTCATCAAACAGTATCAAAACAACTTTTTGTCTTTGAAAACATAGTTTATATCTGCGTCGAAATTACGATTTCCCCCCGTATATATTGCGATTTTACCACGTAGTCATTTTATGACCAGAGGCCACATTCTGTCTCTCAGTATAGATCGAAGTTCGATAAAATCGCTGTGTTTTTGCAAAGTTTCGAGCAATTATTAGTTTTGAAATAGGTGCCTTACGGCCATCACATATGTTCGATCGGCCAAATACTATCATAACCTGGTTTCTTATAAGTTAATTCGTCATTTCTGAAAAAAATTAGTACCAATTTTGGTACCAATAGTTGTATGCTCAATTAAGGTCTTTTAGGTATGGTGACAAGAAAACAAAAATTCTCAACAGACATATATATGTTCAAGTAAATCAGTGAAATCCTAGGCATTATGTGAAATCCCTAGTGATTACATGAAAACACTAAACTGGCCCAGTGACAACGCGTAAATACTGAAAGTGACTGGGATTTCACGAGAACACCAAAAGCGGTCAGGGATCTGTGAAGTGATTTTACACATCTTTACTGTTTGGGTTTCAGTAAATAAGTGTAATTGTTTTTTAGACTACCACTAGCTGCTTTATACGTTATAAGCTCAGGCAAGTTATACGAAAATCATTATGTGAATCAACGATCGACCCCTTACGAAGTGCATATCGCACATGAACACTCTATACTAACCGATAAGTATATACATATATCAAATAATATTTTTAGCCAGAGAGTTTTAATGGCATATCATTATAAGAAATATATATATTGCTCTCACTTCCAAGAACTGGGACAGAAATTCTACCACATTGTATTTCTAGAACACTACGAATACTGATTGAAGACAGGTCTGTTGAACTAAATATTTGTTCCACATGACTATATTTTAGGGATTATCTGACTTAGCCATTTTCTAAGAAGGGCCTATTAAACCGACTCCGTCGCATCGTATAGGGCGAATACATGATAATAAATGCCGATGTTAATGGCGAGAATTGATTGTGTTTCTTGTATATATGTAATGTGCTTGATCATTTGTAAATATTAATTTCACATGTAAACTTATTCATATATTTTATCTCAAATACTGTATGCATATGTACGGTTTTTTATTGAGATTAAACAAATTCAAATTCAAATTCAAGTTGTCTGCGTTGCATAATTGAAATCTCGTCTGGCGTCCGAAAACAAAGATGAAGTTTTCAAAAATGAAATGCTTAAGCAATATGAAGTGTGTAGTAAAAACCTCTTTCCGCAGTCGTAATATTCCAAAGTGATCACTGAAATTAAATCAGCTGGTGAAAATTCTAAAACCAAGAACCGGAGTGACTACTACCTACTGAACAAGTAAGAATCTTTTCTATTTCATGCTCCCCGTCCATGCATAAGAGTACTTGAGAAATATGTTGACACATTTGTAGCATCTATAACTGGAGGTTGGACCAACTGTCACGCAAATGAGGAATATCTGGATGCCAGTATGTTCGGTTTCTTTAAGTTAAATTAAGATACGGGCCGTATCATTGTCATTCCAGATATGAAATCATGCAGTGCGGTGATGCCGTGAAACTAATCAAACGACACAGAAACCCTAATTAACCGGTTCTCTATATCGTCACACTCGAGGACACATTCGACATCACCCAACCTCATCCAACGAGCACACATCACTGCGGGTCATAGTCGCAGAGCCAGCTAGGCTGATTGTAGAAGAAATACGCCAATAAATCTACTAAAGTAGTAGAGTGTTTTCCAAATCACTGCGTGTGGAGTGTCAGAGAAAGAGGGTGTGGTCAATCCGGACAAAGGAGTTCACAACCAGATGTAAAGTAGATCTGCATCCTTGGAGATTTCTAACTACAGATGGATAATGGCTTACCAAGACAACCTTACGAAATTATAGATACTAAGGTCGTTGACAAGTAAACGAGAAACGGTGGTGGCCTTTCAACTCTGGCGACCCTTGACTACGAGGTTCTCTGCCAAACAACAACCTCCCACTCCATACTGCAGTTCGCGAGCAGTCCGAAACAGGGGGTCAACGATTTTAGCGGATGCAAGACATCCAAATGTAAATGTTTCAAGGCTCAGATAAAATGCAATTCGCGATGTCACAATATGTATTTAAAAACAATGATGATATACACAATATAGCACTGTTGTTGTGGTTGTAATATAAATATTCTATACCTTGTTCGTAATCAAAATTGTTAAACTTAAAAATGTTTGTCCTTCAGTAATTTCATGAACTCACTGACGCATAAAATCTGTGATTACACATCTCTAAATTTTTCAATAATTTCATGAAATTCCTAGTCTGATCAGAGATTTTACGAATTTACTGAAACGTTCAGAGATGTTACATAATTACTGATTTCACTGATTTCCTGTAACATATATATGGTGAGATATAAAGGGTCTCCAAAGAGTTATGTTTCGATATAAGATTTTATGAAACGAGTTTGATAAATTTGATTCACAACGTACGAGTCGTAGATGAGTTGTGAATCAAATTTATCAAACGAGCTCTGGGGCTGGCGATAGAAAATATAGTCCCCCATTTGCCTCTTTGTTTTTGTGTCGATTTTGCAACGAATAATAATTTAACTTCAATGAACAAAAGCAATCATTTTGTATTGTCTAGTATTGGTATCATGTGCGGTTTTTCGAAATAGTATTAATCCGCCTGAACCAATGTGAACATGTGGCGCGGTCATGATTTTGACGCGATGTCAACTGATGTAGCACGCGCCTATTCATCACTAGTGACAGATAAGGAAATATGTAATGGCGTTTTTAATAATAGGGGTTTCATGAGAATGTATGACCTAAATTTCATTAGAGCAACTATTCTATAGTAAACTAAACACGAGAAGGAGCATGTATATTGATTAAAGGATTTTAATTTGTGAATAGTCATCCATTTGGAACTTTGGCAAAAATAGACCCCATGGTCAATGAAGTCAATAGTTTTGGGAAATATTCAACGTTTTTGTGCGTTTTCAGTTTTCCATTAATATTAAACACTACTCCACAACTTTGGGCTGAAGTGTGCTGGAAAATGTATATATTTCAGTTTTGACTATTATCAGCACATCCAATATATATTAATATAGATTTTATGGTATTCGTAAACATGTTTGGGGTTTTGGGGGGTACTTTCAAAAACCCCCTTCTGAAATAAAAACGCCAGGGAATTTCGTTTCAGAAATTGTGTATTGTTGATCAGTGATGGCTAGAGCACTATTAATGTAAAAATCAGCTTTGTACTCAAAAGTTCAAATAGAAGTCATTTTTGGGGTTTTTGTGGGGTCTCTGGTCCCTAAACGCCAGGAATGCGGAACTTAAGAAATCGGATTTCTTTGAAGGTTCCTGGGATGTAATAAATCTGGGTCATCAAACCTTTCGTACGCGATTGTGCAAATAGAACCCAGCAGGCTCTCGGACTAAATGGTCTATTATTAATTTGGAGGGATGATCAGAAAATATAAGCAGACAGTAAAACAGGTAATACAAGTGCGGAATTATTCATATTCTATGGCGGCAAATGTTCAACAAACGACTAACTTAATGTAACTTCCAATGGAAATTGAGGGATTTGGAGGAAGATATATGAGTCGGAATCTCATGTCAACCAGGTAGAATATAATGTGGAAAAAGTTGGAAAGTTGGCCAACAACACACTGAAGGTGATGTAGTTGGCAACTCGGAGCTAGACAATCCATTTTCCGAATGAACACCTATTTATTGAAAACTTACCTTCTGCATCATATATACTTTGTCTTATTTAATAAGAAACTATTCGGAAAAGCATCACAACACTCTTTACATGAAAATTTATCAAAAATGTTCCTTGAATTGCAGCAGTATTATATGGGCTTCTTATGATAATACTGATGACAATTTATATCACCGTACGTTAAGATGTACCAGGGTTCCAGAACTCAAGTTACAACAACGACATACATGTTTTAAATTAATATCGTTTTGTTTTGTTCTATCGAACAAAAATGGTCAAAACTACACATGACATAATTATATGACATGTATAAACTAAATCTGAAAATACCAAAGAATAACATTTTGTTATTGAAAAATTAACAAGATAACAATTTTGGTGTCCCTCTAAAACATCGAAACGATATTAAATAAATACAAAAATATTTAATACCAAACAAAATAGCATCTTTCTATAAGAGCTTCCTGTTAAAAATAAATTATTGCATATACTAGAATATAAAAAAGTAAAATAGGCTTCACAAAAATAGCCTGAAACCATGAATACACCTTTAACCACACATGTGATCATATTTACATCATTTTCCAGGATCAAGGGTTTATTTAGTGTATGGTAACTATTTAGAAAGTGATAAACAATATCATTGAAAGCCAAAGATAGAATTGATAGTACTAAAGAACTGGATATAGCTAGACTTGTAGTACGTGTATATAAACTTGATAACAGTTCCCAATTCTAACTAGAGTCAGAAGCTTCAAAAAGACCGGACAGGATTTCGGTCAAAGCAGAATCCTAATTTAACCCTTTCGGAACGGGAGCTGCGCTGATGCAGCATTAAAGACCTTACGCCAGTGCATTCTCTAATATATGCGAGTCTTCCATATGGAGCTTCGAATATATAAGAGAATGCATTGGCTTACAATGTCAAGGTATATATTGTTAGGCCAATGCATTATCTTATATGTGCGAGGCGCAATATGGGCGACTCGCATATATAAGAGAATGCATTGGCACAGGGTTTTCGCAAAATTTCAGGAAGCTCCAGTCATGGAAGGGTTAAATATCAACTGATACAGCTCGCTTTCTGATTTTTTTCTGGAGTCATCAATGTAAACCGGACATAATATTTCACCAATACATAGAAAATTGCTGAAGTTCTTGTGGAACTTATGTGCTTCAAGAAATACTATACGAGATTATGCACTAATTGTAGCAGTTCATCATTATATATGGATTTGTGCTATATGTTCCGTGTAGATACCCCTAAGAACTGCTTCATCAAAATGTGGATGTGATAAGTTTGCCAAGTCTTGTATAGGATAATATTTGCTGATCCATATATATATCACATGAAACACCATAACATCATTGAAAAATCTATTATATATTGTCCTATCTCTCACTAGTGTGTAATCGCCGCGTGCTTCCCGGGATACTTGGCATCGCGCCAAGTAAATTACCGCGCAGATTAATACTATTGAGAAAAGCTTGACACCAATACCAGACATTGCAAAATGATTGCTTTGTTCATTACAGTGCAATTATTGTTCCCACTTAGTTGCAGTACCGCAAATAGGCACAGAAACAAATAGGCAAATTGGGGGACTATATGTTTCATCGCAATGCAGAGCGCGCAATACTGTCTTATACGGTTGTGAAGCGTCTGGGCCAACGCCGGGAATGTATGTATTTTACATGCATTTTCTGCATCTTTTAATTAGATTTTTATTTTGATTAGTTAAAAAAGGCATAAAGCTCTAGTATTTTCATGTGATAGACAAAATCTTCAACTCGTTATGTTGGGATACATGTATAAAAATGTATGAAACTCGTTTGATAAATTTGATTATCAACTCGACTCATTGACAATCTAATTTATCAAACGAGTTCCATAAAATCTTATATCCCAACATAACTCTTTGGAGATCCTCTATATATGGGATATATATAAGGGCATTTAAAGGCACGTGAGGCCTTAGTTGTCGAAAATATTCATATTTGTTCCAATCACCGAAACATTAAAACGTTAAAACGCATAGTTTCGTTCATATATACCATGACCATCGCGTAAACAGCATGTTATCATAAAGATTTACTATATTTTACCTAAGCAAGAGCCTGACTGTGTTACAGAAGACAGCGCAATGCTGCTGGCTAATCACACACAAATGGCATAAACGCTCTTTATTCGTTCCATATCAGGAATTCACCAACAAAGAACGCTCTTTATGTTTACCATCATAATATAAACAAACACCAGAAAAGTAATTTTTATGCTTTTGTTTACATAACAATGGTCAAATATATGACAATAACATACTGTTTATGCGATATTTCTTATTTGTATACGGACAAAGTCTGTCTACATTTTGTTGTTCTTTCTGTTTGTGGCGGTTTTCGATGGGTGGAAATATTTTCACAGGATACCCACCGCCAAGGCCAACCGTACCTTTAATGTCAGATGGCAGACCGTTCTATAGTCGCTCACATTAATTATGCGTAATAGTGACCCATCTCAGACTTGTAGACATAACCTGGCATTTTAACTGAACGCTGAATACGTATGTAGGCGACGTATGTTGTCTCTGCTATAGATTACCATTGATGTCAAATAGTTGTTTAACTGTCAATTATCTCTGACTATCGTCTTAGCAACTCCATGAAGCACTCCTACGTCACTCTGTACATTTCGTCGTTCGATTCCAGTCTATCTTCTTGGCGCTCAGTAAGAGTCATGCTTTTCTGGTACTGCAATCTCGGTTTTGTATTGGTGTCACACATGGCGGAAGGCGCATTGCCAACACTCTACAAACTAGCAAAAAATATCAACACTTTTGCCACCGGAGATCCATATGAAGTGACGCCATTACAGAAGATCACACTATGTGCGATGTATTGCGCTCAGGATCCACAATGCCTGTCGTGGTGCTTTGATGAATCAAAAGGGGAGTGCAAGAAATCAGGAGGTTTGATCAATGAAGCAGGATGCTCACCACTCATTCAGGACATTTGTAAGTACCCGTATATTATGGCCAATTCAACCTATTATTTAACCCTTTACCCAACAAACCGGCCAAAACCGGCCAAATAAAGCTTCAACAGCCTAAAATATCTTCGGTCTGTCTCAATAGAACCATACAAATATGGATATCATTGGAACAGGCTCCTTGATCACATTGTGATAGTTACAGTTATGCCCTGTGCCAGTTCATTCTCTTATATATGCGAGTCGACCAAAATATTTTTTAAACACTTTTTACCATTTTTTCTTACATTCTTTAACAATTTTATAATTTTTAATGTGTTAAGCCAATGCATTCTCTTAGATATGCGAGGCGACCTATGGTCGACTCGCATATATAAGAGAATGCATTGGCACAGGGCCCTTCTGTTGGGTAAAGGGTTAACGAAAGTACTTTCCTGGTCAAGTAGGACAAAATGAAAACAAGTGCTCCCTTGCCATCTCCTTACCAATCCAACAAAACTTCTCCGATCGGGAACAATTTATCACCCTCATAGAGATGAAATGTTATTTTAAGCCAAAGATTAAAACTTTTACTTCACAAATGCGGTAGTCAGTTTTGCTAAAAGTTATCAGCTTTTATGAAGGACTGAATAATTAATATTATAAATGGGCTGTAAAATAGCACATTTATCTGATATCTTGTGATATCTTAGATGTAATTCTTGCTGAAGATGAAGAACTATTCGAATTATTCAATAACTATTGGACGGCATACACATACGAGCTACATACCTGATGTTTTCACATTTTGTGGCGAATTCTTAAATGGACATGGCTCATTCGATCTTCCAAATTTTGTTAACTTAATTTGGAAGGAGGTAATAGTATAAGATATGTTGGCAAATACATGAAATATTGATATACCGGCTTCATATGGTTTGAAAAAATACCTGCCATGGTCACAACTATTTTACAGTTGTTTTAAATGTTTGCACAGAGGTGAAACAAACGCTCTTTATGTCTACAATATTAGGTATAGACTAACACGGAACGCTCAGTTCTGTTTCATGCAATGCTCATAAAAAACGCGTCCAACGTTGTATTTATTATGACTTCAATGCGTCTTTCAATGACATATATTTACACACTAAGTGTTGTCATCACTAAATCCAGCATTCTGATTGGTCGGCGCCCCCGTGGCTAGTTGCAGTTATTTCTCGGTGAATGCGTAACGCCTCATAACACCAAGGTAATAACACCATCGATACGTCATTAGGTTTGGAAAGACGAACGCGTAATGCTTTGTGCGCATTTTGACTCGCGCAGGATTGACTTAAAGGTACGGTTGGCCTTGGTGGTGGGTATCCTGTGAAAATATTTCCACCCATCAAAAACCGCCACAAACAAAAAGAACATCAAAATGTAGACAGACTTTGTCCGTATACAAACAAGAAATATCGCATAAACAGTATGTTATTGTCATTTGTTTGACCATTGTTATGTAAACAAAAGCATAAAAAGTTACTTTTCTGGTGTTTGTTTATATTATGATGGTAAACATAAAGAGCGTTCTTTGTTGCTGAATTCCTGATATGGAACTAATAAAGCGCGTTTATATCATTTGTGTGTGATTAGCCAGTGACACTGTGCTGTCTTCTGTAACACAATCAGGCTCTTGCTTATGTAAAATATAGTAAGTCTTCATGATAGCATGCTGTTTACGCGATGGTCATGTTATATATGAACGAAACTGTATGCGTTTTAATGTTTGTCTGTTTACGGTGTTTGGAACAAATATGAATATTTTCTACAACTAAGGCCAACCGTGCCTTTAATACATCATCGGGTTTCAACATGAAGAGAAATTGTTCCTATTAACTTTTGCCAAGGGTGCTATTGGGTATTTTGGGCTGATCTTGTCACGATACACTTTTCGATTTAAATATATTTACAAAAGCGGCTTTTTCGCTAAATGTATATAAATATAAGGATTAACTGTCATGTGGACTATTTTTATGGAGATGTAACAGTGAGGTAAGTGGACATAACTTGTATGTAAAACCCTTCGGGTTTTACACAAGTTATGTCCACTTACCTCACCGTTACATCTCCATAAAAACAGTCCACATGACAGTTAATCCTTATATAATGTCCATCAAAGGCATTCAAGTATAGATCGACCTATTTCGATACCGGGAATTGTATAAAAGCTAATGTATTAGGTCTATTTTGGAGCGCAATCAGCCAGGTGGCTTTAATAAAAGCAGCCTTATTGTAAATCGCGTAAAGGCGGACAGTTGGGGCTCCAGAAAGCGCATAAGCAGAATACCAAAGGATACAGAAAAGAAGGAATAAATCGGGGGGGGGGGGGGTCAGGAAAAAATGGCGGATACAAGGTGGAAATTTTGTATTTTTCAGTTTAGGGGACCCACCACACCGGGAGCGTAATTTTTCCACCCAGGTCTGGGACACCCACCCCCAAAATTTATGAAAATCTTGTAAATTCTACTAAATAATGTGTTGTTGGCAGGGTATTAAAGGGTCTCTCATTGTGTCTGCACCGGAACTGAGAGAACGCTGATCACGTACACCCACAAAAAATAAACAAACAAAGCACATGGCTGAAAAATATGCCAACAAAACCAGTAACAAAACCTTTAAAAACCCAAATATTTATGGTTATAAAGGTAAAATACCCACTTTAACAGGATAGTTGTGTCCCTTATTAGCAATAGGTTAAAATATGTGCATGTGTAAAGTAAAAACACAATCAATTTGATTAAATAAACACCGTTCCAGTCCTCTCCATGTGGGAAATCACTGGTGAGCAATGAGGAGCTCCCCTTAAAATCATTCTAGGCGAGTGGCGAGTAGCTCTCCTACAAAATGTCGAGGCGAGTAGTATCCCAGCAGGAGATGCCGAAGGTGTCTCCCGAAGGCCTGAGGGGGGGGGGGAGCAGGGAGGGGGTCAGGGGGCCACCCCGGATTTGTTTTGAAAATTAGATGCTCTGAGATTGATACTATACAATTTGTCCCACCTCAGAATTTAAAAGCCTTCAAATAACGATTTTGTGTCAATAAGTGACAAAAATGCAATGCCACATTGCTAAGAGTACACAAGCAAGTACGTTGGTATATATGAAATAAAGTTATGATATACATGTATTACGCACATTTGAAGCATGTGTATTCTGAGTTATCGACAGTATTTTATTGAACCACGTGGGCTCTCTGTTTGTTGTGCAGAAATTGTATTGCCGATGTGAATCGGAATCAATTCGATTTTGAATTAATTTCTCGATCTATTTTAGTAAATAGCGCATATAATAAAAAGAAAACCTTCGTGTTTTGAGTGAATACCGGAATTACCTCATTCGTGGTCAGAGTGAGATACTGGAATCATCGTGATGATTCCAGTATCTCACTGTGACCACTCATGAGATACTTCCGGTATTCATTCAAAACACGCAGGTATCCTTTATGTATAATAAGTTAAAAAATCCATGATAAACTATGAGAAAAGATGAGAATGGATTTTGTTTCATTGCAATTTTATTCCTCGACCAAAACCGGACCCACCCCATGGTTTCAACTGTTAGAGGGAGAAATTGTGGACAAAAAAATAAAATATAGAGCCCCCTCACTTGTATAAGGCTATATATAGCATGAACTACTATATGAATATGATTGCTTCAATTTATTTTGAAGCTGTAACTGTTTGTCTTAGAAATGATTTTGGAAAAAAATTGCATGACATCAGAAAAAATCTGCATTCCGGGCTCGGGGTGCACCCACCCGGTCCTTGTATCCTGTAATTTTTGTCCGACCCCCCCCTTAAATAAATCGAAGAATAAATACATAATTATTACCCGTTTCGCCGATGGCTTTTCCTTCCGTCACCCGTGCCAACTAAACACGTCCGGAAATTACCACATATCTTCTTAGCCACTAGAAATTGTAACATTTGAACCTCGCGTCACTTCAAAAATAGTTTTACACATTGGCAGTTGTTTGAATACCCACCCAAATTCCCTTGAAATTAGTACCCAGTTTTTTCTATCTTGTGATTGATTGATTGGTTGATTGTTCCACCAATAACATGGTATATGACAAGGTACATAATATGAATATAACATACAATCGTCAACAATATATATAGATACAAAGATGAATTTTACCGAACTGGCTAAGTGGCACTGGGTATAAAATTCGATGAATAATTTCAGTGTAGTAGTATTTTCATTTTTAACAATGAAACGGGATTTACACAACATAACAGAAATACTAGCCCTTTCTATTATGTTCTGTACATCCAGCTTCACTGCTTCCTTCATGTGAGATTACTGTTTTATCAGTTTGAATGCAAGTTTTAGAAATATGCAAAGTTGTTTCAGTATTGCCACGTTACATATAATGAGTAAATCGTGGAATTTCTCTCTAACGGGATATTTCCAATAATATTGTGGGATGTATTTCTCTCTGAGGTCTTTAATTACGTCACATTCTAAAACAAAATGGAATTCATCCCTTAAAGGCACGGTTGGCCTTAGTTGTAGAAAATATTCATATTTGTTCCAAACACCGTAAACAGACAAACATTAAAACGCATACAGTTTCGTTCATATATAACATGACCATCGCGTAAACAGCATGCTATCATGAAGACTTACTATATTTTACATAAGCAAGAGCCTGATTGTGTTACAGAAGACAGCACAGTGTCACTGGCTAATCACACACAAATGATATAAACGCTCTTTATTAGTTCCATATCAGGAATTCAGCAACAAAGAACGCTCTTTATGTTTACCATCATAATATAAACAAACACCAGAAAAGTAACTTTTTATGCTTTTGTTTACATAACAATGGTCAAACAAATGACAATAACATACTGTTTATGCGATATTTCTTATTTGTATACGGACAAAGTCTGTCTACATTTTGATGTTCGTTTTGTTTGTGGCGGTTTTTGATGGGTGGAAATATTTTCACAGGATACCCACCGCCAAGGCCAACCGTACCTTTAAAACACCACATATTTTGCAATTGTTTTCACTTTTGTAGATTTCCATGCATCTGCACATTTCGTTTGGCAACCTATGATTAGATTTTCGGATTTTTGTCAAATGTTCTGACAAATAAAATGGTATGCGAATTAGATATTTACTGAAACTTGGATAAGGTTTAACGGTGTTATAAAATTGTCCTCTGCTGGACCCCGAGATACTAAAATGCCATTGTTGAAAGAAATGATCATTCAGATTATATTCTATATGTTTTCGTTCTGATGACAATGGTAGTGCGCCGTACTTTAACGCTCTTTCTTTGTACTAAATAGATTTTCCCACTCAGTGATATAAGTATACATTGTAATGGTCTATTATTCATCTGGAGGGGTTGTCATGAAAAATAAGCAGACAAGATAGTAAAATTATAAGAGTCCTATTTATTGAAGGTAAATATTCAGACAATAAGTTCAAGTAGCGACTTGGCATCTCATGTAAGGGAAATACTCACCACTGAGTATTTAGTATAGAAAATGTTAATACTCATACGGTATGAACAGCTAACTTGCATTATTCAGATTTGGATTTGAGTATATACAAGATGTTTGACTTTAATAGCGAATGTGATTTCTTTAATATTTGAAAAAAATATCTGAATTGGTATGTGATTGGGTCATGATAATTCATTCGTGCTTGTATCATAATTATGTATTGTCTCCGTAATGTCTTTTATGATGACCAGAGTTACTATTAAATTGAAATTGAATTGAAGGTCAGGACAACGATTTGTTTGTTGTTGTGAAACTGAATGAATGATGTGTGATGATGATAGATATGCATGCAGATGTAGTTTAACTCTATGTGTTACAAATTATGAGCTTGTCTCTTGCCCTTCAATGGTATAACATAATTAATATGAATCGAGGACACCGGTCCGGAAAATCTTTTATCAATATAATCGATTTTATTTGTTCCCACCATAAGTTCTCATAAATTAACCGGAATTACGAATTTGATCTGATTTTAACATATTTTAACCGACTCATAGACCGGATTCGTCATCTCGGGTTTAAACCTCCCGAGTTTAAACCTGGTTTAAACCTACATTGGCGGTCCATTCAAACCGGGTCTAAGGGGGCGTTTTTGTCGTTCAGTTACCAACTAATTGGCAGTTGTTTGAATACCCACCCAAATTCCCTTGAAATTAGTACCCAGTTTTTTCTATCTTGTGATTGATTGATTGTTCCACCAATAACATGGTATATGACAAGGTACATAATATGAATATAACATACAATCGTCAACAATATATATAGATACAAAGATGAATTTTACCGAACTGGCTAAGTGGCACTGGGTATAAAATTCGATGAATAATTTCAGTGTAGTAGTATTTTCATTTTTAACAATGAAACGGGATTTACACAACATAACAGAAATACTAGCCCTTTCTATTATGTTCTGTACATCCAGCTTCACTGCTTCCTTCATGTGAGATTACTGTTTTATCAGTTTGAATGCAAGTTTTAGAAATATGCAAAGTCGTTTCAGTATTGCCACGTTACATATAATGAGTAAATCGTGGAATTTCTCTCTAACGTGATATTTCCAATAATATTGTGGGATGTATTTCTCTCTGAGGTCTTTAATTACGTCACATTCTAAAACAAAATGGAATTCATCCCTTAAAGGCACGGTTGGCCTTAGTTGTAGAAAATATTCATATTTGTTCCAAACACCGTAAACAGACAAACATTAAAACGCATACAGTTTCGTTCATATATAACATGACCATCGCGTAAACAGCATGCTATCATGAAGACTTACTATATTTTACATAAGCAAGAGCCTGATTGTGTTACAGAAGACAGCACAGTGTCACTGGCTAATCACACACAAATGATATAAACGCTCTTTATTAGTTCCATATCAGGAATTCAGCAACAAAGAACGCTCTTTATGTTTACCATCATAATATAAACTAACACCAGAAAAGTAACTTTTTATGCTTTTGTTTACATAACAATGGTCAAACAAATGACAATAACATACTGTTTATGCGATATTTCTTATTTGTATACGGACAAAGTCTGTCTACATTTTGATGTTCTTTTTGTTTGTGGCGGTTTTTGATGGGTGGAAATATTTTCACAGGATACCCACCGCCAAGGCCAACCGTACCTTTAAAACACCACATATTTTGCAATTGTTTTCACTTTTGTTAGATTTCCATGCATCTGCACATTTCGTTTGGCAACCTATGATTAGATTTTCGGATTTTTGTCAAATGTTCTGACAAATAAAATGGTATGCGAATTAGATATTTACTGAAACTTGGATAAGGTTTAACGGTGTTATAAAATTGTCCTCTGCTGGACCCCGAGATACTAAAATGCCATTGTTGAAAGAAATGATCATTCAGATTATATTCTATATGTTTCGTTCTGATGACAATGGTAGTGCGCCGTACTTTAACGCTCTTTCTTTGTACTAAATAGATTTTCCCACTCAGTGATATAAGTATACATTGTAATGGTCTATTATTCATCTGGAGGGGTTGTCATGAAAAATAAGCAGACAAGATAGTAAAATTATAAGAGTCCTATTTATTGAAGGTAAATATTCAGACAATAAGTTCAAGTAGCGACTTGGCATCTCATGTAAGGGAAATACTCACCACTGAGTATTTAGTATAGAAAATGTTAATACTCATACGGTATGAACAGCTAACTTGCATTATTCAGATTTGGATTTGAGTATATACAAGATGTTTGACTTTAATAGCGAATGTGATTTCTTTAATATTTGAAAAAAATATCTGAATTGGTATGTGATTGGGTCATGATAATTCATTCGTGCTTGTATCATAATTATGTATTGTCTCCGTAATGTCTTTTATGATGACCAGAGTTACTATTAAATTGAAATTGAATTGAAGGTCAGGACAACGATTTGTTTGTTGTTGTGAAACTGAATGAATGATGTGTGATGATGATAGATATGCATGCAGATGTAGTTTAACTCTATGTGTTACAAATTATGAGCTTGTCTCTTGCCCTTCAATGGTATAACATAATTAATATGAATCGAGGACACCGGTCCGGAAAATCTTTTATCAATATAATCGATTTTATTTGTTCCCACCATAAGTTCTCATAAATTAACCGGAATTACGAATTTGATCTGATTTTAACATATTTTAACCGACTCATAGACCGGATTCGTCATCTCGGGTTTAAACCTCCCGAGTTTAAACCTGGTTTAAACCTACATTGGCGGTCCATTCAAACCGGGTCTAAGGGGGCGTTTTTGTCGTTCAGTTACCAACTAATTGATAACTCGATTTGGTGATATGATCATACAGTCAAACAACTCTCTTACCTATCGGACCAAACGACAAGCCGATATAATGGTTATTGACATATCATAAAGTATCACTCATGAACATTAATCCGATCTCTTTGTGGTTTTAAATCAATCTGACAAAGGGTATGTCTCTCAACTCGAGTTTCTCGCGCTGTTTATCACTTTGCTTGTGATAGATATTTTGCAAGATGCTTTACACGCAAAGACAAAATTTGGTGAATTTACATGTATATCTGTATATATTACGTATATAGTAAAGGGTATAGGAGCAGTATATATGTATGTCCGTTTGTCTGTTCGCAGCTGTTCTAAAACTGATTTAAAAATAAGAAAAATATTTGTTTGTTTTAAATTTAATTAATTTAAAAAAAATAAAATGTTCAAATGATCAAAATGTGCGCAAATGTGACGCAGGCTCCTGTCGCACGAAGGTGCCGCAGGCCCCTCTGACACTGAATAAAGGTTCCATAATCGAGTCAATCCTGGACCAAGAGGTCAGTCAAGTAAAAGCAATACGCTTATGAGTGCACACCAGAAGCGGCATCTGAACTGTTTTAAGTGGGCAACCATACAGAGGCACAGCTTTTAATAAAGAAATATATTACATGCGTTGCATTTTTCAATGTAATAAATTTTCCGTCATGCAGAAAATCAAAAAGTTCCCAGGTTTTGAACTGGTGGAATATTACGGGAATTTATGGGCGTAGCCAGAGTAGAGTTTTGTTGTATGATCTGCATCAAAATAAGTTATCAAATTTGACTCATATAGCAATATAAGTTTAGGATTGCAAATTATGTGTATAGCATATCTGGTCGTTTTGGTGTCAAAATTAAAACGTTGAACCATTCAAATGAATTCGTAGAAAACACCAGTATTTGTGATTGCCACAAGCCAAAAAATAAAGATTAGTTGTAAAAATAATATTGAGGGAATATGTCCATATCTGAGCAAAGCTCGCATGCGAATGTATCAACTGTAACATGATAACACCAGTCGGCAGCATCCACTTAGACACGTCCTCACTCGAGATAATTTACAGCTCCACCATTTGATTGATTGCTTGACAATTCTAAACCGCGATGAAGAAAAGACGGATTCGTCATCTCAAGTTTAGCCTCGGTAAAGCTGGTTTAGCTGGACCGCTGAATTAGATGGTTTAGTTGTCGGTTTAAGCTTATAAAACGCAAACAAAATATCGAAATTGACAAAAACTTATCCCCACACGCTTATAGTTGTGAGTGATTCTCGCTAATAAATTTCCAATCAAAATATGGTCGCTGTCGTAATTATTGATTTTCGCAATCAATAAAACGAGGCGGTCCGCATTAGGAAAGTTCGTTTAATTATCTCGACTATACAGAGACACTACTGCTAAACCACTGTCAGGCTGGACCCGGTTTAAACATAGATGACGAATGCGTCACTAAAACCTGCGGCCGCGGGTTTAAACCACGGATTTTGTTGACTCACGGCGGTTTAAACCTAGATGTTTACGTAGACCAGGTTTAAACCTGAGATGACGAATCGGGCAATAATGTTCAGGCTAGATCTATCCACATTGAGGAGCTGAGAAAGAATCGCGAACTTATTACTATATGGTGTATTTGTGAGTTTTGTTGAAAATCCAAAACCGTAATCGTAACAACGGATAGGGAAAAACTACAACGAATAGAAAGAACACAAATTAAAGTGATGTAGTACCCTATTCGTAATAATTATCTGTTGTCGTTCATTATGCGAAATGTGTCTAATTATTGATACAATGTTGTTACGAAAGTTTGCGAGTTGAAACCGTTGTTACAGTGATATGTCAGCAAACATTGTTAATCGTGTAAAATGTTCTAATATTTTAGTCTAAATTTTCCGAATATATTTCAACGCTTTGACATTTTCAATATTTCACGTCATGTTTTGATTAAACTTCTGAATCTGTTCGCATTAATTCAACTTTTATCGATACTATTTATAGAAAAATAATGGTTTTTGACATACGAAATCTCATTATTGGAGAGTTATTAATAACGAAAAGTACAAAATCAAATTTAGTCAGTATATATTTTCATATAGTTCATATAGTTTTACAGACTTTTATTTTATTTCGCTTGAACCCAATTTATATGACTTGAGTTCCATCAATAAAAAACTGGGGGCTGATATTTACCCAATATCTATTCTTTTATAACAACGTTATCATGGGGTGGGTTTTTTTACGAAGAAAACAATGCACTGACAAAACAAAAATTCCATCAGTTCTCACGGTCTTTCATTGTTGTATTTGACTTTCAATCGCCCCTGTGATGCCAATGTCAGCTCATTTAATACTTCTAGTACTTTAGTTGCTACGATTATTGAAAGATACCCTTATTTTCTCTATTAATGTATGATGTTAATTGATATGTATGGGTAGATAGGTAAGGAATTTATGGGACTTACTCGTATAATATAAAAAATATGTAATTTAACATAACCTGCTCATTGTTTCAATACAAGTTTAATTAGCGAGTGTTGATTGCCTTTTCTGATTATTTTCATTAAGCTTACACGATGGCATTTCATCTGTATGGCTAACAAAACATATCACATTATATGTCTGACCTGTTAATTTCAACGTTTTTTATCAAACTTTTGGGGTAGGGCCCAAATGGAAACAAGCAGTCGCCGACGGCGGTATCTCCCGTCCAGGTGAAATAAGTTACTATTTTAAAATTTAAATTGGAACGCCAAAAAATTACAACGAAAGGGCCGTAGCTCTGGTAACAAATATTAATCATAGTTTGCGAACTCCTTCCAGACACTCCTCTAGTGAACTCACATACCAAAAGTTTTTGAAATCCGTTGGTAATTGTTCGAGATAACCCCCGAAAAACCTTCCGTGGGTGCTAAAAGCCAACACATGACAATCAAAAGGTCCTAACTCTGGTGAGAATGTCCGACCAGAACTAGCTTCAGAACTGTTTTCAGATAATCCCTTTGTAAACTCATATAACAAAAATCTTTTAAATCCGTTGATAATTGATCGAAATAACCCATGCACGGCAAACATTTCGCGATGGACAGACGGACATGCAGACGGAACCCATTCATATATCACCCGTCGAAATCTATTCGGGCCAGGATAAAAAGAACTTGAAGGAGTGGGTTTAGTTTAACCATATTTATTCACCATATATGCATATACTTATCCAATCGACAACGGGATTGAAGGACAAGTGCGAGCCTCTTATATGCTACTTCTATATCCCGATTACCAAACACTCAAGTGAAAAAAATGGTAATGGCAGTAAACAATTGTATATGTTATTTTTTTGTATAATGGTATCCCTTGTTGTCAGTCTCTCTCAACTTGTTCGAAATTACATGAATCGAACATACCTAGTTGAGCTGAAATATACTGTGGTCGTCCTTAACAAAGATAAGGCCAAAAAAGCAGCGGCGAAGTTCTTAAGGCTTTTTTGTTTGTTTTACTTTTGTCACCTATACACAGAATTAATATTATTTTAGACTTACTTTGAACGAACACAGCACGTTTGAGTGTGTTGTTCATTGGCTTTGCCTCGTGTGATTTAGTACAATGGCGTTAGACTGCAGTTATATGATTTTCGAAAGCTTGTTTCCCAAATAGGCGTCATCTACTATTGAAATTCGTATGTTCTCATCCTGGGATGTGTCTATACACAATTTTGACAGGGGTGTAGTTTCTGACCCCTGCATATATTATTCTAGCATGTACACATAGTGAACATAGGTCCCTATTATTCAAAGCGAAATAGATGACATAGTGTAGGTAGTTAAGGACAAAAAATGCTCGGATCGATACAAGTCGGATAAAAGCGCCATTTTTTAGTATATTGTAGGACAGCATCTCTAGTCTAGGAATTTTCTCAAGAACCAACTTTTTGACCGACGTAGAGCCGAAAATTCAAGATGGCGTCCAAGATGACCGCCGGTTTGACGGTAGCACACCTAATAGATTTGCGTCTCGATTTGATATGGTAAACATAATGAATTCCCCCACATTATCTAACAATGGTGTTTATAGAATAACAACCGCGACTTTTGGTTGAAAAATAGCCACAATTATTCAAGATGGATGCCAAAATGGCGCCGAAACATAAGAAATTGGGTTTTTCCTTATTGTTTTATTAAATACTTTACAAATTCCGGTAGAAATGTGAGGTAGAATATGTGCTATATAAAAAGAATGAAATTATTCTCAGACTGTGTTTCATTCTGTTGATGCTTAAGAACCAAACGTGAATGACACTGATGTTATCACTTATATTTGCGACACTACTATATGGTTGGATAAATTGAATACAACTTTGTATGTCGAGATGTTTACAAATAAAAAATTTAGTAGTGGATTTACAACGAATTTAGGAAACACTAAACGACAGACCCCATATTCATCAAACTCAATTTGGTTCTCAAAAACAAGAACATATGGAACGTATTCTGCCACATTTCTTCATCACGAGGCCTCGTGTTCAAATTACCAATACTTAAATTCAGTGTCTTTATGTCCAATTATATACAAATGATTGAAACGTATACTCAAAAGAATATTTGAGTTCGGAATAAGAAATATTATTTCCTTGTATCATATAGTGTCCTCAATTATTCCAGCAACAGAACATGAAACAATCATGCGAATAGCCCAGATTCAATAATATATACATTAGTGCAATGTATTGTATATATATATGCATATGTATAATTTTGTATGTTATATTGTTGCTGGGATATACTCCAGGGGGTGACCATGTGGTGGGAAGATGGGATCAGTAAATATGAAAATACACTTTGTTTTAATAAATTGAACAATTCACTACTCACAACCACATCCGCACAACTACGTACATGGAAGTTTGCTTTTTGAACATTTGCACCTGGAACACACCGATTTGCAAACACATTTAATCAATTCGGTGCACACTCTAGCCACTTCTGTGGTTGTCATCCATACAGGAACAAAAGAATCGTTAATAAATTTCCACCCGAAAGAGGTCTCGTTGGGGGAAAACTTTTTCACCAGAATCAATTCTATCACACTTCCGATTCCGTCTCCATCAAATTAAGTTCCGACTCTTTCGTAGTTTGTTAAAACTATTTGAAGTTTCGATAGGCTGTGTATACGCTGACTGCCAATACAGAATGTATTCTCTAATAACAATCGACAGATAAGGTCTTTGTACGCGCAAAATCAGCTGCTTGTGGTGCACATTTAGAGACGTGCATTTGTGTCTATTTCCCATGAGAATTAAGCAGCAGTTTGATGCTCCGATTTTCAGCCTTATCACATTTAAATTGGGCTGGAACTTGTCAGGTTTTATGATAGAAAATGTAGTTATTATAGTAACCTGGTGTTCGATCATACAGTGATACATGTTCCAGCCCAACTAAAAGTGTCAAGGCCGATAAACTTATCAAATTGCTGCTTAATTTAAATAGGAAATGCACAAAAACGCATTATGCCTCTAAGTGTGCACAAAAAAAGCTGATTTCGGATTATTATCATCAATAAGCACGAGCAAAGACCTAATCTACGGATAGGTGTTTAGAAAATAGTTCTGTTGTAACATGTAGTGTATACATGGCGTCCAAACTTTGAAAATATTTGTTTTAAATCGCGAAAGAGTCGGGACTTAGTTCGATAGAGACAGAACCAGAAAGGCGATAGAATCGATTCTTGTGAAACAGTTTCCCCCCAGTGAGTCATGCAGATGCTGGAAACTTTGCATCTATTATGGGGCTTACAGTCGGTATGCGGTTGATACGGACCCTGGCTCTTACGGACCCTGACTCATACGGACTCTGGCTCATACGGACCACAGGCTGATACGGACCCTGGCTCTAACGGACCCCGGCTCATACGGATCTCAATTAAAAGATGCAATTTTGATTATGTTTTACTTTTCTAAACTCATGCTTGCAATTTTTACTTTCCAGTTCTAAAGTATAATTATTAATTCAAATTTAACATATACTTATGATTGTCTTATCACAAGGTGTAACTGTGATCATTTCGGTGATGTTCTGACTTAGAAAACATTAATTGTGTCGTGTGCATGCCTGATCGGTAATTCTATCGTTGTATAAACACGCGCGTGTGATCTCTTTATATCATTGTATAAACAGACACGCGGTGATGAATGGTCAGTCATTGGTGATCAGTAACATGAATGGACAGAGTTTGATTTTTTCTGAAAACATGTTTGTAAAAAAATAAATATATATATACCTTTATTTCCTCCAATTTCGGAGAGCTATACACAAGGTATACACAGGGAAGTGTATTGTCATAGTTTTTAAAACAAGCATGACACACGGTATTATTTACATACAGTACTGGAAACATTACTATTCAGAACACACTAGTATGGGATATAAAGTAACGCTCTATTGTCAAATTTAATGTTGTGTCGATCAATGTGTGCTTCCCGACTGCAATTCAACTGGTAGTACCTAAATGTTCGCATGCGTATTCAATTCAAAAGAAAAGAAACGAAGACACTATAGGGGGATTTGGTATAACGCTCTTATGTGTAATTCAATATTAAACAGTGTTACTTTACACCTGATAAACATGACGTTGCAAGCTGATCCATCTAATGGAAGAAAAAAAAACCAGACTCTGCCATTATCGATACAAAATCTGGCTAAGTGTTCCTGATATATTTGGTCATTGTAGCGGTCTTTGATTTTTCCTTTCTGTCCGAAAGAAAATAAGTGTCTGCATGAAATATTCAGGAATTATTGTGTTATCTTTGTCACAAAGAACGCCCAAATGGTAACAAATTTTAAAATCTCTATGTTATTGAGCTGTTGGTACATGGCCCTCCTTCGATTTGAAGCAAAGCATTGTCCCCATATCTCTTATCTACCAGAATCGTTTCACGTGAATCTCGCCCCACCAAGAACCCGTGAGAAGTTAGCGACACTTGAGAAGCTTGACTGTCTGTTAAAGCAAAACCCACAAACGCTCTTCAGTGGAATTACAGCATCCAAAAGTGGGTTGCACGAGAGGGCCGACGGCTCTTTCAAATCTTCCCGCGTATCATTCCAAACTCCAAACTTGCCTGACTGGCATAATTAATTTTTACTTCCACAATGTCTAACTGTACTTCATGTGAATATATCAGTCGGCTTTTCAGGAGGTTATTGGCTGTATTGAACCTGAATGTTCCAGTATTATTTCTATGTGATTATAAATTGACATTTTTGTATAATTCCTGTGGTGATCTGAATCAGGTTTCTGAAGGGAAGATGCGTCGCCGATAAAAAGGAGAGGAAAACGAGGGAGGCGACCGGGAAGTTGATATTCTTGTGGACAGACTACTTGTCAATGAGGATTACTGCCAGCAGGTTGTTGAACGAAGTCCCCAAGCTGTATGCCCCAGTATAAATAATAATTCGTCTGGTGGAACGTTGTTACACTTTTGTTGTGCCTCATTATATATATATATATCTTTAATTATCCTCCATTACTGAAGATTATATATGAACAAATGGCAAATAAAGAATTTTTATTCCGTATTTTAATTTATTTAAATAAAGCGTATTTATTTAAATAAAGAAAAATATAGAGGTCCGTATGAGCCAGGTTTCGTATCAGCCGGTGGTCCGTATGAGTCAGGGTCCGTATCAGCCAGGGTCCGTAAGAGCGGGGGTCCGTATCAGCCGGCATTCCTTAGTCCATATACCGACCTGATCTGTACTAGTAGCACGATTTCTTTGGTGGTAACTGTTCGTGTGCACGACCTTTGCTGAATATTTCATGTCTATTATCATTAACCGAGGTCAGGTTCGCAGATTTGTTATAAATATCCACGATGAAATGCTAAATACACTCAAATAGTGGTGATGAAACATCAAGTACCACAAAAGGATTCCTCGTAATTGACATCAAGCATTCTGTTAGCTCTGGGTAAGCTTTTCAAGCAACCCAAAATGCGCGCTTACCCTTACCAAAGAAAAAGGAAGTTGAGTCGCATCCTGATATCGCATGGAACTGATGGAATAGTGGAAATACAGTTGAATTTTCTGAGCCCAATTGAATTGTACATATCAACTATGTTGCGGATAACTTGGGATTTAGACTTGCCGAAAGACACAGTTTCAAATCTTTGCATTGGAGTAGCATAGCATGCAGATGTCTCAACAGAATCATGATAATATCCTTGTCAACAGTACGAACAATAATCGATGAATAATGAGTTTGTAGCATATGAGATAAATGTTCGACTAATCTACTTCAGCTTCTTCATATGTATATCCAAAGAGAATAGGTTCCACATTAGGACCGTGTTATCATACTCCGTCACGAAGGTGGTTTTCCCTGTTAGGGTTTCCAATTTAAAGAGACATTCATTGACCAGTGCAAACAATTCTTGCCTGTTGGTTGTGTTTCTTAGAAATTCATTCCAATTCGATGGATATTTTGTGGTAAGCCCAAACTTACATCGAATGCCGCAACCACGTTTCTCTCACGTTTCTGCTTTGAAACTACCCTCTATTTACCTGTCCAAAAGCAAGTCAATTCTTCTATAATCTGCGACCTGCATCATAACATATGAAATAAACGTTGTGCTGATATACATTGAGAAGGTATGCCCGACTTTAGGTCTCAGTAAGTGTATACCCCCGTCGAACACCTTACACTCGACCTTTGGATTGGCTTAGTATCCGTGTAGTTTGAATCGGATGCGACCTTCATGCAGCTTAGGAAGTCACATTTATTACCGCCCCTCCTTTCAGATGGTAGAATCGCTGGTTTTTGTGAGAAGAACATATATTTCATATGCTACAAACCGATAATTCATCGATTATTGTTCACACTTTTGACACATATATTGCCGTGATCATGTTGGGACATCTGCATGCTATGCTTCTTGAATGGAAACATTTGAAACTGTTTGTCTTTTGAGTCTAAATCCCATGTTACCTACAACATAGTTGATATGTGCAATTATATGGGCTTAAAATTCAACTGTACTTCCAATATTCCATCCGATATCAGGATGCGTTTCAACTTTCCTTTTCCTTGGTAAGGGTAAGCGCAATTTTGGGATGCTTGGAAAGCTTAGCTCCCAGAATGCTTGAGCCCATTTACGAGGAACCCGTCTGTGGTTCTTGATGTTTCATCACCACTATTTGAGTGTATTTAGCATTTCGTCGTGATTGTTTATGACAAATCTGTGAACCTGATCTCAGTTAATGAAGCTAGACATGAAATGTTCTGCACTTGAACATTTACCACCAACGAGGAACCTGCTCTTACAAATGAAAATCGTGCTATATGTATATCAGGCTGGTATATGCACTGTAAGCACCACAGTAGATGCAAAGTTTCCAGCACCTGACTTCTTTGGATGGAAATTGATTGACGGTTCTTTCGTTACTGTATGGATGACAGCACAGAATCAGCTATAGAGTGCACAGAGCTAATTAAATATGTTTGCAAATCGGTTTGTTCCAGGTGAAATTGTTCAAGAAGCAAACTTCCAAGTACGAAATTGTGGTTGTGAGAATGTGAATTGTTCAATTCTCAGTTTATTAAAACAAAGTGCATTTTCAAATTTCAAAGTATTTGTAATTGGAATAAGAGGCCGGATGATGAAGATGTGTTGCAGAATACCTTCCATATGTTCCTGTTTTGAGAACAAAATTGAGTTTGACGATTATGGGTTTTGTCATACTAATTTCGTGGTAAATCCACTACTAAATTTATATTTTATTTGTAAAGATCTCGATATTCAAATTTTTATTCAGTTGATCCAACCATATAGTAGTGTCGCAAATATAATTGAAGACATCAGAGCCATTCATGGTTCGTTTCTAAGCATTTACAGAATGAAACCCTGTCTGAGAATAATTTTGCTCATTTTACATAGCACATATTCTACCTCACATTTGTACCAGAACAAACTATACTACTTCGCCTTTAGTGTGAATGACTCTTTCAAATAGGTTATTCGATCGAATAAGTAACACATAGTTGATATCATCTCTTATATTATCTCGAAAATTATGAAGTATTTAAACAAAAATAAGGAAAAAAACAAACATTTCCATGTTTTGGCCGCCATTTTGGCATTCATCTTCAATAATTGTGGCCATTGTTCAACTAAAAGTGGGGGCTGTTATTCGACAACGACCATTCTTAGACAATAGGGTGGAATTCGTTATGTTTAACATATCAAATTGAGAAGCAAAACTATTAGGTGTATCACCGTCAAACTGGCGACCATCTTGGACGCCATCTTGACTTTTCGGCTCTATGTCGGTCAAAAAGTTGGTTCTTGAGAAAATTCCTAGACTAGAGATGCTGTCCTATAAGATATTAAAAAATGGCGCTTTTATCCGACTTGTATTGATCAAAACGCTAACTACCTGCACTAACATATATGCCCCCGATGACAGCGATGTGGCGCCCATATCTCGTCCAATGTATTCCATGCATCGATCGAATGCGACGAGGGAGATGGTAAAGTAATATTGACACATCGACTAGTTAGTTGAGTATGTGTATGACACGAAGTGCGTTCTCTCGCCAACGCAGAAAAGTGTGGATGGATTTAGCGATAAATTATACATAACTAATTTCAAGAAGCAATCGACCGCCACAGCTTCAACGTATATTTATATGAACTATATGACTCCTATATCAGCGAACAATTTATCAAAACCCGAACAGCTCTTTAACGACGTCCATTGACAGCTTCCATGTTGCAATGACAGCTAAGTTTCAGACCGATGTGCTTGTAAATGTGCTTGAACCACACTCGACATGCCAACAAACGATTTCTTGCACAAACTATCGTCCCGATTACCTCTACAATTCCGAGCCAAAGTACCATGATGCCCAATCGTCCGTCCAACAAAAGCGCCAATAGCCCTTCCGTTCCTAATGTTACAGGTTTTGATACCTTATCGGACCCACAAGCTATTAGTTAAATATCAACCTTGCCTTTCCACTTATGTGTCCATCTAGCTATATGTTTGGATAGTCTCTTTTTGTTCATTACGATTAGCATTTTAATTAATTGCACATAACTTTGGGAATCCTCAGTTGAAATCGACATATTCTATTTAATATGCCCTACCTGTAATTTCAGCTGAAATTAAAGTACATGATAATTAATTTTAGAGAAACATGTAGACAAATATCAATACCATTTGCGTTATGTTGGTTTTAGACATTCATCCAGGAAATTCTGATGCGTGGATCAGGAGAAACAGGGATGGCCACGAAATTCATCTCCCGAATGCCTCACAATTCAAGCTGCATGCATATATGCTGTTAGTCAATTGTTTTCTTTGTGATGAGGCAAACGCTTGTAAATTTGATGGTAATTTATCAACATGACACATAGGCGGTGCTGTCGAAGACTGTGGCCAATATATGACAACATATACTATAGGTGAGCGGCAGAGACCCCAGCAAATTCGATTTAATAAACCCACGTAATTAAAGACAATTTTGGTACCTTTGGAAAGGTGAGAATATAGGCTACTTGGTATGACCTACTCTTGGAATTGAAAGTGGTGCGGTTGACATGGAAACGGGCCCCAATAGTATTGTCACATTTCGACGCTATGGTCAATAAATGCCATCGATGGAACAATGGAAGGCTACAATTTTCAACATTCTTTCTCAATTTTAGTCAATTCCGGTTTAATGGTATTAGGAAGATCTAGGAACTCAGTTGTACGTTCCTATTGGATATATTAGTCCACATAGTGGTTGGAACGCCGTATTCGGGTAATTTTGGGGATTTTAGTGAGAAATTTGTAATATTTGGAATCGCAGTGCTGGTTGAGAATAAGTATGTGCATAATTTCTTGAAATTTCATGAATTTCACGACAATCTGCTACAACAATAGTATTTATAGCATTAACTAGAATATTCTAGACGCCATCTACTTTCGGAATAGATGTTCATTCTGATCTTAAAGTCCAATGTTGGTATTTTTGAATGTTATTTTGAACAAAAGCTCCATTTTCGTTATAAAATTAGTGAAATTTGAATTCTTCAGAGCAAAATGAGCTAGGTTATCAATATATGTTAAAGTTCCATTACTATCCATTTAGTTATGCTATTTGGATTAGAACATATGTTTATAATTGAATTGGCAATGACGATATCAGAATTCTGTGCCATAAGATGACAATGATGAACCACCAATGTGTTCATATACAAGAAATACACAGTGGATTCAATGTGGCCATGGGATTTTGACTGCGATAAAAAAATTCAGCAAACTTCATGAACCCGAAGGAGTTTGCTGGATCTTTATCCCGGTCAAAATCCCATGACCATGTTGAATCCGCCGTTTATTATTTAAATTTTATGAATTATGAACTAGGATTGTTTGTCTTTCCCACTATTTATTCAACTTCAATTAAACACGTGGAGTTCAGTTCGGACAGTTCATTGTATGTTGGAATCCTCGATTTTTAGAAAACCAAACATTCAAGTCTTGGATCGGTAAACCCATTCATGATGGGGGATGTTAATGTCCCTTTATTTTACTGGTCAAATGGTGGAAATCCGTTCACGGGGAGCGGGATAAAGCTTGTTGATTAAAAAAGGACCAATGGTAATCTTCCATCTGTAGAACGGTTCTATCTCAGTCATAACACCATTTATGCACAACGCATTTTTATTGCAAATTATCTACTCTATATTTTGGAACTTCTGTCTGTCTGTGTGTCTGTGCAATAGACTCGAAAACTGCTCGACCGATCCGACTCAAATTTGGTATGTACGCCTACTTTGATACGGGGAACAACATGGGTGGGTCCAATTTCGCGTGCGACTGTGTCTTCGACCTCGCTCATATAGGGATGTTTCTGGACCTCGACCGATCCGACTCGAGTTTGGTATGTAGGCCTATTTTGATCCCGGGAACAACATGGGTGGGTCCAATTTCGCGTGCATCCGTGTCCTTTACCTTGCTCATATAGGCATGTTTCTGGACCTCGACAGATCCGACTCGAGTTTGGTATGTAGGCCTATTTTGATCCCGGGAACAATATGGGCGGGTCCAATTTCACGTGCGACCGTGTCCTTTACCTCGCTCATATAGGCATGTTTCTGGACCTCGACAGATCCGACTCGAATTTGGTATGTAGGCCCACTGTGATCCCGGGAACAATATAGGCGGGTACAATTTCACGTGCGAATGACCATATGCGCTCATATAGGCATGTTTCTGGACCTCGACCGATCCGACTCGAATTTGGTATGTAAGCCTACTTTGATCCCGAGAACAATATGGACGGGTCCAAATTCACGTGCGACCGTGACCTTTATATCGCTCATATACGCTCATATAGGCATGTTTCTGGACTGATCGAACTGTATATTCTACCCAGGCGGAGGCGATCACATAGAAATTAATAAATAGCCTGACGAAGTCTTGCAAATCAGCTAGTAATAAATAATTATGCAAATTAGCGGACACACCATTTTGCGATTGCTACGCATTAAGACTGGTGCTTATAAAAGGAGTGTTTTCAAGAATTGTCAGGGAATATATGCACGTTCAGTACTTCTACTCTATTCTATTATTTCTTTAGGATCGGTTATTTTCGGGATCAATGTGTTCATAAACATTTGAACGACATTGAATCAATGCGTTAATATGTGTATGAACACATTGAACCAGGGTGCGTGTCTATCGTAGCGTTTTGGAAAAATCGGAAGCAATATAAGGTGTATGTAAATATATGAATGTAATATAAGTATAACATGATATTATAAACATACATAAATGAAATGTTCCACTGACACCAACTGTCACCAATTCAGTAGTTTTTACTGTATTGGCGCTGTTATAGTGGTGACACATGCCAAATGGGAAACAATTTAATAAAATGACATATTTAATATTTATTTCTCAAGGTTTACTTATTAAATCGTCGGTTTGAATTCAGATTCAGGTTTATAGAAAAAAATGTCACCTTGCTCGTAATGCGAAGTTTATACAATAAGCACGGAAAGGAACGTATACGTTATTGTGGTTGAATGATGGTAATATGGTTTGGGGTTAGTGGTTTGGAACAAAAGCGTGTAAGGCCACCAAATTATTGATGAAATTTCAAAGCTGTCACTCTCCGGGTATTTCCGATATTCTCATATCTGAAAATGTATAAACAAAAGTTTTCTAAATAAACAACTCCTTGACAAACAGACAGACCTTTGAAATTAAAAAAATGTGCGTTAAAATATCCAGCAGGTGATAGTCCCCATCAATTAACACAGTAACTTATAATATATCATAATATAAGATTAGGTTCACCTAGATGGTGTGACATATAAAACTATTAATATACACAACACTACATGTATCCTGGTCCTGTTTGTATTTAAATTGCACTAAATATTAAATATGGTCTATTTCTTCATATAATATGGTCTATTTCTTCATATTACTATTTTACGACAGACCGTTCAGGCGAAATCTGTTTACTAGAGCTCTTTAATTGCTATGAATTTACAACGAATAGTTAAATGTAGTCATAACTCTATCCGTGCGAACTGCGCTATAAGAACTAAAAACAAATAGTTATGTTTCCGGTAACGTAAGGAAGAATAGTATGGTTGGACGGGCGAAAATTAATTAAATTATTATACTTCCATGATGTAACCAAGGGAGTATATTGTTTTTCTATTGGGGCCGTTTTCTGTTTAATTGGAAATGCTCCGAAACGAATGGCAGTAGGAAAGCGAAATCTCGAGCGAATGTAGGTATCTAAGGTCTACTGAAAATGCAGTATCCGGATTTTTGCTCAATGTTTTTTTCAGGGAGTTATCTCCCTCTTACGATTATTGTTCAGTATTATTATTATTATACTGGACAATTTTGCAAGCACTATTTCTCGGAAAGTATGAGTAGCACACTAAAAGTTTGTACGAACTATGTTAGAGATAACGAGTTCTAACTAATCGTCATATAGCTAATATTGTCCGCGTATTCCCCGCGGAGTTATCTCTCTTTATCTGAAAAAACTTAATTTTAGCATCTCGGAAATTATGAGTAGATCATCGAAAATTGGACCGTATGCACACCTCGATATGCCCACTGGCTACCGACATCAACAATCGTGTCAGCGCTTTACCTGCGGAGTTACCGCCCATAGATAGCCACGCCTCTAGTTGATAGTTCTTAGCTGTTCGTGTCACTCCAGATAACTGAATTTGGTTGTCCGCCATGTTGATCGTTGTCTGTTCACCCGTTATTAATCCCAGTTTCAGCAATAAAAAAGTTGCGACCAATCACCATATACTAGGATGTATTAACCCGTTTATTTCTAGAGAAATATTTTGACTACACTTTCCGAATAGGAAGAGTGATTTGGACCCGAATGTACCGCTTAAAAGTTTTTCCCCCTGGAATTTCCACTATACTAAAATGCACCTATTTTTCTTGCCAAAGTCCAAACGGGCTAATGAAGGAGCGAAGTAATGCAGGAGCAGATACGTTGGTATACTGTAGGTACGCCCACAAAGTCTCACCGCTCTACTCTATAAACAACATGCCCAACGGAGAGTGCGCATCGTGGTGGGTTGAGACTTTTTGAAAATTCCACAAAAAATCGTGAAGGAAAACCTTTTGCACAAATCAATCAGAAATATTTTTTTTCCACGAGTGCATCTGATGGATAGTCTCCTCGCGCAACCTTTTGCTATTTTGTAATTTTTAGAGCGAACGGTTTTGTGTGGCAACATTACAGAACGTAAATACGTATACGTAATGTGTGTATCAATAACCTATTTTTAGCGCCAAATTGAAAAGGGCTAATGAAGGAGCTAGGTTAATGCATGTGTATGTGCTTCGGTATACTGTAGGTACGCCCCCAAAGTGTGACCACTCTATTATAAATGCAACATTCCCAACGGAGAGCTCGCGTCGGGGTGGGTTAAGACTTGGCAAATTCTACCGAAAATCAAAGGGGGAAAACACTCCAAAAATCAAACATTGAGATACAAACGTTTTGACTAGTGGATGTGGTTAGTATTATCCCACGCGCAACTTTAATGCGATTTTCTAAGTGTTAGAGTGGACGGTTTACTCCTGGTATAGCGTATAACGTTGTTAACATGTGATATGTATTGCTCTAATTCAAACTCTATTGTTGACGCCAAATCCAAACGGGCTAATAAAGGAGCAAAGCTAATGGATGTGCAGGTATATCAATATACTCTAGGTACGCCCCAAAGTTTCGCCGTTCTACTATGAAAGCAACCTGCCCAAAGGAGAGCGCGCGTCGGCCCCCGTGGTAGGTCGAGGATCTTGGCAAATTCAACCGAAACTCGTCAAGGGAAAATATTCGAAAAATCGCGAATCGAGATATTTAGTTTTGACCAGTGCACGTTTTTGGTAGTATCTACGGCAACATACTGCGATTGTGATTGAGTTATCCAAATAAGTATTACTGACTCTATCAATTGAGAAGCGCGTATGGAACAGAGTGCCCCATTAAAAATATTATCCGAGGCAATGTTCGGGTCATCACAAAGGCTAGAACTAACATATACATTTCAACAATATGATCGTAAGAATATTGTAGATCCACTATGAACCTATTGTTACGAATATATGTTGAGTAACAGGTATTGGGGCACCATGTATTATCTTTGAGATATCTAAATGCATTCAATCCACATCCTTAAGAGGCAGGTAAAGTGGCAACATTTGAATGGGGAATTCAGTGTTAAGTTTTGATAAAATATATATCGAACCTCACAAAGCGCAGGTGAACATATAGCCTTTTGGAAAGTTTGAAGACTGATCTAGTGACAACGCGAAGCGGATTTTCACCCCAGGTTGGATATTATTGGACATTATTAAAAAGTAGATTTCCATTTCCATCAAATGTCACAAAACAAAACATAAGATGAAAAATAAGCTTTGCGTTGTCATTAGATATATGCTAAAACATTCCAACAAGACATGAAGTATTATTATACGGTTTGTAAATATTGAGTAATCTTGTCTTGAAAATTAACACTGAATTCCCCATTTAAATATTTAAGATTTTCCCAAGCGGATCGTTGGTGTGTTATACTGGAGATTCCGTATGCGTCTAACGACAACAAAATTGCTTCTTTGCCATCTGCTCCTGGGTAGCCAGTGTTTTCGCGTACAAACTCCATAGTATTCATGCTTCAAACCGCCAGGATTATCTGATTTAATATACTTAGCTTGAAACGAGCCATGGGAGTTTGACAGATGAATGAAGATACTTTGAGCAAGAACGAATTTACCTTCGATTCAATTGTCGAAAGTAATCTTAATTCTCGATTAATGAGAGCAATTATGCAACACAAATATTGGCTCATTAAAAGATTCATAAATGATTAACATACCAGTGTTAAAGCAAGTAGGCATACATCAGTAACCTAGTCCGTGTATACAGGCATATGGTCGAATAGCGACGGATATCTTCTCATTATGGATAGACGTGGAAAACCAAGCCATCGTTAGAAATTCATATTGAGGAATATGTATATCAACAAAATGTGGTGAGCGAGCATCTGGGGCGATCAGACTTTTCGTTAAGAGGGAGGATAAAGTGGCAATATTTAAATGGTTAATTCAGTGTTAATTTTCAAGACAAGATTACTATATTTACAATATTTACAAACCGTACAATAATACTTCTTGTCCCCACATCCGGTTGTAACTAGCAATCTGATTGGCTACAACGCCGCGTTTAAATCACCATCTCCCCCGCCACCCTTAACAGCGGGGTATAAGAGAACGTGCGCCAAACATCGGGGGTATTTGAGCACGTGAAACATCGGGGGTATATGAATGACCCTTGAACTGGCAGTTTCCACCAATCGTGACGTTGCTCTCGCACGCCGAATTTGACGTCACCTGACGCCGGGTCCTTAGGTCAGCTACTGAATTATTTCGGTCAATTTGGCCGTTTACTTCATGGCTGTTTTTCATCTGACGTGTGTGTCGGGATAAATGTTGTGGATGATTTATGTAAATGTTAGCCCAAACTACATTTCCAAGTAACGATGGTTTTGTTGTTTATTTTGAGGAATAATACCGCGTCAGATGAATTCAGCCCAAATATGTTAACAGTTGTCGTGTCAAACATTCGCAGTAGGTTAGCGTTATTTAGTATTTGTGGATGTCCTTTAACATGGGGAAAATAGACTACTGCGCTTGAACGAGCATGTGAATTTGTCGTTTTTAATGTATAGCAACTTGATAATCAATAACAGAGGCATTCTCTGTCAAATAAGGTCGCTCTATTTACGATACCAATTGGGGAACTTTGTAAATTAAATTACGCGTAAATCAGCGTAAACGTTTACCTGCTGCAAATAGAGAAGGTGTCGGAATCGGCGTACTCGCCCCAGGGCTAACTCGCCCCAATCGACGTGTGCCAACTCGGAATAAAAGGCCAGCTCGGAATAAAAGATGTATACGGGGTGCTATATGGCGTTTGGTCCGTTGTTTCACAATGAATATTATTGAAATTTGGTGTATATGTCCGGGCTGGGAGATGGAATACAACAACGTTTGAATTGTTTTTAAATTTACAAATTTGTTGATTTTATTCATTTTTTTTTTCGTTCTGAAACCAGCTGAAACACACTATAAAGTGTATATAATATAATAACGAACACGAGACATACATAATTTATAAACTGTTAACAAAAGATATCAAATTCAATACATGACAAAGATGACTCAGTGGAGTTTATAAAGTGAACATAAAAACATTGAGGTAAGAATCTTTTTAAGGAATGCAACTTTATTTAATGATAATAAACACATAAATTAAAATAACAAACATGAGACATACATGATTTATAAACTGTTAACAAAAGATATCAAACTCAATACATGACAAAGATGACTCAGTGAAGTTTATAAAGTGAACATAAAAATATTAAGGTAAGAATCTTTTTAAGCATTACTAAACAGTCCACTTCACTCATCCGATCATCACCAAACTTCATATTTATCTTGATATTGATCTATCAGATGAGAGCTATCAAATATTTTTTTAATTTTATAGGAAAAAATGGTCGCCAGCGGCCATATTGCATTTACGTTATATGTTATCGCGTCATGTCGATATCTAGTATTACTTAGAAATTTCACCTTTCCAGATTCATAATTGCTCCATTGACTGTAACAGATGGAATTATTCCCCTCTTCGGATAGAGTGTCACTGAAACTTTATTTTGTCAGACTGTCTGTATAGTCACTGATTATATATGGCAATAATCTGTAATAAGATGTAGCACAATTTTATTTTATATTTACATGCAGTGCTGTTTTTATACAACAATTCTACCCCCCCCTAGATCATCATGTGATCGACGATACATCGCGCGAGGACCTGGTTGAATTAAGGGGGGTTTTATCGATAACTTCTGTCCCCAAGCTAGATTATACTTATGACATTTAATGGCATGTTTCTAACGTGGAGGGTTAGATATACTTGAGACACCACCACTCTTCAATTCACACCAAGTTCTCAGCTGTCATATTCGTATATTAGAACCCAACTATAAAAGATGCCTACCGTTTGAGAAACCTGATTGAGTCTCCCACTAGTGTAACAGAAACTACTAGTACCCTCATCGACCCCATTCTAGTCAGTGAAGATGTTGTTTCTTACCATGCTTATGTTTTGGATCTCGGTATATCAGACCACTATGCAGTATATTAATACGTTGCCGTTGAGTGTAGTCCACAAAAGTCATTTTATCGTACTGTTTGGCAGTACCGAAATGCTGATTTTGAACGAGCTCGGTCACTGATTTTTGAACTAGATTGGAATAACATTCTGAAAGGTACTGAAGACATAAACTCGGCGACCTGTGTATTCTCTAGAAAATTTCTCTCAATAATGAGAGAAACAGTTCCCAGATAGAAAGTTCTTATTCGAAAAAACGACAGGTGTTGGTTCAATACTGAACTAAGATCTGTCATCCGTAGTAGAAATCGTTTACGCCACATAGCCCAAAAATCGGGGAAACCGAAAGATTGGATCAGGTACAAAAAGAGTCGAAATTCTGTGAATAACATGAAAAAGTATGCAAAAGCTAAATTTGACCAAGATCTCGAGACTTCAATAAAGTCCGATTCATCAGCAAATTTTTTTTGGCACATTGTCAAAGAGCTTCTTGATAATGCACCGAACTCCTGCATTCCACCCCTGCGAAACAGCAGCGGAAATTTGGTGTTTGATGACGATTCCAAAGCCTGTCTCCTTAATGAAAAATTTGTTGCTAATTCAGATATCGACAATTCTAAATGCAACCTTCCTATTTTCCGAAAAAAATGTGATAATAATATATCAGATTTACCTGTCACGATCGATGATATAACTGAAGCCATACAATCGACCAAACCAAATAAGGCACACGGTCACGACGGAATTACCGTTCGCATGTTACTAGGAACGATTGACCGAGTGGTAGTCCCTCTTCGCATTTTATTTTTAATGTCATTTGAATCGGGATGCTTTCCAGATTCTTGGAAACAGGCGAATGTTATTCCAATTCATAAAAAAAAACGACCGATCCGCTACTGACAATTACCGACCAATCTCACTGTTACCCGTTCTTGGAAAGATCTTTGAAAAAGTGGCATTGAAATACCTTTCCAAACATTTCTTTAATAACGGATTAATATATGATTATCAGTCCGGTTTCATTCCTGGCCACAGCACACTATACCGGCTGCTGGAAATACAACACTCCTTGTGCCAGGCTCTCGATCAGAAATTGTGCACATGTGCTATCTTTTGCGATATCTCCAAGGCTTTTGAACGAGTCTGGCACGAGGGGCTGTTATTTAAGCTTGAACAATGCGGAGTCAATGGACGACTTCTGGCCTGGATTAAAAATTATTTATCTAACAGGACACAACGAGTAATAGTTGGACAAACATTTTGGAGTCCCCTGCAACTGAAAGCAGGAGTGCCCCAAGGATCAATCCTTGGCCCATTCTTCTTCCTAGTTTTTATAAATGATATACATGAGAATTTAATATCTTTCACGCGTATGTACGCCGACGACACGTGTTTTACCTCATTCGAAGACGCTAGTACCTTATGTGAACAAAATCTGCAAACAGACGTAGAAAGTATATCTGTGTGGTCCAAACAATGGCTGGTACAATTCAACTCTTCCAAGACAAAAATAATAAATTTTTCCCTCTCATCTAATTATAATACCCTAAGTGTCGCAATGGACGGTCAGTTAATAGAGCAGGTGGACACACATAGACACCTTGGTGTGTTTCTTCAGTCTAACCTCAATTGGGACAAGCAAATAGAAAATTTGTGTGGACGCCTAAGATATCGCCTATCGCAATTGAGACGATTGAAATTCACAGTTAATCGGCGAACCTTGGAATGTATGTACAAAACCTTTATTTTGCCACTTATGGATTACGGAGATGTAATTTGGGCTCACGCACCGAATACCCTTCTTGTAATGCTTGATCGGATACATTATGATGCTGCTCGAATTGTTAGTGGGTTAAATAAATCTGTTTCGAATGAAAAACTCCTCACTGAAGTAGGTTGGCCTACACTTTACACCAGACGCGAACACCATAAATTTAATACTTGGCAGAAAATAATTCTTGGTAAAGCTCCCAATTACCTGAGTACACTTTTGCCGACATTTGCTAAAGATCAGTCTACCTACTCACATCGATACCCATTATTATTCCTACAGAAACGCAACAATACAGAACATTTTAAATCGACCTTTCTGCCTGAGATGGTAATTAAATGGAATGCAGTGGTAATAAATGGTTCATCTGATCGCACCAAAACCGACATATTGAAATTAATGTATGACAAATTGCCTATATTCCCCCCAAAACCGCCGCCATACTTCAATTCAGGCACTCGCAAATGGAACATCGTGCACACCAAGCTAAGGAATAACTGCAGCGATTTAAATTTTGATAAACTTGAAAACTATATTTCTATAACAGCTCACTGTCAATGTGGGTTTTATATTGAAGACGCCTCACATTTTCTCTTCCAGTGCCCGTTATTTGAAGAGAGTCGCTTAATATTCATCCAACGCCTTTGGCGAAATGGAATTTTCGTTCATAGGATTGAAGATATCCTCTTTGGTCAAAGCAACCTATCCAATACTTTAAATGATAAATTGTTTCGCAATACGCAAACTTTCATTGCATCATCGGGTAGATTTCATTGACGGAAAACCTTTAAAATCCTAATAAGCCTATATATTCATACATTCCCCATATTGCCATCAAAATACTCGGCTCAGCTCGCCATAGGACCTACATCCCATCCTTGATATCTGTCTACTCACTTCATACCTCACCCTCATTCTCGACCCTCCTCGTGTTTTAGGTACTACATTCCAATTATAAGCTAATATTGAGTCCTACATAATTACATATATAATTATTAATTTGCGTTTCAATATTGTTAAGGGAGAGGAGCAATATTCTAAGTTGAATAACTTGTGCTCCCATCCCTTTTGATTAACTCATATCTTATTTCATATTCAAATTTGTTAAATGTATTATGTAATGAGGGTCAAATAAAATATGTTCAAACAAACAAACAAACCCATAGCCATTACATGATATATGGTTTATTTTGTGTATACTAGTAATATTGTTATTTTCAGTACCTTTATATACCAGTACTGTGTATAACAATGCATATAAATTAATCCATGTATACATGTATATTGATTCAACGGATTCAGTGGTTTTGTCCATCAGTCTATCAAATTTGCGGGGAAAACATGGCCACAAGCGGTACACCCTGCTAAATTTCGAATTTGAATCAATTGGCGCACCCTGCAGACAGCTTTTATTGGAGAACTTTTTCTCATGTGGATATTTTGGGTCACCGCTAGATGTGAGCCATATTTTGTTCTCAAACTGTCCTTGTGAAGACATCACTGCCAGAGGTGATCTTGAATTTTACTATTTTTATGGCTAAATAATTTGGTTGATCCTACAGTCGACACCCCTTGTCCGATCGTCACCAGATTCCACAATGATCTTCTGGATAACCAGGGTGAGAGTAATCTAATTTTCCCGAATTTCGTTAAAAAACATTACCACAGGCAGCAATTTTGTATCTTACTGTTTGATCCTCTTTTGCATGACTGAATTGTTTAGCAACTGTACAGACATATCCCTCATCTGATAGTCACCAAACTTCATATTGATCTTCGGGCTGACAACTAGATGGGAGCTATCGAATGCTTTGAATTTTTTTGGAAAACATTGTCGCCAGCAGTCATCTTCTATTTTGGTTTGTATATACATGTATATCTCTTCATTCGGATAGCCAGTATTATGTAGGTACTTCAACTTTCCGCATTCCTGTCATCATTTGAAATATAAAAATTTACCTGATACATGCACCCTTCAAAATTTGTTTCGTCGTATCTATTTTAATGACCCGTATGGTAATATTGATACAGATATATTTGTCAAACATTTCTTTGTACAATATACAGGTATTTAGTTTGTAACTAAATCTAGAAATATATAATAGTAGCTGGTGGACCATACTTCGTCCGGGATGTTCCCCTCTGACTTTCGGAGAATTGCGCGATTTAACCTTGAATTGACCATTTTAAAGATGAACGTCATGTCGGGTCACGATTTGACATGTCCAAAACACTCCCCGGACAAAAGTCACGACAAAAGTACCCGTCGAAATCCGCCCGGCTTTACCCGATTTGACCTTGAATTGACAATTTTGAATGTCAAGATCAGGTCAGGGTCATGATTTGACCCACCCGAAACACTCCTGGGACAAAAGTAACAGTAGGTTTTAAATTTCGTTGAAATACTTCCGTTTTACCAGATTTGACCTTGAATTGATCTTTTTGAATGTCAAAGTCAGGTCGGGATCAAGATTTGACCCGTCCAAAATACTCCCTGGAAATAATTTCCCATAGGTATCAAATTTCGTCAAATCTGTCCGGCAGTTTTCCCGGCCATAGCTAACAGACAAACATACAGACAAATGAACTAGCTGATGTACTCGACTTCGTTCGGACTATTTAGGGATTTTTTTGTGATCGCCTCCATCTGGACAGTACCCAGTATATACAGCGTCTGGTCAAACTATTGTTCAATTGGTCCAGAAACATGCCTATATCAACACGTTCGAGAACATGGTCCCATGTGGAATTGGACCCGTCCATATTGCTCCCGGGATCGAAGTAGTCCTACACACATTTTTTTAGTCGGATCGGTCAAGGTCCAGAAACATGCCTATGAGCGAGGTCAAGTTGACACGTTAAATACCAAATCCGAGTCGGATCGGTCGAGCAGTGTTAGAGTTTATAACACATACACACATGCATTCACGCATACATACAGACAGGTGTTCCAAAATGTATAATCGATAGCTACAACAATTCTATGGTAGATAGTTCACGGCCGACCTGATGCATGCATCTTAGTTTGCTTGTTTTGATTGATTGTTTATTTCAAAGTCGTCAATTAAGGCGAAACATGCTATAACATATATACAATATTTACAATATTTACAATAGGTCACAAAAAACAATTGTTACACAATCATACATATATTAATATATAATATGATAAATGTATAGATATATCGTAATATGTATTATAATATCTTATATATATTATATTATAATTTAATCCTTTATAATATCATTATCATAATATTTTGCCTGAAATAATTATTCACGGATATAAATAATGCACTTAATCACACGTTTTTCAATTTGGAATAATCGGCTCAGTCATATTTTAATTTTCTTGATGCCAATTTGATAAAAATACTAACTTTTTTCAGTAATAGGTGATTTTCCAAAGATAATAGTCTTTCGAATTTTTCTTTCGTGGGATTCTCCCAGTAATATTTCGGGATATAGTCTGCTCGAATTATCTGTAATTCTTTGCAAATAATAATAAAATGGTATTCATCACCCGTGCCATCACCGCAAATATCACAGGTTTTGTCACCATTATCCACAGATTTAGATTTCCATCTTGTATATTCGACGGGCAGTTTTATATTTGCGGTTCTAAATTTTAGCAGAATGTTTGCTAAGTGAGCCGGTAAGAAACTTAGATAGCGACCCATGCCCGGCCTCGTTTTAATACTCATATAAAAACGTGCTCTAGATGAGTTTGCATTCTGCATTTCAGTAAATAGTTCTGTTGTGTGTCGCTCAATAAGCTCTGATTTTATATTTCTAATTTCAGCCTTTGTTACACCTGACTGATTTGTCCATGCTCTTTCTATGTTAAGTTCTTTCAGTGTTTTAGAAATAAAAAATAGCCATGGGCTATTGAAGGAGCCATCAGAATTGTGATCCAATTCTTTAACAAGAATATATATATTTTTTGCAAGTTCTGAGCCATCGTGTGATAGTAGTTTGGACCAGTAAGATAGTGCTCTACACTTTATCTCAATGGACAGAGGGTGTCTGCCAAATTCACCGTAAACCATATAATTTGGTGTACTTGTTTTCAGATTCCTATAATTTTGCAGTATTTAAGATGAAGCGATTCAATAATTTTAGTTCTTTCGTGACACCAAATTTCACTCCCATATAATAGGATGGGTACTATCATGCAGTCAAATAGTTTTAACATAATATCGATTGGAAGCTTGAGAGATCTCACTTTGTTTAGTAATCCATACATTGCTCTTGTGCCAATTGTAACTATTTTTTTCAAATTTTGGCAAAATCTTCCATTGTTAAAAAAGGTTACTCCCAAATATACAAATTCTTTAACTGTCTCGAGTTCTTGACCTCGATATCTGAACGTTGGAATTGGTTTGGGTAACTTATTACTAAATATTATGACTTTAGTTTTTTTTGTATTCACTTGTAACTTCCAAGCATCTGCATAATCTGCAAATGCTTGGAGAGAACGGTGCATATTTTCTTCTGTATCAGACATTAATACTGTGTCATCTGCATAAAGAATACAAAACAATTTTATGTAACATCCCACATTTTCAATATATAGTTCATCTAAATAACTCAAATTTTGTATTGCACAATCATTCACAAAATCTTGGATGTCGTTAATGTACAAGGAAAATAAAAAAAGGTGACATTATTTCCCCTTGAAAAAGTCCCACATTACTAACAAAAAAGTCTGATATGTTGTGACTGTCTTTTACACATGTTTTTATCTTACCGTACATATTTCTAATGACATTAAGTATTTTTCCGTTGATATTGCATTGGGCTAATTTCAGCCATATTGCATCCCTCCATATGGTATCAAAAGCTTTTCTAAAATCAATAAATGTGCAATATAATTTTTTCCCACTTTTTAGGTATAGGTTGATTACACTGTGTAAAACAAATATGTTATCTACGGTTGAGTGGGATTTTCTAAATCCCGTCTGATTTTTTAAAATTAGTTCATGATCATCTGAAAAAGAAACCATTCTATTGTTTAGAATGGCTGTAAATACTTTAGAAAGACAGCTTAAAAGTGTAATTCCCCGATATGAATCCGGCATAGTTCGGTCACCAGACTTTTTATATATAGGTTTTATCATCCCGACGGCCCATTCCCGGGGGTAGTTTCCAGATTCCAAGATTAAATTGAAAAGTAAGGAATAAATGGGCATCATTTTCTCAACAGAAGCCTTCAGATATTCATTTAAAAGCCCGTCGTGACCAGCGGCTTTACTGTTTTTCAAATTGAAAATTACAGATTTAATTTCTTCTTCGGTTATAGCGTTATTTAGATAACTGTCATGGAGCGACGACTCATTTAATTCATCTATATAATTACCTAGATTATCAGATTCGTCTGAGTCGTTTAAGCTTTTAAAATAATCAGAAAATATCTCCAGATCTAAGTTCGTGGTGTTATTTTGAAATTTATTATTGGATAATTTATTTAGTTTATCCCAGAATGCCTTGCTGGAACTATTGCTGTAACTCTTCAGTTCAGAAATATCCGCATCTCGCTGATGTTTTATTTTCGAATCCACAGTTTTTCTATAAAGAGTTCCAGCGTTTTTCATATGTTGTTTGTTTGATAATGATTTTTCTCTATTATATAGTCGTTTTGCCTTGTGAAAAGCTTGTCTCTTTGACTTACATTCATCATCAAACCAAGTTTGATTTGGTGGTTTATGTATTGTTTTCCTGTTATTTGGATTGTAAGTTCCAAATGTGTTTTTTGCGGAATCCAATAAAATACACGTTACATCCTCGCATATTTCATCCACTATGGATTGATTACACGCAGACCCAGTTTCAGGTCGCCATTGTTCTAATTTTTCAATTACTTGATTAATTTTATTGTGATCAAGATTCACAGCGAAATCATTTCTCTTGTCAGGATCCCATTTTTTTATTTTACGATTTGTTTCGGGATCCACATTTGTAGTTATGAGAGGACCATGGGCTCCCACATCGTGACGAGCGTCAAATTTCAATTATAAATGGAGTGCGTTGTGAATATCTGAATATAGGGGAGAAAACTCGTTCACCCGAAAATTCTCTATTGTTCGCAATAGATTAATATTGCCCAAAGCGTAATCAATTACACTCTTATCTGATGACGTAAGTTTACCATGGCCATTATCTTCCCCAAATCGTCCGTTAACAATAAATATAGATGTCGATTCACAGAACTTAATCAATTTATACCCGTAGCTGTTACTTTTCCCCTTATCCTCGGAGCAGCGTTTATTTATGGGAATACAATTTGATTGAGATTCGAGGTGTATATAGTCAAAAAGTGATTGAGTATTCGTGGCGTCCGTAATGTGTTGTAAATCAGTGAAGTTAATTGAATTGTTAAGTTCGCACATGTTGTTTGAGCGAGCATTCATATCTCCGCAAATCAGAAGCAGCTCGTCATCGCGACGCAAACGGCGTATATCAGTTTCTAACTCAATTGGCCAATCGTCGTTACAATACCTTGTGTTTGTCGGTGGAATATACACCGCACCTATAAGTAAGCTTCGTGAGTTCAATTCGCGATCCGAATCAACACGTACCCAGGCCGCATTTTTAGCTTCCGATTCAACTACTGTGATATATTTGATAATCTGCGTGTTTGCGGCTATTAAAATACCACCACAACGTACACCGGTTCCAATGTGTTTTCCCTTGGTTACACAAATTTCAAAATTCGGTATACTGATATCATCTTCTATGAAAGCTTTGGTTTCACCCAAGCATAAAATATCGTAGTTGTTTAACATATCCACAAATTCACGATACTGCAGTCTTTTTTCAAGGCCACATACGTTTAACGAAAGCAGTGTTAGAGTTTGACCAAATTCAATTTCATTGTTATCGGTTGATTGGGGGCGAGCACTATTGCGCTCAAGATCAGATTCGAGATAATCCAATTGCTTCTCTTCATCGTGTCACGTAACACATTTCCATATTCACCTAGCCTGTCCGATATGAAACTATCATCCAGCTCCACAGGGGCGTCAATAACAGTAACTAGGGTAGCCACTTTTCCTAGTTCTTGCATTCGAATGCGTCTGTTACCAATGAGAATATTTGTCGACAACAACTCATATTTTGCTTGTTCGGTTGTCAGAGTTACATAGCACTGATTTCGCGTTATCTGAATTGCAAATACAGTTTCTCTCTCTATAGCATATTCACAAGCGCTGAGAATATCTTCGCGCGTCAGGCGCTGGCGTTCATTTTTTCCAAACGTTACAGTTAATTGCCTTTTCGCTTTGAGGGAGGCTGTCGCCATTTTGTTGTCAATGTAAACAAACACTGTTTATTGCCAATAATTCGACTACTCACACTAGTTTGAATCGTTTTTATCCAATATAACAATCAGAGATCTGAATAGTCCTTAGTATATCCATTTTTGTGCATTATGATTGCATCAGAACAATTTAATTTCAAAACATTAACGGAGCGAAAAATTCAGCACATTGCCGCCATTATCACGTGACCTTTAGTTCTTATTGGTGTTAATTAATCGGATAACCTATGAAAAACACACTTAAATTAAGGAGACATGGTTATTATTGTGGGGACAAAATCGTTATCTCCGGCAACATCGTGGGGTACATGGAGATTTAATACCTGGATGTCTCTTTTTGAACCCATCGGCTCCGCCTCGTGGTTCAAAATCGACATCCAGGTATTAAATCTCCATGTACCCCCGATGTTGCCGAAGATAACTAATAATGTCTTGTTGGAATGTTTGAGCATATATCTAGTGACAACGCATAGCATATTTTTCATTTTATGTTTTGTTTTGTGACATTTGATGGAAATGGTAACCTACTTTTTAATAATGTCCAAAAATATCCAACTTTGATGAAAATCAAAATACCGCTTCGCGTTGTCACTAGATAAGTGTTCAAACTTTCCAAAAAGCTATATGTTCACCTGCGCTTTGTAAGGTGAATATCAATATTTTCTCAGCAATTAACACTGAAATCCCCATTCAAATGTTGCCACTTTACCTGCCTCTTAAGGATGTGGATTGAATGCATTTAGATATCTCAAAGATAATACATGGTGCCCCAATATCTGTTACTCAACATATATTCGTAACAATAGGTTCATAGTGGACCTACAATATTCATAGGATATTGTTGAAATGTATATGTTAATTCTAGCCTTTGTGTGTGATCCGAACCTTGCCTCGAAATTTAGTGACGGATAAGAAAATTGCTCAAAACATAAGTGTAGGTGTGTTCCACTTCACGTGAAGGTAAACTGGTGCTTCGTGATCTGCTATGACATGTATTTACATTTCGACATTAAATAACCGTATTGAGTTGGTGGCTTGGGTAATATTTTTTAAATGGAACTCAGGTCCAATACGCGCTTCTCAATTGATAGATTCAGAAATTATTTGGAGCGGGACTGATATATCACCCATCAAAGGCCCTTAGTTGAGCCACTAAAAGTTCCCATTAAAACTCTTTAAAACGCCCATTAATACACGTGTAATATCCCTTACTATGCCAGTGTACAAATGACTAATAATAATTAGTGTTTTATTAAAATATTCCTGAGTATATATTTATACTGAATGAATGCAGTCCATCATGACCATTATTTTGTTCAATGTAATATCCATGAACAGAAGACCCATTTTAATGGTCATTAAGACTCATTACACACAGTGGCTATAAATAATCGATATGCATGTACACTGCTCTTGTGTTTCACTATGCGGCAGTGCTTTCAGCAATACATACCCTCCCCCAGACCGTGTCATGAATGTCTACTCTATCGATGCCCACAAAGAGCACACTCCAGCAGTTCAGAACATTGGAACGGACTGACGGGGAACTTTATAACTTTGAACAAAACAAGGGAGTTAATGTTTCTTAATTGATACCCGTTTCTTAATAATGTATTTTACAGTTGGTTAAGGTTCCAGTCCGAGACTGTGATTGGACGAATGTTGTGAGTTTGAGTCGCTTACAATCACCGAATTCTTCTCGGACAATCAATTCAATGATTATTTTGAAAGCGGCTCACAAAAGGTCGTTTAATCATGCAATCTCGAGCTGGTGCCACCCTACTGTGAAATAGATTATTAAGGTTTTAACAAATAAATTCTGCGTTAAGTTATAAAATTCCCCCGCCACAACATGTCAGATCATCAAGCAGTTCCCACGTTTTGAACATGTGGTGTATGATCTCTACGGGTGTAGTCTCAATAGGGATTCATGGCATGAACTAACCCCCACTATAGGATCCTTGGGCATTCTTTCTAAAATATTTTAGAATTCTTTGGCAAGATTGACCAATAGTGGTAACAAAGTAGAAGAAATACTCAATTGAAAATTTAACCTTAAAAAGTATTTGCTCACTGAAACAATACTTTAGCCCATAGAAATCATAACTACAAATACGGTACATGCACAACTACTTCATAAACTGTAATAATTACAAATACAATACAAATGCAGAATACGACCTCACTCCAAAAGCCCTTGTGGGATACCAAATATACTGAGGTTCCGGAACTTTTAATTTTTTTATTATATATTACATGAGGTATCACAGGTCCAAATTTAGGTGAACATGGCTTCCGAAACACTTTTTCAATTAACTAATTTTGTTGACAGTTAGTTCCACCTATTCGTTAGAAAATATTCTTGAAAACCAACATCTATAAACTATGGTAAGGCGAAACAAGAAAATCCAATCCAAAATTAAAAGACTGATCTATGTTGTCAGTGTTCAAAATGTCAATATGCCCGTCAGTTGACTTATATAAATTAAAATAACACATGTTCATCAAAACATCGGGCTACCCAACCGAGAATAGCAACAGTGGTGAATTAAGATAACACACATTGAGCATACTGTGTCCGTTTTTTGACAATACGATTTATAAGTCCCAACATATAACATTAATTGTTTCTTCTTCGTCTGTTCTTAATGATGTCGATAAAGAGATTTCGACAAGCGATTAGAATAAGCGAATATTGGCTGCGAAACCGACTGATATTTGAACAAACATTGCATGATTTAGGTGACTTTGTTGAGCTGATATGGATAAATTGGTTACCATGTTTAAACGGGTCGAGTATGACGCTTTCGTGGGTAGCCGGAGTAGAGATTCGCAGCATGATCTAAATGAAAGCATGATGGATATTGCTACATGTATCACGGTCCAGTTTCGGGAGTCATACTAAATATATACGAACTGCAAATGACACACAAAGACTCGGGGCTGCGAGTGTTCTCCATACAGCATGAGACATAATGAGACAAACAGCATGAGACATAATGAGACATAAAGAGCGTTATTTGTTAGTTTATTCCAGATATGGCGAAACGTAATGAGCTTTTCCAACACATATGTGCGGAAACTGAAACATGATTTCAGTGTACATGAAACATGTAGATATCTATTTCATACAATTATTGACATTTCTAATCCCTCCTTCCGTATACATATACATTTCAGATGGAGGTTAAAATAAATTATGTTCGTTTATTTTTCCAGATTGCCCCGCAGATAAAGGATATACTCTGTACTGGAATGCATCCTTAAACACTCAAGCTTGCCTGAAATACTTCACCACTGGTGTGAAGCAAGCAGCGGCCAAGTCAACATGTGAAGACGAATCCGCCCACCTTTTATTGATCGACACAATGCCAAAATTGCGACTCATGGGATATCTTAAGGACCTTATCGGATGGCCTAGTAAGACTCACTATATGACATACAATGACAAATATAACCGACCTGGTCTTGTCAATATTAGTTCGTTCGTGCTTATTTTTTCAGATTTGTTATTTAGGAATTAGCAGATTTAAATCACATTGGGGACCGACGCATGTGCAACTTTGAGATTAAATCGGATTTAATTTAACATTGTGATTGCCATATTTTAGCCTTAGACATTTTACAAAAACAATTTTATCCGAGCTTTTTCATTCCAATTGTTTTGATACTTGATTCAGATATTCACCACCATGGGAATCTTCAAACTGCCCAAAGGACCATACGAAACACTCAATATGCATGTACATGCCGACGAAATGTCTTTTCGAGACATGCCACATGTGATATTTTGTCGGGCCCCAAACAATTCAAAGCACCATCAATGATAAACTGAGTACCAAGTCTATTTCTAGTCCTTTGAATTTTGGTCGGACGCAAAAGTCTCCAACGGACCACCTGTGATACATAGCGTCTATATTCCAGTTAATTGTGAATATTTAAGGGAGTCCCAAATACAATGTTTATGATATTTGTTCTCAAATTGGTTTGGATATTCATGTGCGGTTTTAATACTTAAAGTTGCGAATGACACACACGGCGGAAACTTTACCAATTTTAGAATACATACTACCGTTTTTATTGCCAGTCTGACCATTTGTGACGGAGTTATGCCCTTTATCAATCTCCTAAATTGTTTTCAAGTAGAGATATTTTCTTCATGACCAGAAATATAAACCTCTGTGTTCTTAAAAAAGCAAACGCCACAAAAAGCCACACCTTTTTTGTCAAAGTTATGATTATATGTTGATACATGCATTTGAATTGTCTTATTTCAGAAACTCTATGGCTCGACGGAGAAGACAAGCTCACTGAGGGTGAATTCATTTCTTGGAAGGGAGAAGTTATCGATGGAGTGGAGATAATCAGAAACAATGGAGCTTCAAGCGACTGCTTGTCAACCGGCATACACGTATCGACCAACTACACACCGAACGATTTCGACTGCAGGAACACGGCACGGTTTTTGTGTGAAATTATGTGACAAATACAAGTGGCAAAAAATGAGTAGGTTGTGCTTTTATGTTACTGTTATTGTTCCAATTTGACACCGCCATTAATTTTAAGTCAACTTTCCATTTACCAGGTTCAAAAGAATACATGCACTTGCTTGTAATAACTATCAACGTCATGCCTCAGGCATCGGGGAAATCCATAAAATCATTTCTTGAAGTTTACATTGAAAAGCAGGGGGTTCTGCAAAAACAGTTGTAGACACTAGGAAGTTGTTTCGAAGTTGAAAAACTGTGATGCAATTTTTTTCCAATCAACATATTTATCAAAGAGTATTTAGGAAGCATCAAACTATTTGTATTATATGACTTATTAGTTATTGCCACATCAGTTGTTAGTATGCTTATGTCTCTATTAGTGAATAAAGAACACTGTATGCATCATTATATTAACCACTTAACTACAATCCGGTTCCGCTTTCGATGTTCGGTGCGACGTTTTGCAACCAGAAACTTTGCAGTTGAGGGTCGTTTTTGTTGATTACTACTAAATTGTTGGTATCTATATATTAGTATATAGCTTATCGGTTAGTTGTGTTAAAGGTACGGTTGGCCTTGGTGGTGGGTATCCTGTGAAAATATTTCCACTCGTCAAAAACCGCCACAAACAGAAAGAACAACAAAATGTAGACAGACTTTGTCCGTATACAAAAAAGAAATATCGCATAAACAGTATGTTATTGTCATATATTTGACCATTGTTATGTAAACAAAGGCATAAAAAGTTACTTTTCTGGTGTTTGTTTATATTATGATGGTAAACATAAAGAGCGTTCTTTGTTGGTGAATTCCTGATATGGAACGAATAAAGAGCGTTTATGCCATGTGTGTGTGATTAGCCAGCAGCATTGTGCTGTATTCTGTAACACAATCAGACTCTTGCTTATGTAAAATATACTAAATCTTTATGATAACATGCTGTTTACGTGATGGTCATGGTATATATGAACGAAACTGTATGCGTTTTAATTAGTGTAGTGACTTAGCGTCAAAATTTTGTCATATTGGAACGGACTGGCCAAAAGTGCCATTTTTTTATATTATGTCAAGTTAGGTGTGCTCTTTCAGAAAGTGAACTAGAAACAGGTTTCTGATCAATATTAACCCTTGTTTCCAGTATAAATCCAAGATGGCGGCCAAATTCAATCATTATTTCACCATGACGTTCCAACTGGTATACAATTTAAGGCACATGCATAATAAAGGCGTCATTCCATCCGGCATTGTCATATTTTGAAGATATTAGCAATCCAGGCTGACCAAATTTGAAAATTATCACTTTTTGGACCAAAAGCATGAAATTTTGTCATAAAATCATTCTCGTTTCAATTATTTCTGAATAATAAACAGACAATTTCTCAAAACTGTTTCAGTGCAGATCAAAGGTTAAGATCTTAAAAATTTCAGAATAGTATACTGCAAACAAAATATACAATATCTAGGACAAATTCGTAACCATATTTTGGACATTTTGGATTATGTTAACCCTCACCCCAAAAATCATGAAATTTTGTTTTTGTGATAAACATCCGATAGAACATGGATGATAATCTATAAAGGGCACTATTCGATCACATTTCTAAATACTGTAATTGCGATTACACAGACAATGACCAAAGTTGAAATTTACAACTTTTTCGACTAAAATATGCAATTTGGTAAGAAAATCCTCGTCATTTCAAATATTTTGGTCCAATAATTGGTCATTTACAAATAGGATATTTACGATAGTTCAAAATGTTTGGTCTTAAATGTTTTGGACATATATACTGAAAACAATGAATACATTTTCTGTGGTTAATATGTAACAACGTTTCAGAAAATTTGGTTTATGTTACCCCCACCCCAAAAATCACGAAAATGTGACTTGGTTGTAAAGATTCAATAAATCTTTGGTTAAATCTTATAAAGTGAGTTTGTCGATGACAATTAGTCATATATTGTTATGTAACAATCTCATTGACAGTATACTGTTTAAATTTACAATTGTATGCCTAATAACAGCTATATTTTATGGTAAAATAACCATCATTTCAAATATTTTCAACCAATATATGGGCAATTTCTCAAACATTTCCCAAGATCGTATACCACATGCGGCCTTGAAAGTTTCGAAAATGACTGTCGAATACAACACATTTAAAGGTGTATACATGTCATGTCTTGGTGAAATAGAATAAAATTCTAAAAATCTATTATACCATAAATAATTTGAAGGTTTTGACTTATATAATCTACAAATGTAGCATACACGAGGGGGTATATATAGACATGTAGTTCAGATCACAACTTTAATTTGTCTATCAATAATAAACATAACATAAAGATGGTCTATCTTTGTTTATACTCTGTTCTTATTTCAATTCACGTTTGTTATGTTGTACCTGTATAACTATAATGTGCACAGTCTGATCATACCAGCAGATATATAGCAACTCATAGATTGTCATGTTATAATCACCGGTGACCATGTTGATACATTGAACAAATATTTTAGGCATTCTTAATATCACAATTACAACTGCATAATTATGAGCATGGTAAATCAGCTATTGCACATTTGCACCTGTTACAAGTTTGGGATTTGCAACAACACTTGATGAGTTCTGAACACGCAGCTGCAGCTTCTGGTAATGTAGTCCACCATGGTTTACATCCATGATCTTCAACTGTCCATTCCCAGTCATACGGGCCATGTATTGGAATTGTTATGTCATGACAAGTGTACCACAATCCTGTCTGGTTTATGGCTCATTTCATATGCTGTATTAGGGCCCCTTTTGAGCGACAAGTTTTGGAGAATTCTCTTCATATGCCTCGTTATCAGCAACTTTTGACAACCTTTGTTATAATTAATGGTAATGAAACGTTCGAGTTCTTTGAAAATATATGAGGACGAATCTAGTTGAATAAAAGGTTGATTCGCCTATAGAAGAAATGTACATGTATCTGTGAAAACGGGATAATATTTCCATGCTATCCAGAAACGTTTTCTGCCCTTTATATGGAAGAACAAAGTGGTATCAAAACCAGATATCGAATGAAAATTGGGTACTGATAACAATTGTCATCGCCCAGAGCGGAAAATGTGCTGTTGTCATGGTACAATGTTTTAGTTTTGCCTGTTCCTAGAAAAACACATGTATCACCACCACTGTTAGCATCCGTAAACTTTGAAAACAGACCGATGACCATTACCAGGACATCTGTGTCAACAATCCGAGCACGGATGGTCGTCAGCCCACAAGAAAGCGCATGGATAATGTGCGGCACAATTCTAATATCAGCTTCCTCCTGACAACAGTTTCTCAAGATTTACTAGGAAGAATTTGCTATTTTGAGAGTTGACGAACATTCTGTCATGTTTAACACTTTATCATCATGTTCTGACGCATTACTTGTCAGGAATACAAAAAGTTCAAGCTTATTGTCAGAATGACGGAGGAAGTCGTTCCATTTTTTTGGAATCTTAGTTTGGCCACCAACTTTTCGTCCAAGACCTATACCACGATTCTCACTAGTGCTGCCTTTTGTGCTGCCTTCAAAATACCTATCCCACACAACACACATGACATTAACACTTCTTAGTTTGTAGAGTAGAAACTTCATTGGTGACTGTGTAATAATTAAAAGTACATGTAGATCTTATCGCAGGCACAATTATATGCACAAGAACGCCTCCATCAAATATCTTGCACGTACTTCCAATATTTTATTTCTTGTAATAGTGTGTTCGAACAACATTTGGGCAGTTCAAAAAACCCGAAATCGCTTCTCCGCTATTCCAAACGATCAAGTGCAGGAACAGGAGAACATCAAATTGAAAGGAAATGGAGCGTTGATAGGTTTAACAGAGAGCTCATCAACAATAACGAGATGGCTACAACTCCCAGAACCAGATGTGTTTTTCTCTAATGAGAGTCGGCTATCCCCCCCCCCCTTATCAACGGGAGGTAAATTCAAGGGGACACAATCTGATTTGCTGGGATGTATCCGGGAAGCAATTGGAGATATATCGGACCCACCTAAAAATGTTCAGTGCAAGATATTTGATGGAGGCTTTCTTGTGGATATGATTGTACCTGCGATATAGTATCTACTTTTAATGATTACGCCCAGTCACTAATAAAGTTTCTACTCTACAGACTAAGAAGTGTTACTGTCATATATATGTGGTGTGGGACATATGAAACGAGCTGCCTACCAGGTAGGATTGTGGTACACTTATGTCATGCCAAGCTGCAGTTGTGTGCTCAGAACTCATTAAGTGTTGTTGCAAATCACAAACTTGTAACAGATGCAAATGTGAAAACGCTGATTTACCACACACAGAGTTATGTAGATGTAATTGTGTGCTTAAAATATTTGTTCAACGTATAAACACAGGCAGCGGTAATTATAACATGACAATCTATGAGTTGCTATCTATCGGCTGGTATTATCAGTCTGTGAACATTATAGTTATAAAACATAACAAACATGAATTTAAGAACACACTATAAACAAAGATAGACCATCTTTATGTGTATTATTGATTGACAATTTAAAGTTGTGACCTGAAATGCATATCTATATATACACCCCTCTTGAATGCTAGATTACATAAGTCAATGATATTGGGTCAAATATATCAATTAATGGTATTATAGATTCTTTTATTTTTATTTTATTTCACCAAAACATTACATGTATATACCCTTATATGTGTTGTATATATATTGGATGTTCATTTTCGAAACTTTTAAGACCGCATATTGTATATTATTGCATATTGCCATTCTATTGGTTGAACATATTTGAAATGATCAAATAAATTGTTATTAGGCATACAATTGTTAATTTCAATAGTATACTGACAATGAGATTGTTACATTATAATATATGACGAATTGCGATCGACAAACTCATTTTATAAGATTTAACCAAAGATTTATTGAATCCTTACAACAAGTCACATTTTCGTGATTTTTGGGGTGAGGGGTAACATAAACCAAGTTTTCTGAAACGTTGATACATATTAAACACACACAATGTATTCATCGTTTTCAGTAAATATGTCCAAAACATATAAGACTGAACATTGTGAACTATCGCAAATATCCTAAGAGTAAATGACCATTTATTGGACCAAAATATTTGAAATGACGAGGATTTTCTTACAAAATTGCATATGTTTTGTCGAAAAAGATGTTATATTTCAACTTTGGTCATTGTGTATGTAATTGCCATTGCAGTATTTAGAAATGTGATAAAACAGTGTCCTTTATAGATTCTCATCCATGTTCTATCGGATGCTTATCACAAAAACAATATTTCATGATTTTTGGGGTGAGGGGTAACTTAATCCAAAATTTCTAAAATACGGTTAAGAATGTGTCCTAGATATTGTATGTTTTAATTAGAGTATACATGTCCAAAAATGATAAGACCTTAACCTTTGATCTACACTGAAATATTTTTGAGAAATTGTCTGTTTATTATTCCGAAATAATTGAAACGAGAATGATTATATGACAAAATTGCATGTTTTTGGTACCAAAAGTGATAAATTTCCAATTTGGTCAGGCTGGGTTGCTAATATCTTCAAAATATGACATTGTCGGGTTGAATGACGCCTTTATTATGCATGCGCCTCAAATTTGTATACCAGTTGGAACGTCAGTGTGAAATAATGATTGAATTTGACCGCCATCTTGGATTTATACTGGAAACAAGGGTTAATATTGACCAGAAACCTGTTTCTAGTTCACTTTCTGAAAGAGCACACATAACTTGACAAAATATAAAAAAAATGGCACTTTTGGCCAGTCCGTTCCAAAATAAACGCTAAGTCACTACACTAAATGTTTTTCTGTTTACGGTGATTGGAACAAATATGAATATTTTCGACAACTAAGGCCTCACGTGCCTTTAATAGTGCATACCACTTAAAATTATCATTGTTAAAAAGAGGTGAAGGACACGAATAAAGCTGCAGAAACTAACCTTTACTGTGCATACTATGGATAACGTAATTATATTATGTCATATATATATAACCATGCCACCGTACACCATCATGTCCATTCAAGTGTTACAACATCCTGTTCATTCAAAGTTGTTTTATTTAGTTTTTTATCTGTTGTATATTGCGACTGGCGTCCATGCGATAAAAAATACAACGCCCCGCACTCGTTATCTATCAGCACAAATTGTCAGTGTACTGTTTTCGATCGCAAATCCCAAGATTCAATATACCATATTTGCTGTTTGACTGAACATAGTAATATTACAATATATGGGCGCCTGCCAAAAAGTTTTATGCTTGTTGACAGGAACCACATGGAAGAGAAATGATGTGATGCCGAGATGAAAATAAGGTAATAGTCTGTGTTGACAACTGCCATAACTCGGCAATCATGGTTTAACAAAAACAAAACAAAAAGCATTTTTGCGAATTTACTATTTCAATTCATACCTTGTTTTACTGTTACACCGGCAATGAGCAATACCCTATGCAATAATAATATGTACTAGTACGTCATTGATTGCGGTAATCATCAATGCGATATTGTTTTATATGCTTTTACAAGTCTCATAATCCAGGATGATACATTTTTTGTGAGACATGATAACTATTTCAAAGTGTTGTGGCTCTTTTTGAAACAGCTTTTTGTGCCCAGACGTTATCATAAGTTTCAAGAAAAAAAATCCATGAAATCTGAAGCTTGTATTATGATGATGAATGTCAGCTGTACATTTGTAAATAATTGCTCAAGTGATTCAAGTAACATTCCACAGTGATTGTCTCTCAATATGTGTACCAATGGAATATTAGCAATATCTGTCAGTTAGAGAAGTTTTTCGTGAAGGAATAGTTGACAAATGAAGCATTAAGCCATGGGTGAGATCATTTTAATAGAGTTGATGCAATCGAATCAATTTGTTCACATCTTTTTATAATATTGCAGTATGTGAGGTATGGTAATATCAGAGTAATATTTAATAATTTCATTGGAAGAAATTCCTTGTTTTGACAAAACTCCTGTTTTTGATACTTACTTAATTAGTGAGGTCATATGTTGTTTCCATGAACTTTGTATCAGTTACCCTTTTTGTTATCATATTGACAATTAACACTGGTAAGTTATTCTTTTCAATTGTGTTACAATTTGTGTTTAGTAAGCAATATCTCATGATCAATTGTATCAACAGCCTTTGATAAGTCAATAATTACTCCCAAGAGTTTGTTGCTTCTTGTCAAGCTCTTTATAAACATATTCCAATCACGACTAATACATTCGAATGGTTTGCACGAAAAACCACACTGTTTAGAGTAGATAATGTTTGCATTCGTCTGATATTCCATTGGCAATGGTAGCACTGAAACTTATAATTGCTAAAAGCATGTAATTGCTAAACAATGCAGTATCGTTTGATTTATATATATAGGTGTTACTCTATATATGTGTCCTTAGTACGATAGCTTCTGGGAGTTGTTTCACATTGATATTTTTTATGATAACTATGGTCCAACTTTAATGAAGCATTCATTAAATTGGTTGCTGATCATTTGTATTTGCGTGAAAAATTTATGTTCATTTCTCCGCACAGTATTCTTACTCAGTAGAGATTTCAAAATCTGATTGATATTATTCTGAGATTCTTCAATTTTTTGTGAAAATGTTGTTTAGATGTCTTAATATTTGAGTTAATTTATATCTATAACATTTGAACTTTATCACATTCTGTGCTGATTTACATTTCAAGAAATTCGTTTATAAAATGTGTTTTGTATGACGCTCTTCTAACATTATTTTAGACATGGGTTTCCTGGACGACTAATATGCACATTTTTATAATTTGTGGGAAAACACTTTTTAGAACAAATTTTATGAAGAACATTATTTGAATCCTCAGGTGAATCACATTCAGTTACTTCTTCCCAATCGATAGCAGACACATGTTCCCTGGACTAATCACGTTTAGTTTATGAGAAGTCTATATAGGCTACTTTTCCTTTAGATTTATTTTGACCTCTCTTGGAGTTTGAACTACAGTATTCCATCAGGTATACAGGCAAATTATCTGATATACTTTCAACAAATATTCCAGATTTGAGATTTTTCAAGAAGATATCATTCGTGAAAATATTATCAATCAGAGTCGCTGTGAATTCAGTTATTCTTGTGGGCTTAGATATCAAAGGATATAAATAATATGACTGCATTAAGTCATAAAATACTAGACTATAGCCTGTTTTGTACTCAGATTAAATTTTAAATCTCCCATGATATAACACTTATATTGCTCCTTGTGTAAAATTGTAAGAACGTCTTCAAACGATTCCAGAAAATCACTCAATTTTTAACTGGGACTCAGATCGATCGGTCAAAACTGTCCTTTTTTCCCCGAATGAATGTTATTTCCATGAAAATTCCATCAACGTGATTTTTGTTCAACTGAAGATATGTTCGTTCTGTGCGTATGAGATGATTGTTTACAAATAAAACACCACCCCCAGTTTGATCACGTTGGTGCCTCTCGAATAATGTGATTCCATTTCTTGTCAGTAAGTCAGTGACGGAAGTGTCAGAGAGCAATGTGATGACATGATTCTAAAAACATCTTATCAACATTGTTATTCAGTGATCTGGCAATAACGATGGAGAGCTGAAAACACTGGGTTGTTTTGAGAAGATTGTATTAATCTAAAATTATACTATGATCTAGAGTGGGTGAATAATTTTGATTGAGTGAGAATGGATTTAATGCAAAAAAATTCAAGTTCTCTGTGGTCATATGGTTATAGTTACGTTTTTGATCAAATGATTGATAGCATGGAATATGCATCATTATCAAAGTGATTGAACAGGAATGTTTGCTGAATACAAATACATATAACACACCCATGCCTTTATTTCAATTGACTTTTAAATTTTACCTTTATCAGCTTTTGTGAATTTAGAACATCGTAAGAGTATCCATTTCAGAAACACATTATAGAACATCCGCTCTTGATTTAGGCAAACATGCTTACATCATTTGGAACAAGGATTTTTACTGGCATAAAAAAATGGAATCAACAATTTAATGAAAGACACAGTGTAATACATAGAGTCGAGAGGAATCGATTCATTGCAGATATTTATATTTGACATATTTTAAATGTATGTGCAATTGGGCATTCAATCTCAACGATGTAAATTAAATAAAAGGTCGGCCGACCACAGTGCCCCCCGACAACGTGGCAAGTCGATGCCGCTTTGTTGAAGAAATTAAAAAAAATGTTGAAATGTTCTAAGTCGAAAGGGTTAAAAATTCCGTCATCTATATACATGTTGCACATCTGCAATATGTGGGTAACAATACTCTGAAGTTTCAAATATCTACGATCAAAACTGTAGGAGTTGATTACACCATGAAGGTAACCTCATACAGAAAATTATAAACAATGTTTTTCAAAATCTAAAGGCCCATAACTCTGAGAAAAATCATCGGATCAAACTCAAATTCGAACTTGACCTGTATTTTGATATCAATGACTCACAAAAAAACGAAATTTTCAATTGAACAGTCCGAACTTGAGTTATCATCCGGAAACCAAAGAAATAAGAACAAAAATTGAATTTTATAAGTCGAAAAAAGTCCATAACTCTAAGAAAAATCATCGGATCAAAATCAAATTCGAACTTTGACCTGTATTTTGATATCAGTGACTCACAAGAAAACTTAATTTTCAATTGAACAGTCCAAACTTGAGTTATCACCCGGAAACCACAGAAAAAAGAACAAAAATAGAATTTTCTAAGTCGAAAAAAGTTCATAACTCTAGGAAAAATCATCGGATCAAACTCAAATTCGAAATCAGCCTGTATCTTGATATCACTGATCCACATAAAAACAATATGTGCAATTAAAGGATCCAAACTTGAGATATCACCGGAAACCGAAAAAGTGAGAAATATTCTAAGTAAAAAAAAGTTGAATAAAGGGAAATAACTCCATAAAAGAACATCGGATCAAACCCAGAATTGCATAGCGCCTGTGTTCTTGGTTGAGACACCTACATACCAAGTTTCAATCAAATCGGATGATCATTACTGGAGTTATAACTGCGGACGGACGGACGGACACACGAACGGGCGGACGGAGCTGATTACAATAAGCCATAGTTCAAGAGTGTCTATGTTTAATAATTTACCTCAAATTAATACCCCACAACTTGAGGTAAATGATATTTGCTTCAAACATTGGGGGAAAATGAAATAAGTTGCATAAGTGATCTGATTGATGAGAAAGGTGAATTCCACACTGCTGTATCTATGTATGAAACATGGAATAAAACAAATTTTCTTACTTTTCATACTTTTAGAAAGCAAGAGATAAAAATGAAATATATGAAACCAATCTATCCATTTGAAATTAGAACTCTTTATTCTCATAAAGCCATAATAAAGAATATTTACAGTATTTTCAAGAAATTTTCAGACTAAAAAAACAATTGATAAATGGAAAAAGAACTATTTACTGAGTGCGAACATTAGCTAGATTGAGAACAAATCTTTATGATTCCAGTCCATGCCACCAGACAGAAACGTTCGTTGGCTACAATACGGAATCTTACATATAATTTTAAGTACATGTCATCACGTGAAAAAAAAAATCCGACAAGAAGCAACTTGCTTAAGGTGTAAAGGTACGTTCATACGCTGGCAAGTTTGCACGGTATGATTTTGCTGGCAATTCATCATAGAAAACCACATGGTGCCAGAATATGAACGGAAACATGCACATAACATGCATCTTTACCGAAGCGAAAGACATGAGAATTAAAATTTATGTAGTTCCACTTGTAGCGGTGCTACTGGAATTTGCTTTCAAATACCTGCATGATTTATTCTTGCGAGATAATTTCATGTTATTTAGAGGCAAATTCCGGTAGCGTCGCTAAAGGTGGAACTACAAAGATTTTACTTCGCACGTTGTTAGCTGTGGTACAGATGTGTTCTTCTTTCCATTCATATTCTGGCACCAAATCGTTTTCTACGATAAAATGCATGCAAACCATAACGTGCAAATTTGCCAGTGTATGAACGTACCCTAACCAACAAGAAAATATTAGGCATATATTTTGGGATTTCCCAAAAGTTGATGAATTTTAGAAAGAACTATTTGATTGTTCTTCAAGGCATAAGCTAACTATTCGGAAAGATCCAAAGATATCAAAATCTCTTGTGTTATTTCAGAGGTCTTTCTCTGATTTCAGCTAGATTTTCACACAAATCATTAAAGTATGCTTTAACGACTCTGGTTTTAAATGGACCTTTCCACAGCTGTCAATCAAATAATTATTAGGTGATATTTTCGACCAATCAGCGACTGAGCCGGCCAATTGCTGCATAGAAAATTCAGCTGCCATCTTTCTTCACCCTAATTTTGATATCCATGCATACATTCAGTGTTAAATTGACTATATTCAAACAACTTTATTGTTGTCTAATCATAATGGCATTTAATGGCAAAACGAATGTGTGTGCTCTGGTTTAGACATATTAAATAGTTCAGGGATCACTCTGTCTGTTTGCGATTTTACACCCAGAGCCCTTGACCGATTTCAACCAAATTTGGTGTGATGCCTCGCAGATGTTATAACGGCCTTAATTTTTAAATTAAAATTTTTTAACAAATAAATTTTTTGTTAAATTCAAAATTTTTGAGCAAAATGTTTCAATCTAAAAATCTAGAAAGAAAATTTAAAAGTTAAATGTAAATAAAAATATTAAATTAAATTAAAAAACTAAATTTAAGTTTCAATCCAAAAATCTAAAAAGAAAATAAAAAACTTAGGAAAAAAAACTACATTTAAGTTTCAATCCAAAAATCTAAAAAGAAAATAAAAAACTTAGGAATAAAAACTAAATTTAAGTTTCAATCCAAAAATCTAAAAAGAAAATTAAAAACTTAGGAAAAAAAATTAAATTAAATTTAAATTAAAAAAAAAAAGAATTTTTTTTTTTCAACAGCAGATCTGAGTTCAATCTCGGGTAACAGACACTATTTATATGGATACAGTCTTTTTACCAGTGGGCGGTACTACCGCTGTGGGTGTGGCCTCTGTGGAAAGCTCCATTGGGATCAGAACTACAATTTTACACCTATTACTACTCGATTATCTAAATATATCAATGTTATTACCATGGTAAGGAAAATGAGAATGACACTCCAGTTTATTAAATTTAATTTTATCAACGAATGCCTTCATGCCCCCCATTGCAGCCAATATGTGTCCAAATACGCCATCATGGTCTGATCGTCACTGACATCCAATGTTTTGTGTATTAAAAATGGTGCTGGAGAAGCACCTCTGGATTACTAAGTGTCTGCTGGTATTTCTGTCTGTCACATGCTTTGCAATATAGGAAGTTCTTCGTTATGGTATGACAATATGCTATCATACTTTAACATATGATCGTGTATTGTGAGTACAATCTACACATGTTAATTGTGTTAACGATTTATATACTGAATGGATTCTTCCATTCAGTTATAAAAGAATACATTTGAACTGTCCATTATTAATTGGAGGTGGGTGGGTGGGTGTTCAGGAAAAAGCCAAACGGCAGACAGAAAACCGATAATACAATAGCAGAATGATTCACGTTCATATGTGGGAAATGTTCAAATAACTTGTTGTCTGAACATTTCCCATGGGAGCTACTGTTCAGGCCCGTGATAAGATCAATCAATTCATCCGTTGTCCAAACCAATCGACCGACATCCCAAAACGTCGCAGAAAACACTACTCCAGGCACAAAGCATAGGACATTGTCCAACACTTTCCTCTCGAGCACAATCTTCTGAAAGTCTTTGAACGATCACTTGAGCCAACAATTTCAAACGACTATTTCTTAAACGGAAAAGTGCTGCATCCACACAAAGCCCAATGGGAAATTGAATAGGGTGTATAACTATTTTAGTGGAACACGTTCTTGACTGTCTACGATACGTAATAACCCGCACATTGATCAAGTTAAAATTAGAAATTGATCCGTTCTGTGTGAATAAGGCCATCGTGCTATATTGAAAAACACTACATATACTAATAGACGGATATAGTTATCACGAAATCAATTACCGAATTGTATAAGCTCTTCGACAGATAATTAGATAATCGTATTATTAAAGGAAGTCATAATGTGTGACTTACAATAGTACCATATTACATATATATCAACGCTTTGGTCCTTTGGCACTCATACATATCTATGTTTATAATGTGCACCATTTCCAGCACAGTATGTCGTGTTAGAAATTGTCAAGCAAACGTTCAGTGTAGCTAAAGAATGCCGTGGCGTCTGGCATTATGCTCGTTTCCGGTCTGGTTCCTGGTATCACAGTATGTCGATAAACACGTGAAATACCTGTACCCATTCTCGTGAAAGTAAGCACAACGCGGGATTATTTTATAAAAACAAACCCAAATACGCTATGTATTGGCATAAACTCGGTTATTAAATCGTGCATGAGAAGAGACTGAACAATTAACACGAATAAACCAACTCACGACTTACCAGATGGACGATCTTTATAATATTACCAATATGTTTTCGCTGTGGCCAGCACCATCCAACGGAGTAACGAGTATAATGGACTGTGGGATTGTTTAAGAATAAAATAAGTCCAATATGAACCTATGTGAATATTTTGGTGCAATGTGAAACTATTTGCACAAGGATAAATTGGGATTTCATATTCTGAACATCTTATTCAATTAATCGAATACAGATATAAAAATGCAGTGTCCAATTTGACACCATAAATTGGATAAGAAATTAATTAGGTCGGATCCATGAACCCATTAATATGAGGTTTTGATGGCCAGATATCGAGTTTTAAAACAGGAAGTTTTAACATTGTTTGGAATTTTTGACAGCCCAGCAAAATATCCAACGATCTCCTCGTTTTTAAGAGCGTTCTACGATACTTAAAGGTACGGTTGGCCTTGGCGGTGGGTATCCTGTGAAAATATTTCCACCCGTCAAAAACCGCCACAAACAGAAAGAACAACAAAATGTAGACAGACTTTATCCGTATACAAATAAGAAATATCGCATAAACAGTATGTTATTGTCATATATTTGACCATTGTTATGTAAACAAAAGCATAAAAACTTTTCTGGTGTTTGTTTATATTATGATGGTAAACATAAAGAGCGTTCTTTGTTGGTGAATTCCTGATATGGAACGAATAAAGAGCGTTTATGCGATTTGTGTGTGATTAGCCAGTAGCATTGTGCTGTCTTCTGTAACACAATCAGGCTCTTGCTTAGGTAAAATATAGTAATTCTTTATGATAACATGCTGTTTACGCGATGGTCATGGTATATATGAACGAAACTATGCGTTTTAATGTTTTTCTGTTTACGGTGATTGGAACAAATATGAATATTTTCGACAACTAAGGCCTCATGTGCCTTTAACCGTTATTTCGTTTTATGGTCCGAGCCACAGTGAAAACGCACGTTAAAGATCGTGAGTTGGCTTATTTGTGTCGTTGTCCGCACATAATCTGCTTAGAATCACCTCATTATGAGTCGAAAATGTCACTAAAATGTTCTCATTTTCATAACATTTGAATTAAAATGAAGCCATTCTAAGCAGATTATCTACCTAAAAAAAGTTTTATTATAAGCAGATAATGTGTGGTTTTCGGGAGAACAGACTGAATGTACGGATATAGTTACCACGAAATCAATTACTGAATTGTATCAGCTCTTATCGAGGAATGTTTGGCTAACACATTCGACAGATAACTAGATAATCGTATTATTAAAGGAAGTCATAATTGGTTACAATAATAGTACCATATTACATATATATCAACGCTTTGGTCCACTCGTACATATCTCTATGACGTGCACCATATCCAGCACTGTGTGCCATGTCATCCAAGATCGGTAGATGATAATGTTCGATCTCAATTATGAGCTTTTTACTCGTTTTCAACGTAAAACTGATGGATGCTTCTGTGTAATTTCGCTATGCGTTTTTCATGCGAATGATAATGATTGCACATATTTTTCTTCTGACTGATAAGCTGAAATTTTACCTACGAAATGTTTTCTAATTTGGTGTTAATCGGACAGAGCATATTTAACACGGAACAAATAGAGAGCGTTTTATTGATATCTATTCCGCATATTATAAAATAAAGAACGTGTCTCACTTCTGCTGTGGATAATTGAAGTCATCTGTTGAATGTCACTAACTTTGACCAATTTGATCAATTAAAGGCCTGCATATTCTCACGAAAACCAGTACATTATCTGATTATGATATAACTTCTTTCAGTAGATAATCTGCTTAGAAACGCCTCATCATGAGTTAATATAATGTGGTGAAAATGAGAGAGGTTTAGTCACATTATCGACTCACAATGAGGCTATTCTAAGCAGATTATGTGCAGACAATGTTTTAATATGGCCCACACCATACGACAAAATAACTGACATTAGTCCAATACCTGCTTATTTCCGAATCAAATAATCATATTATATACCTATTTCACATTACAGGTCGATTATGTGCGTATTTGCGCGAGGTTATGTTGCAGCGGCATGTACGTATAATAATATTTCGTGCAAGAATCGACAGGAAACTCACTTGTTTGCTTGTGTATTTCACTTAATATATTCAATCCGCTCATATAATTTTGCATCGTATTCGTGTCACTGAAAAGGGTACCATCCGCCCAAACAGAAAACCTGCCTTCGTGAGTTAGGATTATCCTATCTCGAGACCGGCTTAATCCGATCCATCTATTGTCTATAATATGTTCTGGTCTATTCGGATTTGTTTAAGGTCAGTGCGGAATACGATCCATCTGGACGACACAATGACAGCTATGTTTCGAAGAAAATGTGGAGTATTGTTTGAAGAAAATTGAGAATTTGTTTTCGTTAGTTGAACGCATGTTATTTCCTTGGCTTTGGATGGAGTATTGTGGCACAAAAAAGTCAATATGTTAATCTCATAAAAGCCTCCAATTTCCCGTTATGAATGCAAAACATTGTTGAACTATTTATGATCGTCTGTCGACCGTTAATGATTTTCAGGAAAAGGTATGTTTAAAGGTACGGTTGGCCTTGGCGGTGGGTATCCTGTGAAAATATTTCCACCCGTCAAAAACCGCCACAAACAGAAAGAACAATAAAATGTAGACAGACTTTGTCCGTATACAAATAAGAAATATCGCATAAACAGTATGTTATTGTCATATATTTGACCATTGTTATGTAAACAAAGGCATAAAAGTAACTTTTCTGGTGTTTGTTTATATTATGATGGTAAACATAAATAGCGTTCTTTGTTGGTGAATTCCTGAATATGGAACGAATAAAGAGCGTTTATGTCATTTGTGTGTGATTAGCCAGCAGCATTGTGCTTTATCTGTAACACAATCAGGCTCTTGCTTAGGTAAAATATAATAAATCTTTATGATAACATGCTGTTTACGCGATGGTTATGGTCTATATGAACGAAACTGTATGCGTTTTAATATTTTTCTGTTTACGGTGATTGGAACAAATATGAATATTTTCGACAACTAAGGCCTCACGTGCCTTTAACTGACAGAATCTACCTTGTATCAAATATGAGATTATGCTAGATATACAAAATGTGAACTTTATAGAGCTTTAAAAAAAAAAATTCGAAATAAAAAGTCGATATCTAAGAAGTAAATATGGGAATGTGCATTGAACGCTATGAAGAATGATTATAAATACAAACATATTCTTGAGTGTTCTTTGGAATATTGGCTCGGAAGTAGTTGCTTACAAATTGTAAATTTACTGGCTCAGTAATGCTGTCTGGAAGCTGACATTTGATGGACTATGTCCGGTTTAGCCGGGATTGTTATCAACTGGTGAGGGCACTGGCCCATTGTCCAATAATTTGGTGACATATTTGCTGTATACATGGTAGCAGGTTAGATTGAGTCTTATGGTGTTATTTGCATTGCTGTAGATCTGTATACAGTTGTACACACATACTGGTGTAAACGGGTTGATATAGAAATGCACACATAAAGAAAACTGCATTTGTTTGTGTGAGCAAAAATCGTATCCGTTGTAAGTCACGATCAACGCCCAGGCATTGCGACAGGCAAATCTGATTTGATTGATTGTTACTCGGGCTTGGCGAATGTGCTTAATCTTGCTTTGTCATTTCAAGTCATGTATTTCACAATGTGTAAGCGAGAACATGTCTGCTGATGCGTGTGGTGACAAAGTACTTGAAGTAAAGTGTATACAATTGCCAGTGTCCAAACGAATCATACAACATATTTATTACAACGTATACCGATGCATTCCATACAGCCTTCCCAGTAACTAATACTCACATCCCTAAAAGATTCATAAAACAAAATCCATGGATCACTTCTGGAGTCCTAACGTCTTCGCATACAAAAAACAAACTATATAGAACGAAACTAAAAAATCCAACCGATCTAAACATACAAAAATCTAAAACATTCTGCAATATATATAATAAAGTCAGCAGGAAGAGTAAATCGCTTTACTATAAGAATATTTTCAACGAAAACAGGGGCAACATGAAAGCCACTTGGAAAATCCTTAGAAGTATAATCGGCAAGAATAAATCATCAGGCATACCCCCAAACGAATTCATCAGCAACGGCGAACGCATATCTGACCCAAAAGAGATTGCATCCCATTTCAATTCATTCTTTGTTAATGTTGGACACAACATAGTCAACTCGATACCTCATACTGAAAACTCACATGTAGATTATCTTACGGGCCATTATCCACATATTTTTAAACTTCTCCCTACAAATGGGCAAGAAGTAATCCTAACAGCATTCAAAATAAAACCAAAACATACTCTTGATTTAAATAATATTTCCAGCAAACTTATGAAAGTAACAATTAATGAAGTAGCACAACCACTGGTCCAATTAATTAATCGTTCATTCAAAGTGGGGAAATTTCCAGATGACATGAAAAGGGCGATAATTCTAATTTCAATAATTATCGACCGATAAATATACTTCCTATATTTTCCAAAATTATGGAAAAAATAATGGCCATCAGACTCAGAGACTTTCTTAACGACAATGATATATATAGCAAACACTCAACCTACCATACAATAATTCAACTCCTAAGTTCAGTTGCACAAAATAATGACCAAATATCTAGAGATTCAACATTAGCATTATTCGTAGATTTTTCGAAAGCATTTGACTCTATAAATCATGAAATACTCTTATCTAAACTATCCCACTATGGAATTATAGGTCTTACAAACGACTGGTTTCGTAGCTATTTAGTTAATAGACAACAATGTGTATGCTTTAAAAATACACTCTCTGAAACTTTAGATGTTAGTTGTGGAGTGCCCCAGGTGTAAATTTTAGGACCTCTTCTTTTTCTAATTTACGTTAACGACATGAAAAATGCAACCACCCTCTCACTACTTTCATTTGCTGACGACACAACCCTATATACATATGGTAATAACACACACGACTTAAAAGCGTATATGAATACCGAAATAGCAAAATTCTTCGAATGGTATTGTGCAAATTATATCGAAATAAATCCTTCAAAAGGTAAATATATTCTCTTTCATCATATGAACAACTCGCATAGGGGCGATAATCTATCACTTAGGATCAACAACACCGAAATTACACAGGTTGGTAACACGAGACACTAACAATCATTAACATATTTAGGTGTGAAATTGGATGAAAATTTGAAATTTCATCATCACATAAATCATGTGTGCGCTAGAATTGCCAGTGCAAATTATAGTCTGAATATAATTAAGCAGTTCTTACCACGCGAAGCAATCAAATCGTTATACTATGCAATAGTTCAGTCATTTGATGTATGCTATACATATATGGGGAAATTCCAATAAAAGTGATAGAGTATTCAAACTGCAGAAAAAATAAATGCGCATAATAAACAATACAAAATACAATAGTCACACAGATCCGCTATTTAAAACAAATGACATTTTAAAATTTAATGATATCTATACCCTGCATTCAAATCTCCTTGTGCATGACTGGTTTCACGACCAGTTACCAAATTCATTTGAAAATTTCTTCACAAGTTCCCAAAATGACACGCGACAAGATGGTATGCTCAAATCTGGGACACCGAAAAGTGTCTTCTCGGAAAACTTACCAGAACACTATCTTCCGAAGATGTGGAATTCCCTGGACGACAAACTAAAACGTCTTCCAACACGAACAATGTTCAAAAATGATTACTCTCGAAATAGGCTATCTTTATATCAACTGAATCCCAAATGTACAAACAAAAATTATCCTGACTGCAACGATGTGTAATAAGTAGTAGAGTATTCGTATAGCGATAACTGACATTGTATAACAAGAGAGAAGGATAGATAATACATGTGCATCATCACCCTATCGCAGGAAATACATGAATGTATTATTTGAATGCCTTATTCGAATGCCTTGTCCGACCCATTGGTTAAACAATTATCTTGGTTCTCCGCTGGCCTCATCCATATATCCATATTCCACATGTTTGTACTTTACATACCATATCACAAACTGAGCGATGAACGGTGAACGACAAACGAATTATACTATTATTTATTAAAAAACAGACATTTATATACCAATGTTTAAAGTTAAAGGTACGGTTGGCCTTGGCGGTGGGTATCCTGTAAAAATATTTCCACCCGTCAAAAACCGCCACAAACAGAAAGAATATCAAAATGTAGACAGACTTTGTCCGTATACAAATAAGAAATATCGCATAAACAGTATGTTATTGTCATTTGTTTGACCATTGTTATGTAAACAAAAGCATAAAAAGTAACTTTTCTGGTGTTTGTTTATATTATGATGGTAAACATAAAGAGCGTTCTTTGTTGGTGAATTCCTGATATGGAACAAATAAAGAGCGTTTATGCCATTTTTTGTGTGATTAGCCAGTAGCATTGTGCTGTCTTCTGTAACACAATCAGGCTCTTGTTTAGGTAAAATATAGTAGGTCTTTATGATAACATGCTGTTTACGCGATAGTCATGGTATATATGAACGAAACTGTATGCATTTTAATGTTTTTCTGTTTACGGTGATTGGAACAAATATGAATATTTTCGACAACTAAGGCCTCACGTGCCTTTAACAAGACAAAACCTAGATAAATTAAAATTATTATTACATATATAGTTATATTACTTTTCAACAGGGACGGCAGGTAGACAACCTTCTTGGTTATGCTGTCCCTGATAGCTCATTGAATGTTATACTATTACACTGTGTATATAATTGTATATATCATATGAATGAGTTATGAATAAATAATCATAGTCATAGTCATTTACTTTTCAGTATATCATATTAATATTTGTTCGTCTTTGAGTTAGGTAAGATAGATATATAGGTTTATTTGGTGCGATGTAAAACATATTACAAAAGGTCCTACAGTTTGAATGGACCATAATATTTTACAGTTAAGATTGTATACAGCTGATTTTAAACATGAGAAAATATTTAAACAGTGTCAATATTTAATTTGAAAGATTAATTTCAGTTTCATTTCATTATAATTGTTTTAATAAAATATATTAATGTTTAATGAAGTGGTCTTTATGATGTAATATGACTCACCCATCGCACCGACGATAACATTGAAAAGTCTGACCCATAAATTGGCAGACTTATTTCCACAATGGTCCTCAGATTAATAGATGTTATCTGCAAACAATTTCTAAATTTCAAATGACCAAAGGAATAAATATAGTTAATAATGGACTTCAATAGATATATTTCCTTTTTAAAGTATGTATTGAAATTTCCTAGGAATGTTAAGATCAATTTCAGAGTTACCTGTACCGAACTTGGTTTGCTAGTGAAATCATTTTAAATCATTAAGATCATTTAAGAATGACATATGATGATATTCATAAAATTAGGCACTAAGAGTTTTGATGAATGAAAGTGTGGGAGATGTTGTGCATAAATTATTGTAAATTAAGAGATCCAACCACACCGGCAGTGTCTATGGCTTCTGTTTTGTTTAAGCAGCCCTCTACAAACATAAGCAGAGAGCCCACCTATCAGATGGTGGCCGAGTTGAACTTACTCCAACACAGAATCCATAGACCCCCCACCCCCCGAATAATGTTCAAACTGTAAAACCTACATGATTGTGATAATAAAACCTATAAAATACATTCGTGAGTAATACAGAAACTTATAAAATGTAGCAAATTATTGCCATGCTACCAGATCAATGTGCATTCATCACAGAAACTACTCAGATGGCACCCCTGAGATGCATACATGTATACATCCAAAAGGTGGCACCCGAGCAATTTATGCAGACCCAGAAGGTTCTATGGGTTCTGTTTTGTTTTCGAGGCCCTCTACAAAGATATTATAAGCAAAGGGCCCACCTATCAAATGGTGGCCGAGTGAGCTTACTCCAACACATAATCCACAGACCTCCTCTGGATGAATGCACTAAAATGTGTATTTGGGATAAAAAATACTTCAGTTGTATGACATACAGATGAAAACGGATAGAGCACACGAAAAGGTGTTGATTTGCATTAAAGTTTATGTCCACACGAAAATGTCCTCTTCTTTATCTTTAAGTTGGCTGTATAAATCTAGTCTGACACACTCCTTAAACCGGGTTGAGTCTTCGGTTGACTTGTATTCAATGTCTAAATTATTCCAGAGTTTAATTCCATTGTAAGTGAATGATTTGGCAATATGTGTGTCATTTGATGGTGTAATAAAACTTATCCGACTGTAGCGGGTATCATATGTATGCAGTGTGCTAATTGGTATGAAATTAGATGCCAAGTATGTGGGTTGACCTTTATAGTGAAGTTTATGAACAAGCTTCAAAGTAGTGAAGTGAAATTTAGTTTTCAATCGAAACCAACGGGCTAATCTAAAATGCTTAAGACTGACATGATCTCGAGGTTTCAGGCTAAACAAGAATCTCATTAGTTTGTTTTGAGTGGTTTGCAGCCTTTTTTCGGTCAGCTGTGTGAGTCCAAAACACCATGAAGTGCAAGCATAATCAAAAATGGCAATGAGCCAAAGCAGAGGCCAATAGTTTCTTGGCATGGAATGGAAGATCTATGGCTGTTCTGAAGAGGAATTTAGTTCTGGAACTTACTTTCGTTATAACTGACTGTGCCATAGCTTCACCTGATAATGTCTGATCAATGATCGATCCTAAGTACTTTACATCATTCACTGATTTTATCAGTTGACTGCCAAACTGAATATTTAATTTACTAGCTGATTTAATTTTGTTCCGAGATCCAAATAATATTGATTCAGTTTTGCCTGGGTGCAAAGAAAGTTTGTTATCTACCATCCAATCATTTAAAGATGTTAGTTCTATGCTTAGCCTGTCCTCGATTACCTTAACTTCCCTACTTGAGTATAATAAACATGAGTCATCAGCATACAAAAGTAATTTGCAATTTACAGCTCTGTGGGCATCATTCACATATAAATACTAATACCATTCACATATAAATTTCTAATACCTTAGAATATTCAGTGAACAAAAGGGCGACCGCAAAAGGAGAATTAAAATGAACTGAAAACGTAACTGCTTTTGTGGGTATCGTCAGAAGATAGAACTCCATAATGTAGGCATATTCTTTCTAAAATATTTGAATTAATAATACTCAAGTAAATGATGTTTGTTTGGGAAATGAACGGTATGTCCCATGGATTATATGCACACATAGTTGGGTTGTCAGATAATTTGAAAACACAGTATCCATACGTGCGCACGGCGGTGTCGGTGTCTCCTGGATTTGGGATAAATAAATAAATGTATACATACATACCATACATATACGTATATATAAGCAGCGGAAGTTATAACGGCGTTAGTGTTTCCAACATTTTTTTTATTTAAAAACAAATTAAAGCCGCCGTCGCGAAAATTCTCAATATATGTTCATTTATTCATATTTGTATCAAGTTATGCACACTTATTTAAGAAAACAATCCCCCGCTGTCTGAAAGATACGAGTGTTTACGACTGTGTGTGTCTGGATGATAGCCTGATGCCTCACCTCATTATCTATTTTGACGGAAACAGTTATTTGCGAGAAAGCGTGTGACGTATTCAAGGACCTTTGGTATTTCGCACAGAATGGCTGACACTGACAGAAACATTTTTGCGATCTGATTGTTCCTCGTCTGATTCGTCAGCAGAAGACACTTTAAATTTGACAACGGGAGCGTAAATGCACGAGCCGGAATTACCACAAAATTACCATGGTGTGAGACCAACAAACGATTTAGACCTTGGATGGCGAAGAGATGAAAATCGCGTACGAAAATGGTGAGTCACTGAGCGTCTCTTATTAAAAATATCGCGGTCACTGGCAAAACATGTGAAAATAAAATTGATGTAAATACTAGCTAAAATCCCGTTTATTCGAGCGGACATGTGTAATAATCATCACGCATACTCAATGCATCGAAATATGAAATATAATTGAAGGAAAAGTTGTGTGTCTGCCGAAATGTTAGTCTAAAAATATACCAGTAGTATTGTTTTTACTAAAAATGTCAAGTTTTTGATGTATTGAAATTCTGGACTCGACCACTGCCAGTCCATGGCTGCTCACGGATTGACATTGAATTCAGCTATTAGTATCAGTACTATGACAATCAGAGACAGTGTTTGCACTGGCTAAAATAATAAATAATAATTTGCCAAACATTAGCTAACTCTTGATTTGTGACATTGTCCAAGAAAAAAAAAAGTGTCTTGAAAGTTGAATATTCAACATGTTAATTGTTATCTCGACACATCTTGAGATCCTGACATGCGCATCTAAAGCTCTGAACATATTACTAGTATCTCGCGATATTATCTTGAGATCTCTGCATATTTTCTTGAGATCTTGCCGTATGATCTCTAGAAAATATGTTAATATCTCAAGATTCTTTTCTCGAAATCTCGAGAGAGTCGAGATAATATCTTGGTGTGGATATTTTCTATAACAGTATATGGTAGATTGTATATCATTTTGAAGACAGATTCATTGTGATCCAAGTGAGATGATTAATCATATTCATGTGTTCACATGACTGTCGGGGTACTATACATGTACATGTAGTATGTCTTTTGAATGAAAATCTGTTACGGTACTGCCAGTACCGTACTGGTATAGAAGAGCAACAGGAGGTATCTCGGATTCTCGGTCCAAAACAGCATCAACCCAACCAATTTCCCAAGCTGTTGTGGACTGAGAAGACTTGGTCTATACATGCCAATGTATGCTATTTCTGAATATATAGTCATGAAACGGAAAGAAATTAACTTTCCAAGAAAAAATTGTTTGAGTCAGTATTTGGGGCAGGAGAAAGATACCCGGGTTTATTATCGCCCCACTCCCCAACCGAGCAGCTACTTATGACAAAAATGAATTTATTATTTTATAAGTTGCTTATTTTGCTTCATACACTCATGAAAATGCGAGAGATACTCAAGCCTCGGTATTCCCCCCTCCCACCCCAAACCCTGACTCAATGACATTTTTCTCGATTAATTTTAATTTCTCGCCATTTCATGACTATATAAAGCGATATACCGGTACATGTAAGTGATAAATAATAAGATATTTTTGTCTCATATGCAGCTGCTGGTTTCTTTTTGGGAGGGGGGAAGGGATATTCAGGCCTGTGTAATTTCTCCCAACCCAAATCCTGACTCAATCAAAATGTTAATGGATATATAGCATTATAGGGCAATATAAGCAATAAAATAATTAGTTTATTTTTGTCATATACTCTTATGTAGATGCTGGGTGTGGGGGATATTCAGACCTGGGTATCTAATTCCCCCTCTCCATCCAAACCCTGACTCAAACAACTTGTTACATGTTAATTTATCGCCATTAATGACTATAACATAAAAATAAATAAGCAATAAATTAATACGTGTACATTTATATTTTGTCGTATGTTGAATTCTCGGTGGGTGTGAGCATTTGACAGACTGAAAATAGTAAAAAGGGGGGATGCACTGGTGGAGATATGATATACACCAGGTAAACAAACTACTATAGTATAAGCTGTGAATCTTTAAAACAGGATTTTAACAAAACTGGATAATGAAATAGATACCTGGTAAACAATTCAGCAGGTATAACTTCTGATAACAAATTTGTGCGGAACTTATCCATGATGCATGTATCCATGAGAACAAGTGGACGGACAGACGCATGCCCACTGTCATTTATCAGAACATACAGCAATGACCTAAACAGTCAACCCCTTAACCACAGCAGAACTGTGGGTAACTTTTCAGGATTTAGTCCGAAATATGACTTGTTGCCTTCATGAGAGCTTTCCGATGAATTTCCACAAGCCATATTGTCAAAGTTTGCATCAACAAAATTGAGGAATTGAATGTTAACTCTGAGTTGTTCCATAATAAATGTATTTCCCTTGTCATTTCAGGTGTTCATGCAGCCTATGTATGTGATGGAGACTACAATGTACCTGTGAGTGCAGATGTTGCCATGAGATTGAAAAAGTTGAGACCAAGCTAAAGGAAGTGACAAAAGCGATTTCATAGGAAGAAGGACACTTCAAGTGTATCACAGAGACTTCCCCTTCAGGAGTGTGTGCCTGGACCCATGGCTACTTGAAGTTGCATGGTTAGGATACCAGCAACAGTATAGTCATCCGTTTAATGGACCTCTGCACAACAAATACAGGCATATCGCATAGACAGTTTATTCGGTGGTGCTATGGCTACCATGGTTTGCATAACTGCAGACCTCTTCCATCATGTGTTGTGAATGGCATCAGTAATTTCAGTATGCTTTCCCCAATGATGGTGGAAATTACAGGGGCTTTCGTTTGCCCCAGCTGGAGAAATGCATGAATAAATGAATGAAATCTTAATAGATTATTGTTACAATGTATCTCCCTAATCTTCATCTCCCATATGTGACTGAAAATAATTTCATTCATTTGATAACGTTTGACTCTGGAATGGCCAAATTGTTTGATATTTAACTTTGTTTTTATTTAAAAAAAAATTATATTCAAGTGACAAATTTCCCCCCACTTTTCATAGTTTGATCTTGAAATTGCCAGAAAAATGTTTTTTTTTATAATTCCCTTTTTTTTTTATTAAAATATTTTTTTTTTCCAAGCGACATATTTGTTTAATCACACAATTGATTATTTGATCCTGAAATGGCAAGAAAAATGACTTGAGATTTAAATTTGTTTTTATTTAATTTCATTCTTTCAAATGTCCAGGTCTGGATAGCTAACAAACACAGCACCTACATGACAAAAAATTGTCTCATTGTTTCGTTGCTTATTTTGCTTTATAAAGTCATGAAACGAAGATTCCAGAACACGATGTAGCCCCCCCCCAACCAGCGCCTACTTGAGAAAAATCAGGGTTTTATTGCTTATTTTGCTTTATATAGTCACGAAACAATGAGAAATTAACTTCTTCCGAGAAAATGTTGTTTGAGTCAGGGTTTGGGTGGGGGTAAGATATCCAGGCTAGGAAGGGAAGAAGTCCAGGACCTACATGACAAAAAATCATTTTGGGGGGTTTATTGATTATTTTGCTTTATAGTCATGAAATGGCAAGAAATAGACTTCTCCTGAGAAGGTGATGTATGGAACTAATCTGCATAAAATGACAAAATAATGAATTTTGTTCACTATTTTTAAAGCAAACGCTTTTTTATGGTCGTTATTGTTGTCACATTTTTGTATATTATAATAAAAAAGAATGAGTCAGAGGAAAATTGGAAGAAAAAAACTTGAACCCCATACAATGCTGAGGATGCGGCCCATTTTGGGATGGGCTGGTGTGTTTACCCTGAACATAGATATTATATTATTTAGCGTAATAACACTCCCAGTATTAACTTTTTCAACTCAACGAATGGAAGAAGCCATGGTATACTGTATAGATCTGTATTTCACTGTTTGATCATATTAAAATCATTTTCACAAAGATGATACATGCAGATACGTAGACAGCATAGCCACACAAGAAGCCCTTCTGATAGTTCAGCCAGAAACTTAATTCGTACTCTTCTTGTGGGACTTGAAAGCAGAAATCTGCGAAAGCGGTCACGTATCCCATGCATTTCATATCAACAATAGGTTGAAAGTTAATAAATTTCGAAGTTCCCGTGGACCTACATGTAGATCATGCCACGAATACCTACTCCAGCGGCACGGGAGTAGAGATTCATGGCATGATCTGCTGTGGTCCTATTCTGACAGTCACAGTGACACACGAACTTCGTCCAAATATGTACGAATTTACTCCGGAGCTGTTGGCCACGCGAATAATTCATGTCGTTTTATTCAATATTTTATTACACACATAAATACATTCCGAATTCACGATTTCCAACGAAAACGAAACATGTTTGTGAACTAAAACAAAACCACGCAGAAACCGATTTCGATAACACAATGTCAACAGGATGCTGCAAGGTGATTAATGACGTCACGGGTCAAAAATAAATTACACCCAATCTGCAGTTTGCGTTTACAGCTGTGCGCATGCCATGGGGGTTTCCTGGAATGCGAATCGATAGCGGCTAATCTTGGGACGATTAATTTCGTTCTCAGAACGACTCTGTTGGTCTAATAAGCGGGGAAATGGGTAAAATGTGAACTTCGCGACGGCGACTTTAATGCGTTTTTTGACTGTTGTCGCCAATACACAGACTTAGTATTATTTTAGACTTACTTAGAACGAACACAGCACGTTTGAGTGTATTGTTCATTGGCTTTGACTGATGTGATTTAGTGCAATGGTGTTTGTCTGGAGATATATGATTTGCGAAAGCTTGTTTTCCAAATAGGCGTCATCTGCTATTGAATTTCGTATGTTCTCATCCTGGGATGTGTATATAAAATTTTGACGGGTGTATGTCCGAGATCGGACAGAAAAAAAAATGTTCCCGGTATTGGTCCCAAAAATTTAAAACAAAATGTCAACCTTGTATCGTGTAATTAGTTTCTGACCCCTGTATATATTATTATATCATGTACACATAGTGAACGCGGGTCCTTATTCAAAGTGAAATAGATGACATATATGCCCCGATGACAGCGATGTGGCGCCCATATCTCGTTCACTGATATTCCATTCATCGATCGAATGCGAGGAACGCGGGTCCTTATTCAAAGTGAAATAGATGACATATATGCCCCCGATGACAGCGATGTGGCGCCCATATCTCGTTCACTGTATTCCATTCATCGATCGAATGCGACGAGGGAGATGGTAAAGTAATATTGACCTATCAACTAGTTAGTTGAGTATGTGTATGACACGATGTGCGTTCTCTCGCCAACGCAGAACATTGTGGATGGACTTAGCAATACATTATACATAACACATTTCAAGAAGCAATCGACTACCACAGCTTCTTTGTATATTTATATGAACAACTAAATGACCCCTATATCAGCGGACAACTTATCAAAACCCCAACAGCTCTTTAACGACGTCCATTAACAGCTTCCTTGCTGCACTAGCAGGTAAGTGTCAGACCGGTGTGCTTGTAAATGTGCTTGAACCACACTCGACATGCCAACAATCGATTTCTTGCACAAACTATCGTCCCGATTACCTCTAGAATTCCGAGCAAAGTACCAACAAAAGCGCCAATAGCCCTTCAGTTCTCAATGTTACAGGTTTCGATATATTATCGGACACACAAGCTATTAGTTAAATATAAACCTTGCCTTTCCACTTATGTGTCTATCTTGCTATATGTTTGGATAGTTTCTTCTTGTTCTTTACGATTAGCACACATCTTTCTGAATTCTCAGTTGACATCGACATATTATATTTAAAGATACGGTCGGCGTGTATGCTGTTAAAATATTCAACTCCGTCAAAAACCGCCATAAACAGACAGAATAGTAAAATATAGACAGACCTTGTTCTTACACCAATCAGAAATATGGCATAAACAGTATGTTATTGTCAAATTTTTTCCCTTTGTTATGTAAACAAAAGCAAAAAACGTTACGTTGCCTGACTTTTGTTTAGATCCGGATTTGGTAAACATAGATAGTTATTTTGTTAGTTTTCCTGATATGGAAATAAAAAAGAGCGTTTATATCATTTGTGTGTAATTAACCAATAGAATTCCGCTGTGTTATGTAAACAGAAGCACAACTTCTTTAACATGAGAAGGCTCTTGCTTACGTACACCACCGTACATCTTGACGACAATATACTATTTACGCACTGATTATGTATTAATTTTAATATTCCTTCTGTTGATGGCGATTTGAATAAATATGAATAAATATGAATATTTCTGCAACGAACGCCGCCCTTGCCTTTAATATGCCTTACTTCTAAACGCCCATGCCCATTAAATTCAGAAAAAGAATCTGGTCTGGTTTATAGGCGGTTCGTACGAACGAACCGAACAATGGGGGTCTATTTGAACCCAGTGAATTTGCCAGATAGTATGGACAATTTTTAGTATATAATTCATTATATAAGAGTATATATCGCGGACTTTGAAGTGAAATATGGATCATACACCTACTTGTACAAGCAGTTGTTTCTGTCAAGTGGTTTCTTGGTTATGAGGGTTCGTAAGAGCCGGCTGTAAAACAGATACCAGATTCTTTAGCTGAAATTAAAGTACATGGGCATTTAGGGAAACGCATACAAAAATATCAATACCATTTGCGTTATGTTGGTTTTAGACATTTATCCAGGAAATTCCGATGCATATATGATACCCACACTTACCATTGGAAACTGGATCAGGAGAAAAATGGATGGCCACGAATGTCATCTTCCGAATACCTCAAAACACCAGCTGCATGCATATATGCTGTTAGGCAATTGTTTACTTTGTGATGAGGGAAACGCTTGTAAATTTGATGGTAATTTATGAACATGACACATAGGCAGTGCTGTCTTAATATACCCACCGTACTTAAAGACAAATTTGGTATTTTTGGAAAGGTGAGGATGTAGGCTACTATATATGACATACTCTCCTATCTGAAAGTGGTACGGTTGAAATGGAAACGGGACCCCAATAGTACACTGTTAAAAATATAAGATATATAAACGTGTCACGTGTTTTATCAAAATCGGTAGTTTTTATATATACGGATTATGTGTTTATAACTAAGATATAAAATCACTAGTGTTTATAATCAACAACACTTGACATGTTTTAAACGGTTCCATTCGTAACATTCAGCAGTACAACACTGCAGCTTAAAATCCGATCATGATTGTAAAGTCAAAATTAATACAAATACATGTTTATTTTAACTTTTAAAATATATGTGCAGTAATAAGGTCACTTAGACAAAGATTTAGGCCTATTTGCACTTGTTGTTTGTGGTATATAAACACATAACGCGTTTTGAACAGAGACGTTTGAAGATCGGTAGTGTTTATAATATTCTGCCAGACCGATACCACGTGCTATTTTGATTGGGACCAGATGTTCGCTTCAATGATTCACATTCATTATTTCGACATTGCAAGGAACCAGTCTTGGTAATGCGACATAGATACTCATCAGGTTGTATTCAGGTTGCCATTATGTTTCTAATACAAATCACGGTAAAATTCAGCTGTTTCAAGGATCCAAACCAAAATAAAAGGTAAGTACATACATGTAGCTACGTATAAATCCACCATTAATTGACATCTGCCGCTTATATTAAATTTGAAGTTTGTGAGTGGATCGACAAATAACTCATGAGTTTTAATTTTTAAAGTGTTGAACTGCAAATGCTGAATTGTGAATATTCATGTTACCACTTACCAAGTTACATTTTCGTCATAACACGTTGGCTTGTACTGATTTTTTATCATATTTACTTCAAATGTTAAAGAATAAATTTAAATGTTTGAACTTTTTTTAAAAGTACTTTTTGCTTTCCAAAATGTCCAATATACATGTACTCAATTATGACACATCCTTTTTTTAAACAAATTTGCTAAATGGACGTCTTCAAATTATACACCACCGAGAAAACCGCCTGCAGGTATCAATGCCCCAAACAGAGTAAGTTTGAAATTGTTGCTGATCAAATTACGCCCTTATCAGATTTAATTCCTATCCATCGTACTCGGTAATTAACCATATGTTTGCAATTATGTGTTTACATGGGTTACACGGAGCCTTCAGCACACACCTTGGGCACAAAGAAAGCATTATACAGATAGATCCAGCATAAGTATATATAGCTTCATATCATTTAAATACAATTTTGTCTAATATATGATGCTTGTTTTTCAACTATTAGTAAGAGATGCTCTGTCCTATTGTATTTGACATCATAAAACACAATCGGTACGTTTTATTCCCCATAAAATAAATATATCAGGCTCATGCGCCCATTAATATGAAGTTTTGATGGGCAGAACTCGACTTTTAAAGAGAATGTTTAAAGATTCACTCTCCGCTTTGACACCAAGTTTGACAAAAGTTCCGGAGCCAATTTTAAGCTTACCGTGCAAAAGAGAAATGAAAAATATTTTAAATTGACAACCGAACACGTATTTAGCCCAGGATTCACGAAAAATTCACACAATACGCCATATGTAATAGGATAACAAATGATATACAAAACTTGCGAACTCTCTCTATTATCAACTACTTTGGTGGACGGAAGCATGAACGCTCTTTATAAGCGACGTTCAATGCACATAAAACGTACATATTATGGTTTCATGCTATCCAATCTGACAGGGTATCTTTAACCACGTTTGAAAGTTCGTCAGCCTATAGCAACGATGCCAATGATCACCTCTTATAAAGAGCGTCCATGTTTCTGTCGTCCAAAAGTTGTATAGAAAATAAAGAGCGTTCTCGATTATTATTAACTTTTTGTTTATCATTTTTGTTTCAGGATTCTGTATGACCAGACAATATTACAGGGATCGGGAAAGTTAAGGACTTGGCGATATATCCAGATAGTGTGCCTCAAGAAGGACTGGTTGAGAACACGACTTATAACGGCATGAGCTGAGATTTGAAACCATGATTTAAATATTATGAAGCGCATGCAGTGATGAACTGAAAAACAAGCTTTCCACAGATATTCCATAAGTGATGTGATGATACGTCCTATTGCACAGGAAAACAGAGGCAGAAGAATCAAATATCACTTCTCTCCAAAAACTCGGAGATGGTCCCACATATGGGATTCAGAGCGATCATACGGAATATACATGGATTCTACACGTAGAAAGAGATGGAGGGCATGCAATAGGGTCTACTTTGTAACTTGATATAACGTATCACTGGATTATATAGGGAACTATACGCAGGATTTATCAGAACATTGTACAATTTACAGCACTGGATTAAAAGAAACCACGTGACTTTAAATACTCTCACAATGGATTTACCAGGAACCACTGACTTTAAATAATTATTGATTTACAAGATACCCACGACCCGTGGCATAAGTTATTTGAGACATTTATGGATTTAACCCTAATTTCATGACTGGAGCTTCCTGAAATTTTGCTAAAATCATAATGCCAATGCATTCGTATATATATGCGAGTCTCCCTATCGGAGACTCGCATATATAAGAGAATACATTGGCCTAACAATATTTACCTTGACCTTGTAAGCCAATGCATCTTATATATGCGATGATCCCTGTGAGAGACTCGCATAAATAAGAGAAGGCATGGTACGGGATCTTTAATGCTGCAGCAGCGCAGCTCCCGTCATAAAATGGGTAAGGAACAAGTTGGATTCAAAAATGAAATTTAATAACTATAGTCAAACATAAAATGAATCTCAATCTCAGCGACCAAATGCTATCTTAAATTATAAATGTATATAATAATAATTCTACATATAGTATAATCAAGCTTTAATTCAACGTCGACCAGTTATTTGCATGCACATGGGGATCACATCGAACTAGTTTCGAAACAACCTAGTTCTAGAGTTTGAGAACATATAGTCCTCTTATAAAATTGACGACCAACCGAAGCACGAGTTATTAACCAACGAACAATTTGGCGAAGATGTTGAACAATTTGTTGATTTGTACCGGAATTTGTTTTTGAGAATAAAATATTTATAAACACATCGGGTGTTTTATTTTCATAATAATGTTTACTTTTCAGTATATCTTATTACTATTTGTTCTTGGAGTTGGGTAATACCTTAGAATACTCAGTGAACAACAGGGCGACCGCAAAAGCATAGCATAACCATTATCAACTGGTGAGAATAAACTGCTTTTGGTCTGCTGATAGTTGATTCATTTTGTTTTGTCTGGCCTAAACTGATACGATTCACAATGAATTGTCAATTACCAGAGTACCGATGAGCGCGCGTTCACTATCAGTAATCATGTTGTGATCACAGCAATCTGTGACACGTGACTTCACACAGATATGTATACAGATCTACAGCAATGTAAACCCACCCTTAACAAATTATTTTGTCAACAACTCACAACGCACCACTGTCCGCAGATAACACATATAATGACAGCTCCCAGGCAGCCATGTTGAGCAAGTAAATATATAATTTGTAAACAACTGGTTCCAAGTAAATATTTCAAAGAACGCTTGAGAAATATGAATATTGCTTTATTTTTCATACGTGAAATCTCTTTAAAGGTACACATATCACTAAACAGATCTATCTGAAGGAATCATCGGTCAACAAAAGACGAACCAAATTATTTAGGTCTTTAAAGTTTTGATTTTCTGCTTAGAATACCACCGACAGTCGGGCCAATTATTGAATTGAATTAATTATTGAATGTAACGCATAAACTGACGTTCACAACCTTGCGGTATAAATACTAGTTACATTTCCGGTATTTTCAACAGTTATCGTGATAACAACCCATATATATGCATGCAGCAATGCGTGTGCTATTTTAATGGAACACTACTATCTTCAACGATTTAGTACCCCATCTCACCAGTTCAAACAGACGGTACATCGAGCATTTTATATACATGTAAACGAATTTCCATGCTGCTGCCAAACCGGTTTCATAGGGGACCATTTTGTTAAAATTCCGTCAGTCGCCATTTCGACCCGAATATGCTATATACCACGCAATGCACACTATTCGTTTTCGGTATATTTTTGCATAACATATCATACAATACCACCCACGTATTGGTGCTGATTATCAGGTGGTCGTCGTTAAGCTGTTGCTATTTATGGTTGTGTAAACGCGTTCACGGGGTTGCAGAAAAGTAGTACGTTTCGCGTATATGTGGCCTTGGTAACATAAACAAATATAATTTCCAATTATAAACAGTCTTTGCCACAGAGTATGCAGGCAATTTTAGTCCCAGTTTAGAATTTATTGAAAATAGTCAATGGTACTCCTTTGTTTTTTTTTTAAATTGCGTTCATAGTATACCACCATTAATTTTGTGATAAAAGCGAAGTATTCTTGTTTTATCACTTGGTGGAGGCATAGTTGTGACTAATATTGTGAGACAAGGACAATGGGAACTTTCCATATTATCCAATACTTTATGACTATCTCCTATATTGTTCCATAACAGTGTAATTTGAAATGATTGATGTTGTAGATATCAAAATAAATTGGTCATATTCGTTATACTGGTTTGGGTACATATATATTCTGCTTCTTGAAAAGGTAACATAATCAATGTATCACTGGTATATCCCATTTAACTGTCTAATTACACACATATATTACATGACTCAAAACAAAGCAACATATATAAAACCGTGTGGGGAGAGGAGAGGAACTCTAAGAGCTTTGTCCGCCAACACCCTTTGCCTTATATGCTTTGTTTAAACACATGTATGTATGAGCAAATTAATGTGTTTAAACCATAAAACTGTGTTGTTTGTCCGCGCTTATGTGCGCCAAATAGTCCAGATTTAATCATTTTATGAGACGCTGCTTTCTCTTGCTCTCTAATGAGATACATCTAGAGGGAATTCGTATGTCTACAATCATAAATTTCTTTTATACTCTGCAATAATTCGAGCGTCTGTATGCTCTTATAGAATTACTATGCCCTTCACTATTAACTAGAACCACCACATATGGAAATTATGACTAAGGCGGAATGGCCATAATATTATTTATTGAGATCTGATCTCCCAACAAACATACATTAAACATGTGAACAATAATGAAACCTTACTCTCACTGTTCTCACCTCTTCATGCTTGCACTCTACCTTTTACACATGGAATGATTATGAATCATGCAACTTCTGCCCACATAAATATATAACAGATATATTCAAAATTATGTAATCAGAAAAGAGACAAAATCTCAAGAAATAACAATTATTCTAGCGGTAAGCGAATTATCATGAAAAATTATCTACAACTTATGTAAATTAGAAAAAAATAGAAAGGTGATAGGGTGGGTGGGAAAATTTAATCGAAGTGACATGTCGAAGAATTCGAAATCGAGTGAATGTTTTCGGCGCGAAAAGTTTTTTTTATACCCGAGATTAGTATTATGGCATATCCAAGAGAATCATGGGAAGTTCAAAGGTCACTATAGTTTCGTCTAACAGAAGTGTACCGATATGGCCAGAGTAATGTATAGTCTATAGAGTAAATATTTCCGGTTTAGTAATTACACATTTTGATAACAAAATTGCCAAATTACTATGCCTAGAACCACTATATATGGAAATTATGACTAAGGCGGAATGGCCATAATATTATTGATAGAGATCTGATCTCCCAACTACATACATTAAACATGTAAACAATAATGAAACCTTTCTCTCACTTTTCTCTCCTCATGTTTGCACTCTACCTTTTAAACATGAACTGATTATGAATTCTGCAACTTCTGCCAAGCCAACGGCCGCCATAAATTCATAATGATGCCTTCTTGGAGCGGGGCCAAAAGGCCGGAGGAGCCATCTGGGCCTCTGATCACTCTGGGGGAAGACGTGGTTCACACTATCTCCTAAAAGGGACAATTGTAGAAGACATCAGTATCAAATTATATAATAATTCAACAGTCATACATGATTCAAGATATATCAGTATAAATATGTACTTAATATGGAACTGAAGGTCAGTGAAAGATAATACAACTGTAAATATATTTCAATCCTTAGCCAGAAAGTATTCTATGTGATTTGATGAACAATGAACCAATCTAATTGACAAGAGTCATCGTAATAATAATTGTAGACCGGCCCCCAGATGAGGGTAGTGTCACACGAAAGGGTAGAACTTTTGACGCTATCTCCAATTATCCTTGTCCCATGGGGATTCCAAAACACTGAGGTATCCAGGGCGGAACATGTGGAAAATATATATTTTTTGACCTTTTTGGTGTTTTTGACCTGCAAATTTCAGTATAATCAGGAAAACCAATAACATAAGACAAATGTTGAATAAAATATACTTGAATATCAGATATTTATTCTATCTGGGTTGCTTAACATTTATGATGTGCAAAAAGTTATATTATCCAACAAATTTTGTGAAAAATTCACGAAAATGCCAAAAAAATGCATAAATTGCACTGCTTTTTCAAAAAAGTTTTCGAGAAGATTTCATATAAAATTTTCATTTTTCGGTATAAAGCTCTCATTGGTGCATCAAAATGTTCAGCATTATATACCTGATTTAATAGTATCAACATCACAAGCAATGATATCCAAAAAGCCAAGATATTTCCAAAAACTTAACCCACCCCCCTAAAACTGATTATCTATCTGAAAATACCTGTCAAGTCAGAATAGCCCGCTTTCGTTCCGTTTTGTTAACCAATTTAGAGTCTTATCATATATCATGGAATTAGCATGTATCTGAGGAGGTTTATGTTATGGTAGAGTCTATGGTAGAAATGGTGATTATGTGGCCATATAGCGAGAGCTTGTGCCACTAAATGTTCAAACTATACGAAATTTCCTTCAAAATTGGTCGATTTCTTATTTGCCACCCCCAGGATATCTGTGGGTGGTCAACCGACGGTCAACTGGTCCGGGTTTTCAGTAAGGCGGGTATAAATGGTGATTATGTGGCCATATAGCGACAGCTTGTGCCACTAAATGTTCAAACTATACGAAATTTCCTTCAAAATTGGTCGATTTCTTATTTGCCATCCCCCAGGATATCTGTGGGTGGTCAACCGACGGTCAACTGGTCCGGGTTTTCAGTAAGGCGGATAGAAATGGTGATTATGTGGCCATATAGCGACAGCTTGTGCCACTAAATGTTCAAACTATACGAAATATCCTTCAAAATTGGTCGATTTCTTATTTGCCCCCCCCCCCCAGGATATCTGTGGGTGGTCAACCGACGGTCAACTGGTCCGGGTTTTCAGTAAGGCGGGTAGAAATGGTGATTATGTGGCCATATAGCGACAGCTTGTGCCACTAAATGTTCAAACTATACGAAATTTCCTTCAAAATTGGTCGATTTCTTATTTGCCATCCCCCCAGGATATCCGTGGGTGGTCAACCGACGGTCAACTGGTCCGGGTTTTCAGTAAGGCGGGTAGAAATGGTGATTATGTGGCCATATAGCGACAGCTTGTGCCACTAAATGTTCAAACTATACGAAATTTCCTTCAAAATTGGTCGATTTCTTATTTGCCATCCCCCCAGGATATCTGTGGGTGGTCAACCGACGGTCAACTGGTCCGGGTTTTCAGTAAGGCGGTAGAAATTGTAATTATGTGGCCATATAGCGACAGCTTGTGCCACTAAATGTTCAAACTATACGAAATTTCCTTCAAAATTGGTCGATTTCTTATTTGCCATCCCCCCAGGATATCTGTGGGTGGTCAACCGACGGTCAACTGGTCCGGGTTTTCAGTAAGGCGGGTAGAAATGGTGATTATATGGCCATATAGCGACAGCTTGTGCCACTAAATGTTCAAACTATACGAAATTTCCTTCAAAATTGGTCGATTTCTTATTTGCCATCCCCCCCAGGATATCTGTGGGTGGTCAACCGACGGTCAACTGGTCCGGGTTTTCAGTAAGGCGGGTAGAAATGTTGATTATGTGGCCATATAGCGACAGCTTGTGCCACTAAATGTTCAAACTATACGAAATTTCCTTCAAAATTGGTCGATTTCTTATTTGCCATCCCCCCAGGATATCTGTGGGTGGTCAACCGACGGTCAACTGGTCCGGGTTTTCAGTAAGGCGGTAGAAATGGTGATTATGTGGCCATATAGCGACAGCTTGTGCCACTAAATGTTCAAACTATACGAAATTTCCTTCTTATTTGCCATCCCCCCAGGATATCTGTGGGTGGTCAACCGACGGTCAACTGGTCCGGGTTTTCAGTAAGGCGGGTAGAAATGGTGATTATATGGCCATATAGCGACAGCTTGTGCCACTAAATGTTCAAACTATACGAAATTTCCTTCAAAATTGGTCGATTTCTTATTTGCCATCCCCCCAGGATATCTGTGGGTGGTCAACCGACGGTCAACTGGTCCGGGTTTTCAGTAAGGCGGGTAGAAATGTTGATTATGTGGCCATATAGCGACAGCTTGTGCCACTAAATGTTCAAACTATACGAAATTTCCTTCTTATTTGCCATCCCCCCAGGATATCTGTGGGTGGTCAACCGACGGTCAACTGGTCCGGGTTTTCAGTAAGGCGGGTAGAAATGGTGATTATGTGGCCATATAGCGACAGCTTGTGCCACTAATTGTTCAAACTATACGAAATTTCCTTCAAAATTGGTCGATTTCTTATTTGCCATCCCCCAGGATATATGTGGGTGGTCAACCGACGGTCAACTTGTCCGGGTTTTCAGTAAGGCGGGTAGAAATGGTGATTATGTGGCCATATAGCGACAGCTTGTGCCACTAAATGTTCAAACTATACGAAATTTCCTTCAAAATTGGTCGATTTCTTATTTGCCATCCCCCCAGGATATCTGTGGGTGATCAACCGACGGTCAACTGGTCCGGATTTTCAGTAAGGCGGGTAGAAATGGTGATTATGTGGCCATATAGCGACAGCTTGTTCCACTAAATGTTCAAACTATACGAAATTTCCTTCAAAATTGGTCGATTTCTTATTTGCCATCCCCCCAGGATATATGTGGGTGGTCAACCGACGGTCAACTGGTCCGGGTTTTCAGTAATGCGGGTAGAAATGGTGATTATGTGGCCATATTGCGACAGCTTGTGCCACTAAATGTTCAAACTATACGAAATTTCCTTCAAAATTGGTCGATTTCTTATTTGCCATCCCCCAGGATATCTGTGGGTGGTCAACCGACGGTCAACTGGTCCGGGTTTTCAGTAAGGCGGGTAGAAATGGTGATTATGTGGCCATATAGCGACAGCTTGTGCCACTAAATGTTCAAACTATACGAAATTTCCTTCAAAATTGGTCGATTTCTTATTTGCCATCCCCCCAGGATATCTGTGGGTGGTCAACCGACGGTCAACTGGTCCGGGTTTTCAGTAAGGCGGGTAGAAATGGTGATTATATGGCCATATAGCGACAGCTTGTGCCACTAAATGTTCAAACTATACGAAATTTCCTTCAAAATTGGTCGATTTCTTATTTGCCATCCCCCCAGGATATATGTGGGTGGTCAACCGACGGTCAACTGGTCCGGGTTTTCAGTAAGGCGGGTAGAAATGGTGATTATGTGGCCATATAGCGACAGCTTGGGCCACTAAATGTTCAAACTATACGAAATTTCCTTCAAAATTGGTCGATTTCTTATTTGCCATCCCCCCAGGATATATGTGGGTGGTCAACCGACGGTCAACTGGTCCGGGTTTTCAGTAAGGCGGGTAGAAATTGTGATTATGTGGCCATATAGCGACAGCTTGTGCCACTAAATGTTCAAACTATACGAAATTTCCTTCAAAATTGGTCGATTTCTTATTTGCCATCCCCCCAGGATATATGTGGGTGGTCAACCGACGGTCAACTGGTCCGGGTTTTCAGTAATGCGGGTAGAAATTGTGATTATGTGGCCATATAGCGACAGCTTGTGCCACTAAATGTTCAAACTATACGAAATTTCCTTCAAAATTGGTCGATTTCTTATTTGCCATCCCCCCAGGATATCTGTGGGTGGTCAACCGACGGTCAACTGGTCCGGGTTTTCAGTAAGGCGGGTAGAAATGGTGGGTATGTGGCCATATAGCGACAGCTTGTGCCACTAAATGTTCAAACTATACGAAATTTCCTTCAAAATTGGTCGATTTCTTATTTGCCATCCCCCCAGGCTATCTGTGGGTGGTCAACCGACGGTCAACTGGTCCGGGTTTTCAGTAAGGCGGGTAGAAATGGTGATTATGTGGCCATATAGCGACAGCTTGTTCCACTAAATGTTCAAACTATACGAAATTTCCTTCAAAATTGGTCGATTTCTTATTTGCCATCCCCCCAGGATATCTGTGGGTGATCAACCGACGGTCAACTGGTCCGGATTTTCAGTAAGGCGGGTAGAAATGGTGATTATGTGGCCATATAGCGACAGCTTGTGCCACTAAATGTTCAAACTATACGAAATTTCCTTCAAAATTGGTCGATTTCTTATTTGCCATCCCCCAGGATATATGTGGGTGGTCAACCGACGGTCAACTGGTCCGGGTTTTCAGTAAGGCGGGTAGAAATGGTGATTATGTGGCCATATAGCGACAGCTTGGGCCACTAAATGTTCAAACTATACGAAATTTCCTTCAAAATTGGTCGATTTCTTATTTGCCATCCCCCAGGATATCTGTGGGTGGTCAACCGACCGTCAACTGGTCCGGGTTTTCAGTAAGGCGGGTAGAAATGGTGATTATGTGGCCATATAGCGACAGCTTGTGCCACTAAATGTTCAAACTATACGAAATTTCCTTCAAAATTGGTCGATTTCTTATTTGCCATCCCCCCAGGATATCTGTGGGTGATCAACCGACGGTCAACTGGTCCGGATTTTCAGTAAGGCGGGTAGAAATGGTGATTATGTGGCCATATAGCGACAGCTTGTTCCACTAAATGTTCAAACTATACGAAATTTCCTTCAAAATTGGTCGATTTCTTATTTGCCATCCCCCCAGGATATATGTGGGTGGTCAACCGACGGTCAACTGGTCCGGGTTTTCAGTAATGCGGGTAGAAATGGTGATTATGTGGCCATATTGCGACAGCTTGTGCCACTAAATGTTCAAACTATACGAAATTTCCTTCAAAATTGGTCGATTTCTTATTTGCCATCCCCCAGGATATCTGTGGGTGGTCAACCGACGGTCAACTGGTCCGGGTTTTCAGTAAGGCGGGTAGAAATGGTGATTATGTGGCCATATAGCGACAGCTTGTGCCACTAAATGTTCAAACTATACGAAATTTCCTTCAAAATTGGTCGATTTCTTATTTGCCATCCCCCCAGGATATCTGTGGGTGGTCAACCGACGGTCAACTGGTCCGGGTTTTCAGTAAGGCGGGTAGAAATGGTGATTATGTGGCCATATAGCGACAGCTTGTGCCACTAAATGTTCAAACTATACGAAATTTCCTTCAAAATTGGTCGATTTCTTATTTGCCATCCCCCCAGGATATATGTGGGTGGTCAACCGACGGTCAACTGGTCCGGGTTTTCAGTAAGGCGGGTAGAAATGGTGATTATGTGGCCATATAGCGACAGCTTGGGCCACTAAATGTTCAAACTATACGAAATTTCCTTCAAAATTGGTCGATTTCTTATTTGCCATCCCCCCAGGATATATGTGGGTGGTCAACCGACGGTCAACTGGTCCGGGTTTTCAGTAAGGCGGGTAGAAATTGTGATTATGTGGCCATATAGCGACAGCTTGTGCCACTAAATGTTCAAACTATACGAAATTTCCTTCAAAATTGGTCGATTTCTTATTTGCCATCCCCCCAGGATAAATGTGGGTGGTCAACCGACGGTCAACTGGTCCGGGTTTTCAGTAATGCGGGTAGAAATTGTGATTATGTGGCCATATAGCGACAGCTTGTGCCACTAAATGTTCAAACTATACGAAATTTCCTTCAAAATTGGTCGAATTCTTATTTGCCATCCCCCCAGGATATCTGTGGGTGGTAAACCGACGGTCAACTGGTCCGGGTTTTCAGTAAGGCGGGTAGAAATGGTGGGTATGTGGCCATATAGCGACAGCTTGTGCCACTAAATGTTCAAACTATACGAAATTTCCTTCAAAATTGGTCGATTTCTTATTTGCCATCCCCCCAGGCTATCTGTGGGTGGTCAACCGACGGTCAACTGGTCCGGGTTTTCAGTAAGGCGGGTAGAAATGGTGATTATGTGGCCATATAGCGACAGCTTGTGCCACTAAATGTTCAAACTATACGAAATTTCCTTCAAAATTGGTCGATTTCTTATTTGCCATCCCCCCAGGATATCTGTGGGTGATCAACCGACGGTCAACTGGTCCGGATTTTCAGTAAGGCGGGTAGAAATGGTGATTATGTGGCCATATAGCGACAGCTTGTTCCACTAAATGTTCAAACTATACGAAATTTCCTTCAAAATTGGTCGATTTCTTATTTGCCATCCCCCCAGTATATGTGTGGGTGGTCAACCGACGGTCAACTGGTCCGGGTTTTCAGTAATGCGGGTAGAAATGGTGATTATGTGGCCATATAGCGACAGCTTGTGCCACTAAATGTTCAAACTATACGAAATTTCCTTCAAAATTGGTCGATTTCTTATTTGCCATCCCCCAGGATATCTGTGGGTGGTCAACCGACGATCAACTGGTCCGGGTTTTCAGTAAGGCGGGTAGAAATGGTGATTATGTGGCCATATAGCGACAGCTTGTGCCACTAAATGTTCAAACTATACGAAATTTCCTTCAAAATTGGTCGATTTCTTATTTGCCATCCCCCCAGGATATCTGTGGGTGGTCAACCGACGGTCAACTGGTCCGGGTTTTCAGTAAGGCGGGTGGAAATGGTGATTATGTGGCCATATAGCGACAGCTTGTGCCACTAAATGTTCAAACTATACGAAATTTCCTTCAAAATTGGTCGATTTCTTATTTGCCATCCCCCCAGGATATCTGTGGGTGGTCAACCGACGGTCAACTGGTCCGGGTTTTCAGTAAGGCGGGTAGAAATGGTGATTATATGGCCATATAGCGACAGCTTGTGCCACTAAATGTTCAAACTATACGAAATTTCCTTCAAAATTGGTCGATTTCTTATTTGCCATCCCCCCAGGATATATGTGGGTGGTCAACCGACGGTCAACTGGTCCGGGTTTTCAGTAAGGCGGGTAGAAATGGTGATTATGTGGCCATATAGCGACAGCTTGGGCCACTAAATGTTCAAACTATACGAAATTTCCTTCAAAATTGGTCGATTTCTTATTTGCCATCCCCCCAGGATATATGTGGGTGGTCAACCGACGGTCAACTGGTCCGGGTTTTCAGTAAGGCGGGTAGAAATTGTGATTATGTGGCCATATAGCGACAGCTTGTGCCACTAAATGTTCAAACTATACGAAATTTCCTTCAAAATTGGTCGATTTCTTATTTGCCATCCCCCCAGGATATATGTGGGTGGTCAACCGACGGTCAACTGGTCCGGGTTTTCAGTAATGCGGGTAGAAATTGTGATTATGTGGCCATATAGCGACAGCTTGTGCCACTAAATGTTCAAACTATACGAAATTTCCTTCAAAATTGGTCGATTTCTTATTTGCCATCCCCCCAGGATATCTGTGGGTGGTCAACCGACGGTCAACTGGTCCGGGTTTTCAGTAAGGCGGGTAGAAATGGTGGGTATGTGGCCATATAGCGACAGCTTGTGCCACTAAATGTTCAAACTATACGAAATTTCCTTCAAAATTGGTCGATTTCTTATTTGCCATCCCCCCAGGATATCTGTGGGTGGTCAACCGACGGTCAACTGGTCCGGGTTTTCAGTAAGGCGGGTAGAAATGGTGATTATGTGGCCATATAGTGACAGCTTGTGCCACTAAATGTTCAAACTATACGAAATTTCCTTCAAAATTGGTCGATTTCTTATTTGCCATCCCCCCAGGATATCTGTGGGTGGTCAACCGACGGTCAACTGGTCCGGGTTTTCAGTAAGGCGGGTAGAAATGGTGATTATGTGGCCATATAGCGACAGCTTGTGCCACTAAATGTTCAAAATATACGAACTTTCCTTCAAAATTGGTCGATTTCTTATTTGCCATCCCCCCAGGATATCTGTGGGTGGCAACCGACGGTCAACTGGTCCGGGTTTTCAGTAAGGCGGGTAGAAATGGTGATTATGTGGCCATATAGCGACAGCTTGTGCCACTAAATGTTCAAACTGTACGAAATTTCCTTCAAAATTGGTCGATTTCTTATTTGCCATCCCCCAGGATATCTGTGGGTGGTCAACCGACGGTCAACTGGTCCGGGTTTTCAGTAAGGCGGGTAGAAATGGTGATTATGTGGCCATATAGCGACAGCTTGTGCCACTAAATGTTCAAACTATACGAAATTTCCTTCAAAATTGGTCGATTTCTTATTTGCCATCCCCCCAGGATATCTGTGGGTGGTCAACCGACGGTCAACTGGTCCGGGTTTTCAGTAAGGCGGGTAGAAATGGTGATTATGTGGCCATATAGCGACAGCTTGTGCCACTAAATGTTCAAACTATACGAAATTTCCTTCAAAATTGGTCGATTTCTTATTTGCCATCCCCCAGGATATCTGTGGGTGGTCAACCGACGGTCAACTGTGCCTAATTATCACGAAGGATATCACGAAGGAATCATCATTATAATAGCGTATTGTGATGATATGATATGTTTTCTTTTCTTTAAAATAACATCGGATGGCAAATAGCGCATATCGGTAGAATCGCTATTTGCCATCCGATGGCGAATAGACACTTCCATATCTGACATCACAATAGACCAATTGTGCTGAGCTAGATCGATTGGTCTTCCTGACACTGTTGTAAGAGATTTCTTGAATTTTGAAATTTTGTTTGCTTGAAGATTTGTTCAAATTTATTATGAATATACCAGCAAAAAATTATACATTGTCTTTCATTAGTGTCAAAATAAATCAGAATAATTTGTTTTAAACAAAAAATGGTTGTAACTTGAAAGAACAATTTAAAGTAGGCCTACTCCCTTTATCCAAGATTCATGCTGGCGGTGAAAGACCGATCGATATTTTAGCCCGATCGGGCTATTATTGATTGATCGGTGGTACACCCAGACCTGTAGGATATGCACGCTATAGCATATAGATAAGGCGTTTCATGTAATACTATGGGAGGCCCATTTCACTTGAAAGAACAATTTAGAGTAGGCCTACTCCCTTTATCCAAGATTCAGGCTGGCTGTGAAAGACCAATCGGTCTATTTTAGCCCGATCGGTCTATTTTAGCCCGATCGGGCTATTATTGATTGATCGGTGGTTCACCCAGACCTGTAGGATATGCGCACTATAGCATATAGATAAGGCGTTTCATGTATGGGAGGCCTATTTCACTTGAAAGAACAATTTAGAGTCATGTAGGCCTACTCCTTTATCCAAAATTCAAGCTGGCTGTGAAAGACCGATCAGTCTATTTTAGCCTAATCGGTCTATTTTAGCCAGATCGGGCTATTATTGATTGATCGGTGGTCACCCAGACCTGTAGGATATGCGCGCTATAGCATATAGATAAGGTATTTCTATGGGAGGCCAAATTCACATTTAATAATGAATTGCGCTTAAGCGCAATTGATTGCGCTTAAGCGCAAATACCATATATTGTACTTAAGCGCAAATATGGCATATACACTTAAGTGTAATCAATTGCGATTAAGCGCAATCAATTGCGCTTAAGCGTAATTGTGACTATTATCTAACCTACCCATAAACTAATAGCATTACCTGGTGTATCACCTAGCAACACAAGATGAGCATTGTGCATATTTTGACCTGTACTCAACAGTCAACTGTGAGTATGTGTTCAACAAGGAGAATCCCTAATTACATATATCAGCATTCCTCTATCCAAAGAATTGATGTCGCCTTCCCGGAACTCTAGTAAGTTGTTGTATGATGTTTTTAATGTATTTTTGCACAGATTTTAGCCTTTACTAAGGTAATATCCTATACAAGCACGCGGTGTCACTGCATGAGGGCTTTCTTACCTCATACAGTAATGCTCTAATTAATCGACTTCTTAACCACATCAGAATTATGGGTAACTTTTCAGGATTTAGTCGGAAATATGGCTTGTTGCCATTCATCGCAAATACTCTCGAGAGCTTTCCGATGAATGGCAACAAGCCATATTTCCGACTAAATCCTGAAAAGTTATGCATAATTCTGCTGTGGTTAAGGAGTCGATTAATTAGAGCATTACTGCATGGTTTACTTATTGACTTAAATCAGGGGGAAAAAACCCTATTTCCATATTATCAGCATCCCTGTCCAAAAAATGGTGTGTAATTATTGGAGCTTTGGTGTCTCAGTCCTGGAGCTCTAGTTTTTCTTTTTAAATCAGCATCTCTTGCACAAATCTATAGTATTTCCATGACCATATAGTGTGAATGTGGTGTCACCGAGGGCTTGCTTCCCTCATATGGTGTGCCTGTATACTCGAAAATTGAAGAAAATCAATGTCGCCCCTACTAATACAGAAAGTAATGCTATTGCAAGTAGCCCCAACTAATATATACCGAAGATAATATAATACTATCACGAGTTGCTCCAACTAAAACAGAAGGTGATACTATTGCGAGTCAGCCATTTTGATAAAGAAGTTGGGCTAGCTCCCTACCCATCCAAACCAATGAAACCAAGAGGTGACATGTCAATAGGAGTTAATGCCAAGTTATGGAGAAACCTATTTATTCACCAGTGGTGTTTTGTTACATATAACCATGAATTGCGCTTAACCGCAATGATTGCGCTTAACCGCAATGATTGCGCTTAAGCGCAATGATTGCGCTTAAGAGAAATTGATTGCGCTTAAGTGTAATTATTTGCATTTAAGCGCAATTGATTGCGCTTAATAGCAATTGATTGCGCTCAAGCACAATTAATTATTAAATGTGAATTTGGCCTCCCATACATTTCATGTATGGGAGACCCATTTCACATTAATTATTATTCATTTACGATCAAGTGCAAATATTTCGCAAAATAACATCTATCATTTGCGCTTCAGTGTAAATCATTTGCACAAATAAAAATTAATATGCATTGATATCACCCCCCCCCTGAATTAATTTTAAATGGCACAGACCCACCATATGAGAGAAGCAAACCCCCCCCCCAGTAACCACAATATCTCTTTTATGGACCATGGAAATGGTAGAGATATGTGCAGGATATATCTCTTTTATAAAATATACTAGATCTCTGGGATGGAGACACAAATTATTGGGGACAGGGATGCTGATAATACGAAAATTGGGGTTTTCCCCCAATTTCAAGTCAATAATTACACCATATGAGGGAAGCGATCGAGTCCCCAGTAACCCCGAATTCCATATTTATGGAAATGGTATATATCTATGTAGGAGATGTCCCTTTAATAAAATATACTAGAGCTCTGGGAGTGAGGCACCAATTATGGGGACAGCAGGGACAGAGATGCTGATATATGCATATGGAAATGTTTTTCTTCAATGTTTCAGTATTATATGGGGCTAATACTATGGGTCCATGATAACATACTATGAGATGGACTCTATCATTCGCAATCAGAGGGAAGTAAGGGAGTGTTTGGTATTTGCGGTTAAGCGCAAATATATTGATAGACATATACTAGCGCTTAAGCGCAAATGATTCATTTTCACATTTTCAACTAATTGCACTTAAGCGTAAATAATTTACGCTTAAGCATAAAGCAGTTAGGCTTATTGTAATCATTTACGCTTAAGCGTAATTGACTTACGCGTTATCATAATACATTGGAATTATATTAAGAGCAATAATTTCATTGGCTGTCTTACCTTATATGTATTGGTATAATCTGATGTATGTTAACTTAGTGGCATTAGTAATGTGGTTGCATCCATTTCAGCTTGAGTATGTGGAGTTCAATGGGAGTGTATATGAATTCCGGTTAAGAGTAACTCATTTACGCTTAAGTGGATTTCATTTACTCTGAAGCGTAATTGAAATGAATTATGCTTAAGCAAATACATGTACCTAACATCAACTGGTTTCCTCAGTCTGAATATCCATCTTAGTATGGGATCTGGGTGGGGTCCTCACCTATGTTTGAGTGATGTTTTATGTCCTGAGTTAATTTGAGTTTAGAGCAAATCACACGGGAGTCTTTTTTACACTTATTATTTATTTGCATACAAATATTTGCGCTTAAGCATAAAGCAATTGCGCTTACTTAGTGCAAATACACAGCACTTTTTTACTTCCATCCAATTTTAGCTGTGAATGATTGAGTCCATATAATGGTATATTTATTTGGGCCTATATAAACTCAAAAATTGGAGAAAACATAATTCCGTATGGATATCACTATCACCGTCGCTGTCCCAAACAAATACAGTCTGTACTAGAATAGTGAATAGCAATATGGCACACATGTAGCATTGCACAGGTAATTAAACAGTTTGAAATACACATGTAAGACAACTCTTTCTGCACGAGACTGTACCTGCTGTAGACCGATCATAAAATCGGTCAACAATTACAAATTTCTATAAATAGTAACATTTTCAACTGTTACCTTGCTCTATCATGACCACTTTGATTATAATTCTGTCATAACTCGGTCAATGTTCTTCCGTTGGTGATTTCAAGCAATAATTCCTTTTATAAATCCCTCCCATCATTCGAATTGACTACCGCTTGTTTTTCGTTTTATTAAGCTGATGTTACGCTATTCCAGCAAATGGCCTCCCTCACGGAAACGATTTTCTGAGAACGAAAGCCGACTCAATCCCGACCAAGTCGGAAGTGTTCGGGTGTTTCCGCGACTGCACAAGACAACTGATTGGTGTCTTTATTTCGCGTTTACAGTGGAATTATTCGTCCCGATTGAGGGAAAGTAAATAGTTAGTTACATGGCCGTATAATTAGTACAAACTGATATCTGGTTTGGGCATTTCGTGTATAGGGGTTATTTTATTCAGTCTTTCCACAGAATAACGCAGGGAACTCAATTGTGAGGTTCAGTTTACGTTTCACACCACTTTAAATAACTACTAAGTCACAAACCATGCGAACGGATGTGTCCATTTCGATTGCGGGAAAACATTTTGTACTTTCGGTTTCGTGCATATCCGGCCGTATCTAGTGGAATTCTACGTATTTTTATGTACTTTAAACGAAGTGTCTTTCTAAATGTTGCTGGTCTGAGAAATGTGCAGATGTAGGCTATTGTTGGCCCTCATTGATAAACAGTAACTGTTTTTAGTAACGAATTAGAGGTACACATTGTGAACGGAACGTGTACGTTTCGTTTCGGGTAAACTTGCAAGACGATCATTTTGTACTTTCGTTTTCATCCATTCATGTCCGGTTGTAACCTTTGTAAATCGGTTTCGTTTTTACTTATTTTAAACGACGTTTCTGCTTCTATTACAACAATTTAGATTTAGGTCTATATATTTATCAAATAAACACAGAAAATTAACTATTGAAAAACAAAGAAAAGAAGTAATTTTACGTGTACAGGTGTCATCTTATTTTGTATTGTTCCTGTTGATCAGTTGATTAACGAGCTATATTGGTTTATTTTATAAATACCCATATTTTCGACTTGCAGATAGACCATCTTTATAAATATTTTAGTTTTAAAACTATTATTTTTATGTTGCTTGACATTGGAAGGTATCCAGTCAGTTGTTTTATATTGTTTATTTAATATACTAAAGGTACTCAATCCGATCAGAGGGTCCTATATTACTATTTCTTTGGTTTTGTGGGTAAAAAATAATTGATTCGAGTCGAGGAACCTACCAGTCAACGCTCAGGGTGATCAGATATCGATATTTGAAGTTTTGTTATTTCTATTCTTTCTGGCACAGAACACAGTCAAAACTGCGTTATTATTACCATTTGATTTTAGAGTTATCCATCCTTGCCTGTTTGAATAGTGTTTTGGTGTACACATCTCGAGCAGATTACACAGTTAAGGGCAATTATTAGTATTAGTACTCATCTCGAGAAAATAACAAATTTCAAAAATCAATATCTAATAACTCTGAGCTTTGTTTGATGGGTTCCTCGACTCGAATCAAATAATTTTTACCCCCAAAGCCCAAGAAATAGTAATATAGGACCCTCTGATCGCCGTGATCGGATTGTGGTTGTTGGAATCTGTTGAGATGGGGACCCTCTGATCGGATTGAGTACCTTTAAATATTAATATATTTGAAAGTTTAAGTTGAATAAAGTGTTCAGGGTAAATAACATGTCCATTTTAAGTTACAAAATTCCAGTGGTGATGTCGTGTGAAAATTCATACCGGATAGAATAAGCCCGAAGGGAATTTTTTTTTTCCCCTCCTCCATCTACATTTTTTTGGGTCCCATGTTCGTATACCAACTAATTAAATTGGTAAGGCCTTGCCTATAAATTTTATTTTTTTAAATCTCAATAAAGTTCACATTTTGTATTTCCAACATAATCCGCCATGAAGTATACTCCTAAAGTGTTGCATCAATGGGCATGGTTTCTGTAGTTACTAATATACATGAACAGAATCCTTTATTTGGACTCTATAAAATTTTGTGAAAATTGGGTCCACAAAGACCTTAAGATTGCCGGAAGTGTTGGATTTTGATTCGGATAAGAAAACTCAATATAATGAAATTCTGAAATATCGTGGAAAAAGACGTTCATCTCCTATGTCAGACTTAAAAAGACGAGGGAGAGGGAATTTGGTTATGGCTACCAACAATATATTATGACATCCAGGCTGCAAAATCCGATATCAAGCAGGCACATAACCATGATCTAAAAGCCACTTGACAGTTTACGATCCAAAATAATGCACATAATATTCGCTTTGCAATCCCCCTGGTAACAAAATAGATCGATAAATAATTGAGTATGTTTCTAATGGCAAATATGTCTCAAAAAGATGCATTGAAGTCATACAAAATACCGCTTTGAACAGTGTGGTTTGGGTACCAAAGACACAACAGCCATTTTTGTTCGCATTTTTTCTCACGGACCCCTATTTTAATTTTTAATGTTGAATTGAGCAAGCATTTCAATCTAAAAGAAAAAACAAATTATTAAATTACTTAATTTTAATTATAATATTTCTATTAAAAAAAAAAAAATTTAAGTGTTAAATTGAGCAAGGAATTCAATCTAAAACATTAACAAATTATATCAAATTTAATTGTTAATTAAAAATAAATTATTTATAATATCAGCATGTAAGTATTGCGCACAGAAGAGACTGTTTCAGTTAGTTAAAACATAAGGGCAAGCGCCGATAAACCAATTAAAGGTACTCAATCCGATCAGACGCTCCTAAATTACTATTTATTTGGCTTCGGGGGTAAAACATTTGATTCGAGTCGAGGAACCCACCCATCAAAGCTCAGAGTGATTAGATATCGATGTTTGAAGTTAGTTATTTTTTGGAGATCTGGCCCATAACCTCTTCAGATCCACGTGCTCAAACGGACAAATTGCGGTTGTAAGATGGATAACTCTAAAATCAAGTGGTTATTATTGTTATATAGTAACCGCTTTATTTTATAAGACGTGCTTTGGATATAGCTTTTCATTTCATCTGAATTTCAAAAGAATGGCAGTAACCGCTTGTGAAGGGAGGGTGAGTTTCTCAAGTTCTAAGTGTTTTGAGGCATGTACTCGGCTTGTGTTTCCTCACAAAGTTCATCACTTCTGGAAACACATGCCAAGACCTTTTCAGGTTAAGCTAATTATGAGGCAGCGAGTATAACGAAAATATTTCACTGAGAGTCTGCGACACATTTCATTGATAACTGACTTAAGTCAACAACTTCAGTCATTGTCTTATCAGTTGCCAAGAGCAGTTTCATCATCAAAATATTTTTGATTTGGTTAGAATTAGAACAGCGGATCAAGTGTGCTCTCCGGAAAATTGTGCTTACGTAAGTCATGATTGGTTATGATCATACATACCAGAAGCACATATTTTCAGTGTAAAAAGAAACCTATTCATTGAAACATACGAACTCAAATGAAACTAGGTATGTCAGTAACATAGATAGTTGGAAGCAAAACCTGACTCAATGGTTTGATTTCCAAAAAGCCATCGGGTCAATTAAAAGCCACACCAGGGGTACGTGTGCCATATTTAAGTTAAGTCCGAATTTGGTCATGGTCCACTGACTTGGCGGAGTTATCCCTATTTTTTTAGTTAACTTGAACACAATGTTCTTGATATTTTGTAAATGGGCAATTCATGTTAAGTGCAAATTTGATCATGGTCCAATGAATTTGGCTGAGATATGCGACTTTGTTTGTTCAACTTAGAAGCAATAATGTTTGTGTTTCTAGCAGTTAAAATGGGCCATAATCGAAATTATATTTTGTGTATGGTTTATCCTTTAGCAAATGCACGTCTTGGTCAAGTTGGAATAATTGTTTTGCCATAACTTGACTTTGTCGTTAAAATTAACAATGCCCCACAAGGGGGGGGGGGGGGGGGTGGCGACATATAGTCTGATTGAATTGTCACGTGATGACACTAAAGTGTCAATTCACATATAGACGTACATCTTATGCAAACGTATTGCTTCCATTTCCTCTTGTGCACTTGTATACGTGTCATCAACTTCAACTGAAAGATTTAATGAAAGTATTGTTTTTGTACACAGATAACATGTGATTAGTTTGTCCTATTATCTACATCCATAATCTTTCGCTGTGCATAGTATCTTAATGCATCAGAAAGAAGAGATCTTCACTGTTGGATGCGGTCATTTCCTTGATTATTTAGCAAAATGGTCTCATGAAATACCAGAATATATCTATCAATTCTCCATCCGTAATTAAAATCCATCATCTATTCTTAGATCATACTTCATCTGAAAAACACCAACAGAAGAAGGATCGTTTTACTTTTTAAAATGTCAATGACTTGACCTATCTACTCTAAAAAATAAAATACCTTCAGGAGTTACTACCCCTCTTTTTTCCTTGTTTTGCAGTCTGGAGAATAACTTCGCTTTGAATTAGTTGACAGCAAACTTATTGCCCCAACGCCAGGTCATATCCCCCAACACCGCACATACGCTCATTTATGATGTAAGTAAATTGGAAGTAGCTTTTGAGAGACTCTCGTTTGCACCACTGCCATACATACCTGTGTGGATACTGTGTCCTCGGGATGTACACATCAGCTCAAAGTCCAAACAGACTGGTGGGCATGTTTGGAGATCCACTCCACAGCCTGCACATCACCAAAGTGGTTGTTTCCGCTTCACAATGACAACACATCACTTTGACCTCATGATGTTGTATGGAAGTAAGGCACATACTCCTGACTTTTGAGAGGCTCTTATTTGCACCACTGCCATAAATACCTGTGTGGATATTGAGGTCTCGAGCTGCAAACAGGCCAGCCACTCACATCTCAAAGTCGAAACAGACTGGGTGGGCCTGTTTGGAGATTCACTCCTAAGCCTACACATCACAAAAGTGGTTGTTTCCGCTTCAAAATGACAACACATCACTTTGACCTCATGTGTCTGCCTGTAATGAGTACATAACAATATTAATTTATCAGTATAACTAAGAATCTATCTATCCATTTCAAAAGAAGGATATGTTTACTTGTTGATTTCGTTGTTTTAGAGACATTCATAGACTTCTAGCCGCTATTCGTCCCAGGAACCTTTAAGTAAGAACATTTATTAGGCCTAATATAACTGGACACATGCAGGGAAGGGTCATATGGAAATATTTAAATTTCTCACGCTCTTGCCAGTCCGTTGGCATGTTGGATTTCGACGCACTCAAGTACCGTTCGGATTATTTGATTGGAAACATTAGCTTATGTGTTTATGATCAGCAAAACAATACAGATCGAGTTCAAATATAGGTTAAGCCCAATGAGTGATAGGCCTATTTTGACTTCCAATTACCTGATTTGATAACAACTTTCTTTCTGACCATAACTCCAGTTGGATTAAATGATCAGAACCAAAATTGGTGTCTTTCTCAGCCAAATATACAAGTCAAGTTTGAATATGGGCCGAATCAATATTTTTTCAAGTTGACGAGTAACTTGCATCTCTGTCACTTAGAAATTAAATGATTTGATTATTTTGATTTCCGACTGCTGATTCCTATTTTGGATATATAATTGGAGAGCTGAGTATGCTATGTGTCTCAAAATATACATGTCAACATGGCATCCAAACCGGTTACTGGTATGAAAAGCGTCATGGATCCATCACTTTGTGGGTGTGTTTGGGGCGGGTATGAGGCCAAACAGTCTTTTAATACGTATATACTCAGCTTTATAGGTTAACCAATACAGGTAAGTGGGTGCCTGACAAGGTAACACATCTGCCCGGGTCAACGAAATTCACACCTAGCCCTCCGGAATAACAATAACAAGTCAGAATGGAGCACTGGCCGACGGACCTTACGGCCTTTCCGTTTGTCAACATAAGTAGAGTGAAAGAAATAATGGCTTACAACAGATCAGTCATAAAATTTCCCCACATAATGAAGGTAGTGCACAAATGTATGGATGTCAAAAGAAAGAGGAGGTTGTCTGCTAGGCATATTAAAGAAGATTCGAGGCTAAATATGATGACGACCAAGGTCCCAATTTCTCGCAGACAAATTGCTCCTCGTTCTGATGACATGAATTTTGAGGTGGAAGCCGGACCCAGGAGCGGTTTATTAGAATTTTGAAAATAGTTTTAGAACGTACATGTACCCCACAAAAACAAGATTCAATTTAATGCCAAAGGTAGAATTTCAAATTTTTTGAAAATTACTCCCAATGAGTTAAAAAGATGCCAAAATGTTTTGATAAGACCACCATCAGTTGCAGATTGCTGACTATGCCATGCTAAGCGCATGCTACACCACGGTTCGACTCGTTGTGAGTCTTTTAATACTTATATACTCAGCAATAACTTTTTTAGTTTGAAACTTACATGCCAAACCACAGGACTATGCCATAAGCAGAACCTGTGTTTCTCTAAACAACGGTCCTGACAAAAGATTGTCTGTTCATCACATTCCACACTCCTCATTGCATATATGTCGTCACTGTCACATATAGAGCACCCAATAAGTTGGAAAATATCTGTATGTTGGGGTTATATAAATAATCTTTAATTGCCTGCCGTCTTTCGATTTCATATAACCCTCTTTTGTAATATTTGGATTAATCTGGCATGGTGTCCTCTTCACTTTTAATTTAGCTGCCAGCATAGTTCTATGACCATGATGCGCTTGCTCTGGCAGATGCACTGGACATTTCTTGGTGTAGGTTGGAAGTTGAAGGTAAAATAGGTGTTGTGACAAAATACATATTGTTAATGTTAAGCGGACATGGCTCATTTGGAAGGAGGCACATGATGCACGAAATATTGACATACCGGCTTCATTTGCCTGAAAATGTCACAGCCATTTTCCAACTCTTTCGATATTGGGAAAAGTTCAAAGGTAAATTCATCTACTAACCTGTTCACATCCGCTCGAGTTGATACCAAACATGGGTAACTTCGGGCCAACAATGACAGGTGCATCGATTACCATTGGTGATGTGGGGGATGCACAGCTAACAGTCTGTCAGTCATCTCCAGATATTGATGAGATCTGCTGTATATCACAATGTCGAGTTGGTAATTCGATCCACTGTCCTGACGCTTTCGTGTGAGGCGGACTTGAAATATGCACCTCTGGTGGTGCTACACCCTTGTTGTCTTGGTGACGTATAAAACGGAAGGCGCATTACTAACACTTTACAGACTAGCCGAAAATATCAACACTTTTGCCAGTGGAAATCCTTATGAAGTAACACCATTACTAACGGACACGATGTGTTCAGTATACTGTGCTCAGGACCCACAATGTCTGTCTTGGTGTTTCGATGAATCAACAGGCGAATGCAAGAAATCGGGAGGTTTGATAAGCGATGTTGGATGCACTTCGTACATTCGGGACAATTGTGAGTATCTGGATTTCATCGTTAAATCTCTTCGTATAATAGTGATCTTTACATTCAGAACGTCTAACTTCAAACTTCGTTAGATAAAGATGGACCATACACGATAACGTTTGGCTATCGAATGTAATTGACCGTTGGTAGCAGAAAACACATTAAGTGTAACTTTCTCGAATGATTTGAGTTTAACGTCATGTCAGCCGAGAGGCCATATCACGAATAAGAACAGAACCAGGTACTCAAAAGAAAAACTGAAAATAATTAAAACAGACAATGGATTAGACCAAAGGCCGGGTGGGTGGACGTTCTCGGTCAAAAGCTGCCTAATACTTCAAGTTGATTTGCTGGGGTACATATACTTCTGTATACTTGACAATTATGTGTGAGTGACGGTTTTCATAAGACCATTTGTAGTTAATTGTAATACGTAATAATTATAATTGTACGTACCGTTTCCAACTTTCCGAAAATATTTTGGACTGAAGTGGCCTTCATTTGGCAAAATGTTCAACCACGGGAAGGTGTTAGGTTGGAAATGTCCAATAGATGGAACGCTTGGTGTACCAGTTGGAGAATTCAAGCACATTGTGGATGAAAATGGGACTTCCCGAGCTTGGGAACTTTGGTCTGGTTCAAGGGGTGCGGTTGGAGTTCCTTTAGCACAAATTCCTGATTTAAGTACATTGCAAACTGAGCCAATTCAGCAGCATACCATGTGATTAACCATCCCTAGATACCACATACCATGTGTGATTAATCACCCCTAACTACTACATACCATGTGTGATTAACGATCCCCTAACTACCTCACAGCATGTGTGATTAACCATCCGTAACTACCACATACCAAGTGTGATTAACAATCCCTAACTAACACATACCATGTGTGATTAACACCCCTAACGACAACATACCATGTGCGATTAACCATCCCTAACTACCACATACCATGTGTGATTATCCATCCCTAACTACCACACACCAAGTGTGATTAGCCATTCCTAACTACCACATACCAAGTGTGATTAGCCATCAATAACTACCACATACCATGTGTGGTTAACCACACCTAACAACTACATACCATGTGTGATTAACCATCCCTTACTGCCACATAAAATGTTATTAACCACCCGTAACTACCACACACCAAGTGTGATTAGCCATAACTAACTACCACACACCAAGTGTGATTAACCATTCCTAACTACCACATACCAAGTGTGATTAACCATCTCTAAATACCACATACCAGGTGTGATTAACCATCACTCACTACCACATACCATGTGTGATTCTACAACATACCATGTGTGATTAACTATCCCTAACTACCACATACCAAGTGTGATTAACCATCCATAACTACAACACACCATGTGTGATTAAGCATCCCTAACTACCACATACCATGTGAGATTAACCATCCCTAACTACCACATACCAAGTGTGATTAACCATCCCTAACTACCACACACCATGTGTGATTAACCATCCCTAACTACCACATACCAAGTGTGATTAGCCATCACTAACTACCACATATCATGTGTGATTAACAATCCCTAACTACCACCCACCATGTGTGATTAACCATCCCTAATTACCACGTACCAAGTGTGATTAACCATCCATAACTGCCATACACCATGTGTGATTAAGCACCCGTAACTACCACATACCATGTGTGATTAACCATCCCTAACCACCACACACCATGTGTGATTAACCATCCATAACTACCACATACCATGTGTGATTAACCATCACTAACTACCACATACCATGTGTGATTAACCACCAGTAACTACCACATACCATGAGTGATTAACCATCCCCTAACTACCACATACCATGTGTGATTAACCTCCCCTAACTACCGCATACCAAGTGTGAATAACCACCACTAGCTGCCACATACCAAGTGTGATTAACCATCCCTAACTACCATATGCCATGTGTGATTAACCATCCCTAAATACCACACATCAAGTGTGATTAGCCGTCACGAACTACCACATACCATGTGTGATTAGCCATCCCTAACTACCACATACCATGTGTGATTAACCATCACTAACTACCACATACATTGTGTGATTAACCATCCCTAACTACCACATACCATGTGAGATTAACCACCCCTAACTACAACACACCAAGTGTGATTAACCATCCCTAACTACCACATATCAAGTGTCATTAACCATCCCCTAACTGCCACATACCATGTGTGGTTAACCATCACTAACTACCACATACCATGTGTGATTAACCATCACTATCTACCACATACCACGTGTGATTAACCATCCCCTAACTATCACATACGAAGTGTGATTAACCGTCAGTAACTACCACATACGAAGTATGATTTACCATCCGTAACTAGCACATACCATGTGTGATTAACCATCCCCTAACTACCACATACCAAGTGTGATTCACCATCCCTAACTACCACATACCATGTGTGATTAACCATCCCATAACTACCACATAACATGTGTGATTAACCATCCCTAACTCCTACATACCATGCGATTAACCATCCCTAACTACTATATACGAAGTGTGATTAACCATCCCTAACTACCACACTCAATGTGATTAACCATCCCCTAACTACCACACACCAAGTGTGATTAACCATCCCTAGCTACCACATACCATGTATGATTAACCATCCCTAACTACCACATACGAAGTGTGAGTAACCATCCCATAACTACCACACACCAAGTGTGAGTAACCATCCCTAACTGCCACATGCGAAGTGTGATTAACCATCAATAACTACCACATACGAAGTGTGATTAACCATCCCCTAACTACCACATACCAAGTGTTATTAACCACGCATAACTACCACATACGAAGTGTGATTAACCATACGTAACTACCACATACGAAGTGTGATTAACCATCCCCTAACTACCACATACCATGTGTGATTAACAATCGCTAACTACCACATACCAAGTGTGATTAACCATCCGTAACTACCACATACGAAGTGTGATTAACCATCCCTAACTACCACATACCATGTGTGGTTAACCATCCCCAACCACCACATACGAAGTGTGATTAACTAATAAATAATCACAACAAAGAACGATTTAAATTGTTACTTTCGTCATGTTCATTTTCTTCTGTTCTCAGGCTTGAGTCGTCTTGTCCAAATGATGCATTTGACAAATTTCAGAATATTATAGCTACAGCTTATGAGACTGCCTACCCACTAAAACTTATTAAGGTGCAACATAACAAGAAACAAAAGCGAAAGCCATGGATGACAACTGGCCTAATTACATCCATCAGCTTTAAATAAAAACAAACTATTGCGAAAAAAAATTAAACATCCAACAACAGGAAACCAAGAAAAATATAAAAAATACTGTCAAATATTCAACTCCACTATGCGAGTTAGTAAAAGATTGTATTATGAAACCATTCTGGAACGAATAAAAAAGATATGAAGAAAACTTGGCAAATTATGAACAATGCAATCATCCGAAAACATAATAATTCTGATATACCATGTACAATAACTAGGAATAGCATAGATTATAATGATCCAGAACAAATAGCAAATGCCTTCAATACATACTTCTCTGAAGCAGCTCAAGACACACTCAAAAAAATAAATGAGGTAGCCATAACAAAATCCTACACAGAATATTTAAAGGAACCAAAAAAGGATAGTTTTTTCCTGTACCCATCTAGTCCTAATGAAATTCTTCATATTACTGGCAGCTTCAAAAATAAAAAAAGTGTTGATAACTTTGGTCTTACTACAGAGCTCTTGAAAGAGACATGTCAGTACATGTCTCATCCAATATCGCATATTGTAAATCTTTCCTATGAAAGTGGTAAATTTCCTGATGCAATGAAAATTGCCCGTGTAGTCCCAATTCATAAAACCGTAGATAAAAATGATGTCTGCAACTACCGACCAATAAGCATCCTACCTGTATTTTCAAAAATATTAGAAAAGGCTACCTATAGAAGACTGATTGATTTTTTAGAGAAGAAACATTTACTAAACCCTATGCAATTTGGCTTCAGAAAACATCACTCTACGATCCACCCTCTCCTGAAACTTCTAAATCACATAGGCGAAATGAATGATAAAAAACTAAAGATTCAACATTGGCATTATTTTTAGATTTTTCGAAAGCGTCTGATACTATAGATCATAATATCTTATTGAAAAAAATGGAATACTGTGGGATCCGTGGAGTAGTCAACAATTTTGTCAGAAGCTATCTAACCAATAGAAAGCAATATGTAGATCATTCCGGAAAAAATCTGATTATAGAGCCGTTTCCACTGGAGTGCCTCAAGGTTCCATACTCGGACCGATATTATTTTTAATATATGTAAATAACATGCCAAACTCCACAAAATTTAACATGCTGTATTTTGCAGAAGACACAACTGCATATGCGTCCAGTCCTGACATTGCGAAACTCTTCCATGACGCAAATATTGAATTGCACAACATATTTCTATGGTGTGCTGCCAATAAACTTGTTCTAAATGCATCTAAATCGAAATACATGGTGTTTAATGCCAATACTGACCGAAGCTACCTTGTTCGTAATAAACATAAATTGGATGAGCAATGTATTCAACATGTAAACGCATTTGTGGGCGATCCATCCTTTAAATTTCTCGGTATTCATTTAGATGAAAACATGGAATTCAAGTACCATATTGATTATCTCCATAAACAAATATCTAAAACTATACATTGCCTAAATCGGTCAAAACGTTTTCTTCCAAGAAATGCATTAAATCGCATATATGACTCTCTCATACATAGCAAACTATCATATGGCATTGAAGTTTGTGGTGTTTCAACAGGTATTGAGAAACTTTTTAAACTACAAAAAAGAGCCATTAGACTGATAAATAAAGCAAAATATATTTCTCATACAGAACCCTTATTTAAACAAAGTAAAATATTGAAAATTAGTAATCTTCATTCATTGAAATCATTCGTTACTGTATATGATTGGAAACACGGACTCTTACCACATTCATTGAATAATCTTTTGGAAAATACACCGCGGACTGGTAGGGCTTCATGCCAAATAAACAACCTTGCACATAAGACGCCCAGGATAAAATATACTGAGCGATTGCCACTTCACCAAATCCCAAATGCCTGGAATTCATTACCTCTCACAATGAAAACCTCCATCCCAAGATTTACATTTAAACGACGTATAGTAGATAGTTATATTGAAAACTATAAAAGTAAAGTTATTTGCGAAAATCGATATTGCCCTGACTGTACGAACCAATAAGTAACAAGGTATTACCTACGGTATAAATACTTCTTACATGCATATCGAATTATCACATTCACATGCTATGTATATTTGATATACATTACCATTATACTGCTACAAAGTACTACATTATGTTAATGTATTGTCGAGAAATGAAGTATTCAGTATTCAATACAAGTATACAAGTAGATGCTAATATGTATGTGTCGATGAGAACTGTTGAACAGAGATAAAACATGTCGTTAATTTTCTTTTGCCTGGGCGATGCTGGGAAGACGGCCATTATGTCACACCACCGCCCGGATTCTGTATGTGCATTGAATTTTCAAATATTATTTTTATAAATCCTATTGTATATGTACATGCTTTTTCCAATAAACTATCTATCTATCTAACCATCCCCTAAATACCACACACCAAGTGTGATTAACCATCCCTAACTACCACATACATGTGTGATTAACCATCCCTAACTACCACATACATGTGTGATTAACCATCCCCTAAATACCACACACCAAGTGTGATTAACCATCCCTAACTAGCACATACCAAGTGTGATCCGCACCCCGAACTACCACATACCATGTGTGATTAACCATCCCTAACTACCACACACCATGTGTGGTTAACCATCCCTAACTGCCACATACGAAGTGTTATTAACCGTCCCTAACTACCACATACCATATGCGATTAACCACCCTAACTGCCACATACGAAGTGTTATTAACCATCCCTAACTACCACATACCATATGCTATTAACCACCCCTAACTACCACATACCAAGTGTGATTAACCACCCCTAACTATCACATACCAAGTTTGATTAACCGTCCCTAACTACCACATACCATATGCGATTAACCACCCCTAACTACCACATACCAAGTGTGATTAACCAGCCCCTAACTACCACATACCATGTGTGATTAACCATCCCTAACTACCACACACCATGTGTGGTTAACCACCCCTAACTGCCACATATGAAGTGTTATTAACCATCCCTAACTACCACACACCATGTGTGATTAACCATATCTCACTACCACATACGAAGTGTTATTAACCACCCCTAACTACCACATACCATGTGTGATTAACCATACATAACTAACACATACCATGTGTGATTAACAATCCCTAAGTACCACATACCACGTGTGATTAACCACCCCTAAATACCACATACCATGTGTGATTAACCATCCCTAACTACCACATACCAAGTGTGATTAACCATCCGTAACTACCACATACCATGTGTTATAACCATCCCTAACTACCATTTACCATTTGTGATTAACCATCCCTAACTACCACATACCAAGTGTGATTAGGCCAGACGCCCACACGCACAATGCATGTGGTCGTCTGGAACGCGCGCGCCAGTCAAATGTATGCATAAATGTAAGTTGGTTTGGTTACCCCTCCCCCACACGGCCCATTGATAAATGTTTGAATGCACACATGTATGTAAAATGACTGCTTATATATGTATATCTTTGGGTAATAAACATTTAAAAAAAAAAAAAAGTGTGATTAGCCATCACTAACTACCGCGGACCATGTTTGATTAAACACCCCTAACCTTAGATATCATGTGTGATTAACCATCCCTAACTACCACATACCATGTTTGATTAACAATCCCCTAACAACAGCATACCATGTGTGATTAACCATCCCTAACTGCCACATACCATGCGTGATTGACCATCCCCTAACTACCACATACCATGTGTGATTAACCTTCCCTGACTACCACATTCCATCTGTGATTAACCACTCTAACTACGACAAACACCACGTGTGATAACCATCCCTAACTACCACACACCAAGTGTGAGTATCCATCCCCTAACTACCACAATACCATGTGTGATTAACCATCCCTAACTACCACATACATGTGTGATTAACCATCCCCTATCTACCACATTCCATGTGATTAACCATCCCTAACTACCACATACCAAGTGCGATTAACCATCCGTAACTACCACATACCAAGTGTGATTAACTATCCATAACTACCACACGCCATGTGTGATTAACCATCCCTAACTACCACACGCCACGTGATTAACTATCCCTAACTACCACATACCAAGTATGATTAACCATCCGTAACTACCACATACCAAGTGTGATTAACTATCCCTAACTACCACACGCCATGTGTGATTGTCCATCCCTAACTTCCACACGCAATTTATGATTAACCATCCCTAACTACCACACGCAATGTGTGAATAACCATACATAACTACCACATACCAAGTGTGGGTAACCATCCCTAACTACCACATACCAAGTGTGATTAACTATACCTAACTACCACACGCCATGAGTGATTAACCATCCCTAGCTACCACATACAATGTGTGATTAACCATCCCTAACTACCACACACCATGTGTGATTAATCATCCGTAAGTACCACATACCATGTGTGATTAACCATCCCTAACTACCACATACCAAGTGTGATTAACCATACCTAACTACCACATACCATGTGTGATTAACCATACCTAACTACCACATACCAAGTGGGATTAACCATCCCTAACTACCGCATACCAAGTGGGATTAACTATCCCTAACTACCACACGCCGTGAGTGATTAACCAGCCCTAACTACCAACTAATTGTTGGGTTCCATAAAGTAACCCAATGGCATCGGGTTATAAAATTGACTAAATATCTAGTAGTCTTTAACTAAAATTGAGTCATGTTTGACTATAAATTGGGTCAAAGGTGACTGAATATTGGGTGAAAAGTGACTAACTATTGATTCACCATGGCCTTTCTATAACATAAAAAGTTTAAAAAACAAAATAACTAAATCTAACATATTTGCATGGTCGTCCGGCAATGAAATACGTGATTAGAAAAGATATCATAAAAGCAATACATCTAACGTGTTTTTGTTGTTTCTTTAATACTATACATGTACTAACACATGTAAGTGCTCTTGTGATATATAAAACGAAATGTTTTGGGTAAATAAGCGAGATTGTTGGATTCATCCTGCCCCCGTTCCGCGGTGTGCTATAGGTCAAAGTGCATTCGATATATGGAACTTTTGCATATGCATCATTCAAAATATTGAGCTTTTGAATATTCATGAATTCCATATATTCCATATATCATCAATATTCAAAAGTTCGACATATGGAATGCACCTTCAAAACTGACAAGAAGCACTTAAACTGCGGAACGGGGCTGGATGAATCCAATATGACTAGGTGATCTCTCTTATATTCCAACATCCAGAGGGTTGAAAATGTGTACCATCTTGGGGGTGGGGGCGTCATTACTGACTTTCTTGTATGCTGATTTAACCATTTCCGATGTGCAGATGCGCGACATTCCGGGCGTTAAATTAATTCACCAAATGTGAAGGTCAGCTCGGCCCCTCTACAGTAGGGGTTGGTAGTTCACCACTATGTTTCAGGCCAAGTGTATACCTATTTCGACCAACTGAAACATACGAATCAGGCTCTCCCTTTCGGAAGTATACTACTAGTATTGCAGTTGAATTCACATCTGTGTAAGGAAGCCTAGAACCACTGTTGAATTATAGATATGCTCTAATTAATTGACCTTAACAAAGTTGACAACCGGTATTATCGTAGTACTTGATACGATCAGTTGTACTGAGGGCTGTAACAATTCATCGTGAATTCAATGTATCCCGATCCAATGTCGAACGATATTAAGCGCGTCGTATCATCATGTGTATCGCGAATTCGCGATAAAGGAAATCAAATAATTTCTGAAAGTCATAAAAGGTCTGATACTTTCAGGTGGAATTCATTTTGGAACACTAATTTAGTGTATCATATGGTTCGTGATTCATATCGTATCATGAACAAGTGTTTTGTTACAGCCCAAATTATACCGCGGAATAATTTAATAATTTGATCAATTCGTCATTATAAACACCAGATAACGTGTGGCATGATACTCCCCTGACAGTGTAGATATGGTATTTATCAATCGAAAACTTGGTGATTGAAAATGGCGCTGGGCGTCAAACAACCAAGTGTTTCGAAATTTCTTGCTCGAACAGAACAGAATTAACGCTGTGCACTCACGGAAAATGAACTGATGTAAGCCTGTCATGAAAAAAAATATGTGATGGACGGCGGTCGAAACCAAAAAATTAACGCTGTTTTTTCTTGGTTACCGTGGTTAAACCATACTAAGTTTACCGGTGGATACGGCACACATGTCAACTGCTAGCGTTTGCTGTCGACGCTGTGATACCATTACCACTAGTCCAAGTCTGCTCGTACGAAAACCAGCTAAAGGTCGTTCCACACCGGGCGCGAGCGAGCGATTATATAATGGCCGTTTTCTAACGTCCGTAGCAGTTGAAAGCGCGCGAATTTTATGTTCACACCGCAAGCGACTGAAACGCTTCGTCGCGCGCGATAGTCAGAGTAGATAATCGTTTGAGTGCATCATTTTGAATCACTGAGCTGACACGATCCGCGGTGGATGCTGTCAATAATCGAGCTAGGCGTTTGAAAAAGAGGAAATTTGTTGCTGCTCGTCTTTTAATGCTACTTAGGAAGCGAATCGAAAGTCAGGAAATTCTGGGTGCATCCTTTGAACCAAAAAATGAACTTGTGTGTGATTTACGAGACTATCCGGTTAAATTCAAACAGTTTTTTCGCATGGGAGTGGACGAATTCGACCAGCTGCATCGACACCTGAAGTTGTCTATTTCAAAACAAGAATCTATTTCAAAACAAGAAACAAACTTCCGACAAGCAGTGCCCTCCGAAGAACGCCTGACAGTATGTTTGAGGTATTTGGTATCTGGCGAATCCTTCCGTACCATATCTGCTGGATTCCGTTTGGGGAACTCAACGGTCCAAGAAATCGTGCTCGAGACATGTGTAGCAATTTGGGATGTCTTGCAAGGTATATATTTACCAGAACCTACATCTAGCACATGGCACGACACAGCGAAATCCTTCGCCCAGGAATGGAACTTCCCAAACTGCATTGGTTCCCTCGATGGGAAGCATATTCAAATAACTGCACCGCCAAATTCCGGATCAAAATTCCCGAACTACAAAGGGTACTTTTCTACGGGTTTGCAAGCTCTGGTGGATGTCCGCTATCGATTCATCGCCGTGGACATTGGGGGTTATGGCTGCCATAATGATGCCGGTGTATTTCGGGAGTCCAACTTGAAGAAAGGATTGGATTCTGGTTCGATGTACATTCCACCTGATGCACCATTGCCCGGAAACAATGAAGATCAGCCAATGCCTTTTGTAATCGTAGGAGACGATGCTTTTCCCCTCAAATCCTATCTAATGAAACCGTATTCAGGTCGGAATTTGACAAAAGAGCAAAAAATCTACAACCACAGACTTTCGAGAGCACGCCGGGTTTTCGAAAATGCATTTGGGATCCTGACCCAGAGATTTGAGATTTTTCAGCGACAAATTCGCTTAGTTCCGGAAAATATGGACAACATTGTAAAGGCGACTGTGGTTTTTACATAACTTCATGTTATCAATAGACGATGATGTGTCTTCTTTCGATACGACTGCAACAAATAGTATTTTTGCTGATGTTCGACAACATGTGGGGAACCATACTGGGAGAAGGGCAACAGCTGTGCGGGAGAAGTTTCGCGACTATTTCAATTCCGAAAGAGGTCGCGTTGCCTGGCAAGAGGAGATGGCATGTGCCACATGATATCAATGCATGGAGTAAGCTTTTGATAATTTTGTTCAGTTGAAGAATGTATTGTCTCATGTTTAAAAAATGTCTTGGAATGAACTAGCCTCGTTATATTCTTTATCATTTCCCCTGATTATATCAAAATATAATTCACCAGCCACAGAAGGCTGGAGAAGATTATACGGTCCATGATTTTAGTTCTTTACAAGGAATAAACTGAGTATAGTAATCTAAGGTGGAATTTCAGTCACGAAAAAACATAAAAATAAATGTTTAATTATTTGGTGAAGATGGTGTTCTCAGTTAACTCCCTGTGAAGAACCAACAAATTGGAACGAAATGTCTGAATTATATTGTTGCCCAAGGGCCAAGTTTTGTTTGCAGTTAGGTTTCATGCGAACAATACATTTATTCTGGACTCCGTTGCATCACATCGAATTAAATTATGCATTTGGATCAGAATTAAGAATATCAAAACAAGAGACAAGAAAATATTACTAAAAAAATCGGAATCAGGTGTTAAATTACGTTTATATAATTAAATTGGTTTTCGAAGATTTTAGTCGTAATCATCCGGACTCTCTGGCCCGATTCGTCATCTCCGGTTTAAACCTGCCTACGTAAACCTCTAGGTTTAAACCGCCGTGAGTCAGCAAAATCCGTGGTTTAAACCCGCGAACGCAAGTTTAAGTGACGCATTCGTCATCTTTGGTTTAAACCTGGTCCAGCCAGACCGTTGGTTTAGCAGTAGTGTCTCTGTATCGTCGATATAATTAATCGTACTTTCCTGATGCGGACCGCCTCGTTTTATTGATTGCGAAAATCAATAATTACGACAGCGACCATATTTTGATTGGAAATTTATAAGCGACAGGCACTCACACATATAAAGTGTGTGGGGATAAGTTTTTGTCAATTTTGATAATTTGTCCTGCGTTTTATAAGCTTAAACCAGCAACTAAACCATCTAATTCGGTGGTCCAGCTAAACCAGCTTTACCGAGGCTAAACTTGAGATGACGAATCCGTCTTTTCTTCATCGCGGTTTAGAATTGTCAAACAATCAATCAAAGGGTGGAGCTGTAAATTATCTCGAGTGAGGGCGTGTCTACGTGGCGACTGCCGACTGGGGTTATCGTGTCACAGTTGATTCATTCGCACGTGAGCGTTGCTCAGATATGGACAAGTTCCTTCAATATAATGTTTACAACTATATTGTGGCAATCACAAATACAGGTTTTTTCTACGAATTCATTTGAAGGTTTGAACGTTTTAATTATGACACCAAACGATGCTACTACATGACCATATATGCTATGCACAAAGTTCAACCCGTGTACCTAATATCACCAATCCGGAAGGTATCACGAAACCGGACCATGCGGTTTTTGATAAAATTTAGAACATATCCTCCCTCAGATGAATGTATTTATCGCCCGGTTGATGTTGCTATCCACTATTTAAAACATAAATTCGTACATCGTAATGTTCCCTCATTATGATAGCTTGCTGTCGCCCCGCTACATGTAATGGACATTCCGGCTCATATCCGTTTTTATCATAAATCCTAGACACTTTTTGACGTTAGATAGTTCGTTTGAGGTATAATTAGCCGCCGCTAACGGCGGAAAATGCGTGTATCAATAGAAAATATATGTTCGAGTAACCTTAAGTTGTTCCACCCTACAGTGCGATTCGTAAAGAAAAAAAAACACTAACCGCCATCAAGTGTAAGTACCCACCATAATTATGGGGGTCAAAGTCGCGGATCGACACTGCAATAAGATGTCGCCAAACCGGAGGTGGGATGTCAAAGATGCGGATTATACATTTCGCATTTTGACTGTTTTTGTCGGTGAATTAGTACTGATAATCACTCAATGTCAGTCACGCATTCTAATGAATCGATTTTCAATTATTATAATAATTATGTAATATATATTAAGTCATACTTCATTATAAAAGCTATCAATTTTGTCAGTTATTCACTTATCAATTGTTGACGGCGGTGTGGTCCATATAGGATGCAGACCGCCTAACATTTCCTTAAATCATTGGTGAAGCTTGTTCCTGCCAGTTCGGATTCGCGTGCACGAAAGAAAATCCGTAGAATGGCATTTACTTTAGGACTTGAGCTAGTAAAATATCCCCATTATAAGGGGGGGGGGGGGGGGGGTCGGAAATTTTTTCCAGACACGTATGATGGGGTGGGTGGGTGTCTCTTGGGTCCAAAAAACAGTTTTTTCCATATGCCAAAATATTTTTCCATTCCTGCTATTGAGTCTTATTTCGATGTGTTTTGAACAGAAACAGGTCATATATAGTTAATACTAATGCGATACTACATATAGAGTGTGTTATCAGAAGTTGGATCAGTTGCACAATGGCCAACAATAACCCAAATTCAACTTGATAGAACTAGACACTGCGCTATTGGAAAAATAAAATTTAATCAGGATTCCATCTACTGATACAACAAAATAAGAATAACTACGCAGAACTCAGCTGAAAATAAGCAATAAAATGAAAGCACACTTGAGCATATGTGACTTGGAAATAAAGATATAATAAATAATTGAATAAAATAGACGTTTGACAACGTAAAACAAAATCTTAACAAATAAATTGAGGCCAGCCGGGCCAGCTTGAACAATTTCACATTGTTTTCCATGTTAATGTGGATCAGCTTGTAATGTTAATCACAGTAACGAAGATTTTATCGTCACTGATTTCGTGAGCAAAAAAGAAGTGAAATTGGGCTATCCATCCATATTATTCCCAATTATTACGAAGCCTATTACTTCAGGCAGTGGCTACCAGCCTGCCATTACACGCTATAACAAGTTTCCTCAGTTCTGGTTTCTGAGATGCCCCAAGAAGAGTCACGCATGTATATCATGGTTATGTTTGGTATTAGCATTATTCTTCAAACTGGGATGAACTGGGATGAACAGTTGTATTTCCACATGTTTTGATAAACAATTTGATTCCAGCAATACAGTAATGCCCTAATTAAACGACTCCATAACCACAGCAGAATAATGGGTAATTTTTCAGGATTTAGTCGGAAATTTAAATTAAATTACCCATTATTCTGCTGTGGTTATGGAGTCGATTAATTAGGGCATTACTGTATATCACATAGCAAATATCAAAATATCAAATAATCTTAAATTTGTTGTACCGGTACCATGTATTCTGTAGAATACTCAAATGTGATTATGTGACTAGATCATGTGACTATATATTATGAAAATGAATGTTAATAAAAACCTTGGCACTCTGACTATATATCCCTAGAAATGTGATTATGTTGACACATTTCTTGATTAATGACACTTATATGATAAATTCAAATAGTATAGTTATCTCATTATGCACTGTTCTATTCAAATATAGCGCAATAAATTATGATAATGCAGGATAATCAGCTATTTGGTTGCTCAATTGATAATTTTTCTCAAATTTAAGGGGGTGGGTGTCCAAAACTGACTGGAAAAAACTTCCTGAAACGGAAAAAAGGGTGGGTGTTCAAAATTGCCTGGAAAAAAAGGCCGGAAACGGAAGAAATTGGGTGGGTGGGACCCCTGTGGCCGGAAAAAATTAAAATGATCATACGTGCCTGGAATTTTTTCCCGACCACCCCCTGCATTATATGGAATATACCATTATCTTTCGGACAGGTCTGCACATGGCAGATGTTTCTTTGTCGTTGTGTGTGTTGGTGGGCGGGGGAGGGGTGTGTGTGCACATGGGTGGGCGTATTCGTATGTTTGTTTGTGTTTTAATTTCATGCTAATACATGCCTTGTATATAGTAGGGCATTTTCAATAATATAGGCCCGGAACTGTACATGGTAGGGGGAAATTAAACAGTGTAAATCTTTGATGGATAGGGACGTGGCTGTATATGGTCTCAGTTGGTGTGTCCACCTAAGATTTTCTTAATGCGCATGCACCCCCGGATTGAGTAGTTCCATTTGCACCCTATGTTATAGTCCAGTCAAAATACGACATATATCGGTTGAAAATGTTTAGAGAATTTATTTTATTCTTAATATATGCAGGGGCTTCTTCCTGACAACATATAAAACATTCGCTGCGAGATATGTTTGTAATGTATGGAAATTGTAATCGTTTCTCCCAGTTACCATAGTTCTTTTCGATCGCATTTGTTTAAGGGTAGTTAGATTGAAATGGACTCAACAAGAAGTGCATTTAAATACATGTAGTGGGGACATGTTATATACCAAACGAAATGACGTGCATTTCTATATACAACGGGGGTGTATGTGGTTGTGAATATCTGATCAAGGTCAACCAGGTCAAAAGGTCACAGAGTACAAACTTAAAAGCCGGATTCTGTTTTCCGGATGCTAACTAGAAAAAGTGACCTTTCATACTTCAGAAAAAATGGCGTCTGTCATGGCGGCCATTTTGTTTGATATGCCCCAGACTATAGTATAGTACAGAATGTTCCATACAATCCATCACAAATAGTATGCACAGAAATTCATATTAGTGAATTCCCCCCGCAAGTCAGGGGGGAGTCGGAAAAATTTGCAGGCACGTATGCTGATTTTTGACTTTCGACCCTTGTTGGAACCCACCCCCGCGTCCATTTTTTTCCGTTTTCGGCAGTTTTTTTCGACCATTTTTTTGACACCCACCGCCTTTTAACACTAAAACAGAGATTTGCGTGGGGAAATTCACTGTAAACAGCTGTATATGAATTTCAGTGCACACTATTAGTCATGGATGTTAACATTGACATGTAAATAGGAACGAGTCATTTTGGGGTCATTCGGTCAAAAAAGACATCTTGGATTTCAAAATTCAATCTATTAGCATGGGCTACAGGCTATACTGTTTGTATAATATTTTTGAGTTGCGGAAAAAATTGTTTGTTGGTCCTATCGACCACCCACACACCCTGGCATATGTGCCCGGAAACCCCCCCCCCCCCTGCGCAAATATCTGTTTTAGTGTTAAAAGGGGTGGGTGTCCAAAAATGGTCGGAAAAAAACTGCCGAAAACGGAAAAAAATTTCGACGATGGGGTGGGTGGGTCCCAACAAGGATCAAAAGTAAAAAATCAGCATACGTGCCTGAACATTTTTTCCGACCCCCCCCCCTCTCCCGGACGCATAATTATTTATCTTTTGTTGCGAAGTTTTGTGTCAGATTTATCATTGCTTTGTTCACTTAATTGATCCAACACTCTAATATCTACATTGGTCTCTTTGTTGAACGGTTTGATCGAGGTTGGGCGAGGTCACCCCAGTAAAAAATTAAAAACACAAACCCTGTCTCTGAGGACAAAATTTAATGCATGGCAAGTAAGATGAAGTGGCTTTATTATATATGTCAGGATAACCTCCTTAATACATGGTATTAACTGTGTCCACAACATGACCGTCTTATATTACCATAGTCGTATGGTATTGTTTCGCCATGTGGGGTCTTAATACACAGAGGATCTCACATGAGTTTCTATTTTATACGGAATTTATCAACCGAGTTCACTAAATTCGATTTGAGCCGAGGTTTACCGAGGCTCAAATAGAATTTAGAGGACGAGGTTGATAAATTACGTATAAAATAGGACGAGTGTGAGATACCTTTTATCACATGATCAAATAAACCCGAAGCAACGCGAAATATTCATCGAAAACAACAATCATAAACTACAGCGACCGCAAGTTATTTGAAGAACGCCGTGACGTCATCGCACGCGCTGATATTAAACGTGTCTATTACCGATAATTATGAAACTGCTTTTATGGCCAAATTATGTGATAAAAACCCGATTCGGATACGACTAAACTGTTATTCGAAACGACAGCATGCATGTTCGTGTGAACATGGACTTATGTATACGTCGTTTTCATTCGCCTTTTTGAATGAGAAAATTTGACTGCGGAGATGACTGTTCAATTAATTTAATTAATCCACCCATAATATATATGTATACATGATTCGAAAATGGTACGGACTCATATTCAGATGAGATAAGTAGTCCAACTCATCAGTCTCAGATACATACGAAACACGCGAAAACTCACCAGAACTCTATAAGTACTATGGATATTTACTGCACAGAAGATTCGGTGTTACTGACATCTTGATCCGCCCCTTGACATTTATCTGGATCGAAAGTGGTCCCACCGTATTGAGAATGACATGTGCTTTTTTTTAAATATGTTCAAACCTATGCTTCTTTGACAAAATCAACTATATACCGTCCACACACTAAATTCAAAGTTGGTAAATTAACGATAAAAGTAGTTAAATTTTACTACTTTAGGTAGTTCGTATTCATCCCGCTACCTTGGGTGGTTAATTTTACTACCTGATGGGTAGGTACAAAATTAAATACCTTTGGTAGTTAAAATAACTACATTCGGTAGTTGAAATAACTACCCCCGGGGGCTATTTTAACTACCCAACGGGAGGCAAATTTTTAACTACTTTGGGTAGGGGGATGAATACGAACTACCCAGTAGTTAATTTTACTACCTGTGGGTGGTTGGAATTTTAACTACCTACGGGTAGTTAATCTGATAACTACTATTGGTGGTAAAGTTTTCTACCTAGAATGGTTATTCTAACTATTTTAATTGGTAATTCAAAGGTGTCCCATCTAACCACTCCAAGCAACTATTTTACCTCTAAAGATAGTAATGACATGTGGACCACAAAATAAGACAATGCAGAAAATAATTTCAATATTTATTAAAAACAAAACATAAATATTTATATATATAGTTCAGAGCATTTGTGCTTTTAGCAAATTGCAATACAAGGTTTCTTACCAGGAATAAGTACATTAGCCTGCACAAAACAATGTCAATTTTGTGAAAATCGATGGATTCTAATAGTTGAAAATTAGACCCAATGCCAGGGAATCTCATCAGACTTCAAATGTCTTAAAAGGACACTAAAACTTATTTCATCCAAATTGATTATATAACCAAAATGGTTGTTGCAATCTGATTTGTCAATTTTTTTAAAACAGCGATAAACTGAAATGGAGTGTCATTTGACCTCAGACGTCTTTAAAAATCAAAAATGAGCAATAAAGAGCGTTCCTTTAAACATATGTAGCAAAATTGGACAAAAGTAAAACTAGTAATGCATGGTTAATATTTTGGATAGGTGCTGTGGGCATCAAATTATTTATAAATGGGCTACTAATCAGCAATAAAGAGCTTTATTATATTCTTAAAACATAGATGTAACTTTGTCAGGAGTTATATTTCAGCTGCTGTTTATCCCAGATACTTAATTATTTAAATGACTTGAAGGGTCGCAAATAACGCATTCTTAACATGAGCACTGATGCTACCCAGCTAAGGTTGTGCATAAAAAATTGCCCTAGGTCAAGTTATTTTTGGTTGCTCATATTAGAGTGAATCTGTTTTACCAAGAATCAATAAATTTATGTATATATAAAAAAAATGGAAGAACTAAGTGCCATAACTCTGGTCGAAAAGATATCTGACAATCCCTACTTTTGAACTCAAATGAGATATTGTTGTGAAAGTTTGTTCATGTTATCATGCCAAAGGTCATATATAACATTACAAAACTGATATACTAAGGGCTATAATTCGGGTAAAATAAATCTTCAAACTCAATTGATATATTCATGTGAAAGGTCCGCATAAAAAATTACTGGTCTTTCACTGGGTCTCTACTTTATTCCAAAAAAATCACGTATTGGGACGTTTTTATCTATTTTAGAGATTTTTATTTGTTCAAACATATTTATATATATTAAAAAAATTCACTTTGTGGGCTTTGCAATACTAATGGGAGTGCATGAACTAATGGTTGTATTGTTTATATGCAGTTGTGGACTACACAAGAGTCGATAAATAATTCCAAAGAACATAACATGTTCATGTTCAAAATATTGTTTTATAGCTTTAACCAATAATAAAAAATACGGAAGCACCCTTCAGACATGATATCAGTCTTCAACCCAGAGAACATTACGGGCATGGATTAGTATCCCTCGTCACAACTGGGCGGAGCCACTCTCCCGTATCATTCATTACGAGCATCGAGACACCAGGTGCGTGGCATCCGAAATAGTATTGTAGCCTCTTTCATACCATTTCAGTCGAGTAGAGTCACAACAGCCCTCGCACCTCGCATAGCCATTAGCCAAAAGATAATTTTATAATTTTGTGTAGTCCACTTGAGGTATCGTTATATGCAGTGAAAGAATATATTAATCACCAAATTTGCCAAAATTGCCTTAGATAATGTTCGGCTTACAAGGAAAAATACTTGGCATCACCATTTTTTGTATGGGTATCACGTAAATCCACAAAAGCAAAGAGTATAGACAATCATAATTGAGAACGCTCTTGTGTACTGCTTTTTTAGCCAACAATTGCACATTACTTCATTATATTTAAAATGGATAAAAATAATACCCATATAGTTTGACGAGATACAAGGCTTATTTTCGCTCGAATGTATAATTCAGCAAATGGGGGAACTTCGCTAAAGCTCGGTTCCCATTTGGAATTTATTTACTGAATCATACTCGCGAAAATAAACGATGTATCTCGTCAACAGTATTTATGGATATTCTATATTTAACCACTCAATCAACTCATCGATGCGATGCCCGAGAGTGACAACAACTTCCCCCCTTGTGTCGTCATTTATATTGTTTGACGCACAATATAAAACTATCAACCCATGTTATAACCAAAAGTCCTTTTGTAGTGTATACAATATATTTCCAACACAAACGATGCTGTTTCCGGGTAAAAGACCTAAACATGGCGGCCAAATATCAGCCAAATCCGGAAAACATGTGTTTTTCTTTATTTTTCCACTAATTTTCCACATTATGAATGTATTGACTTTGAATCCCCGACCCAAACGAAAGATATATCTATTGAGTATTGAGATTGCTTTCTGGCGATAAAGCCACATTAAATCCAGTTCCTTATCAACAACTGTTGAAAAAATTCGTGCAAATCTGAAATCTCCCCAAAACAATCCCCACAGTGACACACTTAATTCCATTTTTCCGACATGAACATTGGTTTGTGCCACAAGGAGTTCTTGACGAAATTTTTAAATTGCATTGTATGAATTAAAGAAGAATTTCTGGTGCTGCTTCTAGGTCAGTCATTATAGTGATAAGCATTGACCCCTGCAGTTTCCATCCCCAATGTTTGCAATGTTTGGGTTCTAGATCTATTTTCCCGAGATATGCCCAGATTAAAACATGTAAGTGAACCCTAAGACTAAGGCTGCCCTCTCTGTGTGTGGCAATTTCTGAGGTTCGATAGCAGACCTGCCGGAGGAAAACATGGTCATGAGCTTCGCGTATCTTAGATGATCGAGGGACTCTCCATCCTTGCCCGAGTACATTTGAATGACAATCTTCGAACCTGCCTCGCCTAACTGTTGGGCTGACGCAGCCCGATTGCTGATTTCTAAGTAAAGATGTTGCAGTTGAGCAGACAATTCTAATCGTTTCAACATAAATCCAATTGCTTCTTCCTTGTGTAAGTCCATCCCGACTTTTGGTGGAACGCATCATGATGTGCTCAATAACTAGGTCACTTGACAGTCATGCCCAAACCTACTGCTCCTTCGAATAGTATGAACACCACCCTCTATAAAAGACTAGTATAACCACGGATATTTATGGGGTAAGTCAAGCATCATTTGCAAAAACAAGCGACAACTCAGTGGCGCCAAACAAATTCAACATTTTCCCAACAACTACTAAATGGAGATTCCAATCTCCTGTTCTCTCAGCTCGAATAAAATATGTCCACATTTCTAGACTCTCCATATACTGTAACCAACGTTTGGATGTTCTGGATTTCTCGCCAATGTATGTCTTGTAATATAACATAAGTTCGTTAAATTTAAGCAGTTCTATTGAATCGGAAACAGCCGAAACTGGGATAACCCATCAAACACGTTTTCATACAGCTCAATTATTGGTTTCACTTCAATCTGACTAAGCTTCGCCCCTTCGAAACTGTCAGTACCAGTTGCAGAAATTCCCTCGATTGCCAATTCTTCGTTATTTGATGTCGAAGGTACTTCGATATTTAACGTTGAAGGTACTTCGATATTTAATTTTGCAGATAATTCTGTATCTGATGTCGCGTTTGATGACGCGTCATCGGCTCTCGACTTGGATATTTCATTTGAATCCTCAGAGATCAATTCATCCAACAGCTTATTAGTAAGGGCTCCGTATTCAAGGAAACGACATCTGAGTGCTCGCGAGAATGCCTTCCCGGAAAGCATTGTGGCAACTGCGTTTGAGCCATAATCGTTTTCAAGAGCCTCATCTAACCCCAACCCATTCATCGTGGTACCAATGCTACCCATGAAACCTATCATCAGATGGAAGCCGCTGAGTCTACAAACTATTCCAAGTGACGACTTGGCTTAAATTATCTCAACCGGTTTGAACCAAAGTGACTGGTCAAACGCCAAGCATGGAGACAGGGTTTTCCCAACTGTGTCGCGTGATTCTGAATACACATCAAAGTGGAAAACAAACAAGACTCACCTGATGGGTTGAGGTCTATTATCGGTAGAAAAAGATCTTCTGACTAGGCTGAATGTTCTGAGCTGTTTGAAGATGTGTTCCATGAATCCAGACCAGTTCGGTCTGTTTCATTGCTCGATTTGAAAGCCAACCGCAAAGCCAATCAGTGCTAAAACTTGTGTATGGGTTTTGTAACTCAAGCATGGGTCGATACTTTATAGTCGATAATCCCAGCTTTTTTGTAGGTTTCAAATGGTGTATGATAGGCACACACTTGTATTCGATTAGTTCTTCAACCATAACACGTTTTTGAAGAGTGATGGCTATTGATATAGGTGTAACCAGTGTGTCGTCCTTCTGAGTGGAAACTGCGAGTATCCCCATAACATGGAATGAACCTTTACCATCAATAGTAGGAACGTTGAGGTTGACGCTATCTGCTGCCCACTGAGTAAATGTACCTGGAAAAACTCCATGTGTGTACTCTCAAGATTTTCCACCTGGATCACTGATTGCTCGTACCTGCTTACTTCGTCGTAAGTAATTGAAAACACCAATTTAGAGGGTTCATCAACAAGCCACCTTGACCCGAAACGCGATCCATTTCAACCCATTTACCAAAAAGAGTAGAGGTAATAACAGATTGCACGATGCTGTGACCATTGTTATTCTGTTTTATTTCAGATGGAACTAGTATCTCCAGAAACATTTCTAAATGGCGAGAAATCCATTTATTTTTGTTGTCAAAATTTCCCAATCTCCTCGCTGGTGGTGTAGGTTTTCTTATCATATGTCATTTCCCGCTTTTGCCCTAATCATCTTCGTGGCGGTCACAACAACTCTGTATGCCTCCTCATCTGTGTCATCTTTCTTATCCGCATACCACTTGTCAATTGTCGAGTACGTGACCATATCTTTGAAGCAAATGTCGTTGCTATGCCCATCGATTTCAGCGAAAAAGATATACTCCCCATACCGTTCTTACAATTTCTGTTTAAGGCGTTTTATTGAATTAAGATTCTGACCCAATTGCTAGCTCTATCATTTGAGTATGTAACTCGGACAGTTCGGTATACAGTATACAGTTCTGTACCATCCACAGACTCCAGCCACACACACAGCGAATCAAATGTCATTATGAGCGTTGCATTTCGAGTATTTGCGACACTTGGTACACATGATATACGGCTTCTGCAGCAACGAAATCAAGGCAACTAAGAATGATTTCTGAACCTTCAATGTTCAAAAATCTTCTCTTATTCGGCAATGTTCTAAAAATTTGTATTTAATAGGGAGAGTTGCTATTGTTCGCATTTGCCTCATACAGGGATGGCGGGGATCTGATATGGAACCCTTTCCACATATGGAACAGTCTTCTTTGAAATTAAATGGCTCTTGTTTAGACATCATTTTCTTGGAGAGCGGAACCGTATATCCATACACTCAGGATTGACACTGAAGGTTCTTTTCCTATCAGTGAAATCACACCTACAATTGTATGGACCAAGACCTTACCAATGGGTGTGGTTATTTGTTGCCCCTTTAAATATTCAGATAGGTGGTTACATCCTCGCTTATCAGAGAAGTCAATCAAAGTCTCCAATCCTTTTGCCATAACTTGTACCAATGGATTTTCCTTAGTGTCCACATTAAATTGACACATGCTATGAAAGGACAAGACTCGCAAGTCCTTTGCAAGTTGCTGACCCCGACATATGGGGTTGGTTCTGCCATTGCCGAACACGTACCATACCAAACGAGAGAGAGTATGATAATAAAATCTCCAAAACATTGCAGTTTGAATATGCAATAACCCTTCTGCGTATGTTGGCATCGTTGGTTTCAACAGAAGACGAAAAATAAACACAATGTCACACAAAGCACCTATCAAAACAATTATATCAAGAAATGATTGGCCACCACACACTTGAAGAAACAATCGCTACGTTATATTTGATAGTTATATTACATAAATCATTGAATTGATAGTCTAATCAAGTAAGAATGAAAAATTCGCGACTGACTATATATGTAGTTTAATGAAAGCAATTAGAGAGCGTTTAATTAAACGGACTTTCATCATGATATAAGAAATACGCTTTCCATTGCCCATATTTATGTAAATATATTATCTGATGACCTTGCAATTATATAATCGTTCATTATATTTAAATATATGTACTGAAAACAACTTTTATCTAGATCACTTAGTGCACATACGGAGTCCCGTAGTCACAAATACCTTCATAAATTACGTCAGACCCCTCCCCTATTCAGGGCGCTGTAGAAAATTTTCCCCAAAGCGGATTTTAGCGGATTTTGGATATGTTATACACGAAGGTCTCCTCTTTCCAACGATACCAAATTTAGCTTGTTAAGAATTTTTTCCGGGTAGGTCCTATAATTCAGCTCCGACAGCCAGACTAGTCTGGCTGTTGAAGGGTTGAACCCGGAAAAAATTCTTAACAAGCTGAATTTGGTGTCATTCGATGCAGCATAATCCCCTGGTGAACAAATCCAAAATCCGCTAAAATCCGCCTTGGGGAATTTATTTTATTCAAGATGGCGTCCAACATGGCCGCTTGAAAGTTGAAAATTTCGAGAAGTCTATTGTTTGACGCACAATATAAAACTATCAACCCATGTTATAACCAAAAGTCCTTTTGTAGTGTATACAATATATTTCCAACACAAACGATGCTGTTTCCGGGTAAAAGACCTAAACATGGCGGCCAAATATCAGCCAAATCCGGAAAACATGTGTTTTTCTTTATTTTTCCACTAATTTTCCACATTATGAATGTATTGACTTTGAATCCCCGACCCAAACGAAAGATATATCTATTGAGTATTGAGATTGCTTTCTGGCGATAAAGCCACATTAAATCCAGTTCCTTATCAACAACTGTTGAAAAAATTCGTGCAAATCTGAAATCTCCCCAAAACAATCCCCACAGTGACACACTTAATTCCATTTTTCCGACATGAACATTGGTTTGTGCCACAAGGAGTTCTTGACGAAATTTTTAAATTGCATTGTATGAATTAAAGAAGAATTTCTGGTGCTGCTTCTAGGTCAGTCATTATAGTGATAAGCATTGACCCCTGCAGTTTCCATCCCCAATGTTTGCAATGTTTGGGTTCTAGATCTATTTTCCCGAGATATGCCCAGATTAAAACATGTAAGTGAACCCTAAGACTAAGGCTGCCCTCTCTGTGTGTGGCAATTTCTGAGGTTCGATAGCAGACCTGCCGGAGGAAAACATGGTCATGAGCTTCGCGTATCTTAGATGATCGAGGGACTCTCCATCCTTGCCCGAGTACATTTGAATGACAATCTTCGAACCTGCCTCGCCTAACTGTTGGGCTGACGCAGCCCGATTGCTGATTTCTAAGTAAAGATGTTGCAGTTGAGCAGACAATTCTAATCGTTTCAACATAAATCCAATTGCTTCTTCCTTGTGTAAGTCCATCCCGACTTTTGGTGGAACGCATCATGATGTGCTCAATAACTAGGTCACTTGACAGTCATGCCCAAACCTACTGCTCCTTCGAATAGTATGAACACCACCCTCTATAAAAGACTAGTATAACCACGGATATTTATGGGGTAAGTCAAGCATCATTTGCAAAAACAAGCGACAACTCAGTGGCGCCAAACAAATTCAACATTTTCCCAACAACTACTAAATGGAGATTCCAATCTCCTGTTCTCTCAGCTCGAATAAAATATGTCCACATTTCTAGACTCTCCATATACTGTAACCAACGTTTGGATGTTCTGGATTTCTCGCCAATGTATGTCTTGTAATATAACATAAGTTCGTTAAATTTAAGCAGTTCTATTGAATCGGAAACAGCCGAAACTGGGATAACCCATCAAACACGTTTTCATACAGCTCAATTATTGCTTTCACTTCAATCTGACTAAGCTTCGCCCCTTCGAAACTGTCAGTACCAGTTGCAGAAATTCCCTCGATTGCCAATTCTTCGTTATTTGATGTCGAAGGTACTTCGATATTTAACGTTGAAGGTACTTCGATATTTAATTTTGCAGATAATTCTGTATCTGATGTCGCGTTTGATGACGCGTCATCGGCTCTCGACTTGGATATTTCATTTGAATCCTCAGAGATCAATTCATCCAACAGCTTATTAGTAAGGGCTCCGTATTCAAGGAAACGACATCTGAGTGCTCGCGAGAATGCCTTCCCGGAAAGCATTGTGGCAACTGCGTTTGAGCCATAATCGTTTTCAAGAGCCTCATCTAACCCCAACCCATTCATCGTGGTACCAATGCTACCCATGAAACCTATCATCAGATGGAAGCCGCTGAGTCTACAAACTATTCCAAGTGACGACTTGGCTTAAATTATCTCAACCGGTTTGAACCAAAGTGACTGGTCAAACGCCAAGCATGGAGACAGGGTTTTCCCAACTGTGTCGCGTGATTCTGAATACACATCAAAGTGGAAAACAAACAAGACTCACCTGATGGGTTGAGGTCTATTATCGGTAGAAAAAGATCTTCTGACTAGGCTGAATGTTCTGAGCTGTTTGAAGATGTGTTCCATGAATCCAGACCAGTTCGGTCTGTTTCATTGCTCGATTTGAAAGCCAACCGCAAAGCCAATCAGTGCTAAAACTTGTGTATGGGTTTTGTAACTCAAGCATGGGTCGATACTTTATAGTCGATAATCCCAGCTTTTTTGTAGGTTTCAAATGGTGTATGATAGGCACACACTTGTATTCGATTAGTTCTTCAACCATAACACGTTTTTGAAGAGTGATGGCTATTGATATAGGTGTAACCAGTGTGTCGTCCTTCTGAGTGGAAACTGCGAGTATCCCCATAACATGGAATGAACCTTTACCATCAATAGTAGGAACGTTGAGGTTGACGCTATCTGCTGCCCACTGAGTAAATGTACCTGGAAAAACTCCATGTGTGTACTCTCAAGATTTTCCACCTGGATCACTGATTGCTCGTACCTGCTTACTTCGTCGTAAGTAATTGAAAACACCAATTTAGAGGGTTCATCAACAAGCCACCTTGACCCGAAACGCGATCCATTTCAACCCATTTACCAAAAAGAGTAGAGGTAATAACAGATTGCACGATGCTGTGACCATTGTTATTCTGTTTTATTTCAGATGGAACTAGTATCTCCAGAAACATTTCTAAATGGCGAGAAATCCATTTATTTTTGTTGTCAAAATTTCCCAATCTCCTCGCTGGTGGTGTAGGTTTTCTTATCATATGTCATTTCCCGCTTTTGCCCTAATCATCTTCGTGGCGGTCACAACAACTCTGTATGCCTCCTCATCTGTGTCATCTTTCTTATCCGCATACCACTTGTCAATTGTCGAGTACGTGACCATATCTTTGAAGCAAATGTCGTTGCTATGCCCATCGATTTCAGCGAAAAAGATATACTCCCCATACCGTTCTTACAATTTCTGTTTAAGGCGTTTTATTGAATTAAGATTCTGACCCAATTGCTAGCTCTATCATTTGAGTATGTAACTCGGACAGTTCGGTATACAGTATACAGTTCTGTACCATCCACAGACTCCAGCCACACACACAGCGAATCAAATGTCATTATGAGCGTTGCATTTCGAGTATTTGCGACACTTGGTACACATGATATACGGCTTCTGCAGCAACGAAATCAAGGCAACTAAGAATGATTTCTGAACCTTCAATGTTCAAAAATCTTCTCTTATTCGGCAATGTTCTAAAAATTTGTATTTAATAGGGAGAGTTGCTATTGTTCGCATTTGCCTCATACAGGGATGGCGGGGATCTGATATGGAACCCTTTCCACATATGGAACAGTCTTCTTTGAAATTAAATGGCTCTTGTTTAGACATCATTTTCTTGGAGAGCGGAACCGTATATCCATACACTCAGGATTGACACTGAAGGTTCTTTTCCTATCAGTGAAATCACACCTACAATTGTATGGACCAAGACCTTACCAATGGGTGTGGTTATTTGTTGCCCCTTTAAATATTCAGATAGGTGGTTACATCCTCGCTTATCAGAGAAGTCAATCAAAGTCTCCAATCCTTTTGCCATAACTTGTACCAATGGATTTTCCTTAGTGTCCACATTAAATTGACACATGCTATGAAAGGACAAGACTCGCAAGTCCTTTGCAAGTTGCTGACCCCGACATATGGGGTTGGTTCTGCCATTGCCGAACACGTACCATACCAAACGAGAGAGAGTATGATAATAAAATCTCCAAAACATTGCAGTTTGAATATGCAATAACCCTTCTGCGTATGTTGGCATCGTTGGTTTCAACAGAAGACGAAAAATAAACACAATGTCACACAAAGCACCTATCAAAACAACTATATCAAGAAATGATTGGCCACCACACACTTGAAGAAACAATCGCTACGTTATATTTGATAGTTATATTACATAAATCATTGAATTGATAGTCTAATCAAGTAAGAATGAAAAATTCGCGACTGACTATATATGTAGTTTAATGAAAGCAATTAGAGAGCGTTTAATTAAACGGACTTTCATCATGATATAAGAAATACGCTTTCCATTGCCCATATTTATGTAAATATATTATCTGATGACCTTGCAATTATATAATCGTTCATTATATTTAAATATATGTACTGAAAACAACTTTTATCTAGATCACTTAGTGCACATACGGAGTCCCGTAGTCACAAATACCTTCATAAATTACGTCAGACCCCTCCCCTATTCAGGGCGCTGTAGAAAATTTTCCCCAAAGCGGATTTTAGCGGATTTTGGATATGTTATACACGAAGGTCTCCTCTTTCCAACGATACCAAATTTAGCTTGTTAAGAATTTTTTAATAGACTTCTCGAAATTTTCAACTTTCAAGCGGCCATGTTGGACGCCATCTTGAATAAAATAAATTCCCCAAGGCGGATTTTAGCGGATTTTGGATTTGTTCACCAGGGGATTATGCTGCATCGAATGACACCAAATTCAGCTTGTTAAGAATTTTTTCCGGGTTCAACCCTTCAACAGCCAGACTAATTCTCTGGGGATCAATTCCACAAAGTACAGAATCGCAAACAAGTACTTGTAAGGGCAATTGAACATCATCAACATTATCAAAATGAAACTGTTTCCACATAAATGCGGCCGACCTAACCAGCAAGCGAGTCAGATTGTCAGTGATCATCTGACAGGTAGAGAAAACATTCAATACCATATTGGTCAATGACATGGTACCACACGTCATTCGGAATACTAGTAGCTCGTCTGTATCTGTATCTGTAGTTGTTACGTCCTAGTGACCAAGGCTGGCTTTTACAGGACGGGATCGAGTAGATCCATAATTTTTCCAGGAAGTTTTTTGCCGAACCCGTGACTTCTTCGCCACGGTAGGGATCTTTAACGTGCGCACATTGTTGCACACGGGACAGCCATTAGCGTCGGCTCCCGATCCGACGGTGTGCCAAGTGTAGTGTCATCCCTGGTCATGACATTACGAGAGGAGCAGAGGTACGAAGTTAGTCCAGTACGCATTTTTTCAAATTTGTCTGAGAACTCTTTGGCTTCTGGAATCTTTCTCAGATCACTGATCGTGGCATCGATGATTGATTTGTGATGCCCATGGTACTGGGAATGCAGATGGCGACACAAAGTCCGACCGATATTTTGTCGGATTTGAACCCTCGACCGTGTCGAAGGTGTAGCTCAGAGGTCGGCCCACAAACCAACTGAGCTATCCGCTCCCCCTTCGTAGAAAAATTAGCAACGCAGACTGAATCGCCCCGCCATGGACTTTTTTAACAGACTAGAATATATTTTAAAACACCGATTAAAAGTATATAACCTACATTTGATTGGTCGATGCAGTCAGGTGGTTTAGCTTGGACAAAATGGCGAATTATGAGGACATTTCGGTGCGCCAGCTCTTGCTTTTTTAAAGAATAAATGAAGATTTCCAATGTAATTTCACATGGTACAATCTTTAATTAGTTTTGCAAACTTTTATCTTACTTTTCCGATTAAAAGCTTACCTCTGCGAAACACTAATTATCTACACAGATGTGTTTTCAAATGTGCCAAAGCGGATGGCGATGTGTTTGACAACCGGAAAATTCGTTTTAGTATCATAAACTCAAATTTACTCATCGCAGACGATTTTCCAGTAGCCAGATCTGGCAATAATAGCCACTTCTGGCTATAGTAGCCCCATTTCAGGTTGACCCAGACCTGATTGTCATGAGCATGCGCAATTCAACTACTGCCTACTGGTTACTTCCTTTATCGATAATGAAATTTTTTCCACTTACGACAGCTGCTTACGATTGAATCGTGGTCGTCTGAACGTTCACCAATTGACTGTTTTAACTTTTAGCCCAATCGTTGAATCGGGCCATTATATATCGATCCGTTGTTTACCCAGAACTGTTTATGTACAGTGACTGTGGTTGGACACACAAAATTTTTCTTCTCACATTAATCATTACTAATAAAAAAGACACTGACACTTTACTAATAGTAGGCCTAATACTATTATTTTTACGAAATCTACCTTTCCAATATTCGAGGTACATGTATCACCCATGATCACTTCATAATTGGACGTTAAATGTCATATTTCCTATAAAAACCTCATGCATATGTGTTCATACGATAGTACAAAAGAAACTTACCATGGGAACGAATGCAATGTCATATTTTAATCATCTAAATCCAACACAGAGAAGTTCCGACCGCGTGGTGACGGTCCGGGCGCGGATACAGGACTTTTCGTACCTGGACGTTTCGTACCATCTGGTACCATCTGGTCGTTTCGTAGCGTACTGCCAGAGGCAGAAAGACGTGGAACCTTGCTATTTCCACTGGAGTGACTGGACAGTTGTCGAGAAAAGTCCGCCGTTAAAGTTCGGAATATTTTCAAACAGAGTTTAAACAACGATCACGTGGCATGCAGTTTAACCAATCAGGAATACGAACCGTTTAACACGAACATGACATTTGGAACTTATTCCCGACCCCAAATACCACCAAGAATCACCCCGACCCCCACCCACCACCCCAGGGGGTGTTTCTATGTGGTATTTGGGGTCGGCCACCCACTCATGCCGTCAAATCGGTCGAAATCCTTGCCGTTCTCGAGAATGGTCCATACCCCATTTTCACCCCTCGGGATGGCACCCCCCGGGGTGATGGTGGGGTCGGGGTGTTTCTATGTGGTATTTGGGGCCGGCCACCCACCCATGCCGTCAAATCGGTCGAAATCCTTACCGTTCTCGAAAATTGTCCATATCCCAATTTTCACCCCCTCGGGGGTGGCACCCCCGGGGGTGATGGGTGGGGGTCGGGGTGTGTCTAGGTGGTATTTGGGGCCGGCCACCCACCCATGCCGTCAACTCGGTCGAAATCCTTACCGTTCTCGAAAATTGTCCATATCCCCATTTTCACCCCCTCGGGGGGGGGCACCCCGGGGGTAATGGGTGGGGGTCGGTGTGTTTCTTGGTGATATTTGGGGCCGGCCACCCACCCATGCCGTCAAATCGGTCGAAATCCTTACCGTTCTCGAAAATTGTCCATATCCCAATTTTCACCCCCTCGGGGTGGCACCCTCCGGGGTGATGGGTGGGGGTCGGGGTGTTTCTAGGTGGTATTTGGGGCCGGCCACCCACCCATGCCGTCAACTCGGTCGAAATCGTACCGTTCTCGAAAATTGTCCATATCCCAATTTTCACCCCCTCGGGGTGGCACCCCGGGGGTGATGGTGGGGGTCGGGGTGTTTCTATGTGGTATTTGGGGCCGGCCACCCACCCATGCCGTCAACTCGGTCGAAATCCTTACCGTTCTCAAAAATTGTCCATATCCCCATTTTCACCCCCTCGGGGTGGCACCCCCGGGGGTGATGGTGGGGGTCGGGGTGTTTCTTGGTGGTATTTGGGGCCGGCCTCCCACCCATGCCATGAAATCGGCCGAAAGCCACATTTTTGAAAATAAAGAATAGGGAATAAGTTCCAAATGTCATGTTCGTCCATTTAACTACCTATGTAAGAATCTTTGCTACCTAATCAGTATTTAAAATACCAGCTCCAGGTAGCTAAAGTGACTAGGAAAAGTAGCTAAAAAAACTAGGAGAGTAGTGAAAAATTTTTAACTACCCAAATCTATCTACTTTTGTTTTAGTGTGCACTGCAGCAACTCGTGGGTAGATTTGTATGTCTATAGCATGATTTTGCGATGTGTGTGATTTAGAATGGGGATAAACATGCTGTCTGCTTGATTTGGGACGTTTTTCGGTAGGTTTTCCGATGCAAAATATCCGTTTTACCGGCTACACGCTGCGCCGGTATTTAAAACTGTATTTTCCATCTCAAAACTCCACCGATAATCGTCCCAAATCGCACCAGAAAAACATGTTTATCCTCTACATATCTGACGCTCGTTGTATTACCATATCAGGAATAGACTAACTAGAACGCTCCTTATTATTCTTTGCTCTGAGAACAATCAGTACCCAACTTATCTATGACTTGACCAACATCTATACATCGATTTCCAAACTATTAGTGCGGACCCCTATTGAGATAATGGCTCCCGGAGCATCAGTAATGATCTCCAGTCTGACTTTGCTCAACTATAGTTTTCGTGTTCAATCCTGAAAACTAATGAGAACATTTTAATGAGAATTTACGCCGCCATATACCGAACATTGTGACTTTTCGATGCTGAAAATTTGAGAAATGTTCTCAGGGTGTTTAGATGCCGATGCACATTACATGGCCATGGCTCGTTCATACTTCCATATATTTAGAAGAAGGTAAAGATGGGTCGCTAAATACACGAATTGCTGATCGAAAAAAAACACATTTGTATACCCTGAAAAATCTTTCCAACGTAATATCATTTTGCCAGCTGCTTCCAATCGTTGACATATAAAATAAACGCTCTTTATTTGCCAAATCTGGAATAGATCCGCCAATTACACAGCCGCAAAATTATTATATTGTTATGACATTAATTGTTATTAATTTGGGAGAACGCTCTTTATTCTTCTATTCTGCTCTGAAGAAAAATCGGCTCAAACTAATCGGTGACTTGAGTAGGTCTTTCTGTGAGTCCGTCTGTCCAAGTTTCCTTCGACGTGAACCAGCTAGTGCAAGATGTTGGGATAATGCTGGTTTTACTTTACCAGTCACTTTAATCGATTTTTAATATTGGTGATTAAATACACAAAATGCCGACAATCTTAGTATAATCTGAAATGTCTTGCAAAAAGTGGTCGCAAATTTGAAGTTCTTTTCAATATTTGATATATAACATACACACTCTTTATTGTTTCATATAGTCTGAAGAAAATCGGAACAGAACTTGGTATGACTTTCTGAAACACATGAAGTCCGTATACAAATAAATGACCAATATCCGGTGAAGTTGAACATCGATTCCATGGTATTAGTGCGGACCCCTATTGAGATAATGATTCCAGGAGCACCGTTAAAGATGTCCTACCTGACTTGACTCCACTATAGTTTTAGATTTCGATGTTGAAAGCTAATGATTACATTTTAATGAGATATTTACGACGCCAGTTATCGACATTTGTGACTCTTCGATGCTGAAAATAATGAGAAATGTTCGTGATATGTTTAGAGCGTGTACGCCCTCCGTTACAAACTATCTACACACATTAAACGGGAATGGCTCACATGAACCTCCAAATGTATCGACGAGTAATAGACAGAGAGCCCAGAGAGTTTCAATTGCACTATCGCATACGAAATGTTTGATGCCTTCGATTTGGTATCCCGTTTGGACCACCGCAGAAACCCCATTCTGAAGTGTAACAATCCTGGCGTTTTGTGGCCGCTTAGACTCCAGACAAGATGGCGTCTGTCATGCCGACCATTTTGCTTGATATGCACCATACTATAGTATATACCTGAAGTACAGAATGTTTCATATAGGCGGTCATGCTTTCCACGCGATTCGCCAGAGTTATACAACAGATCTAGAATTGAGCCAAAAACCAGACTAAGAGAACATTGACTTAGGGTGTAGCCCGAACAATGCATGGATATATAGATTTGTCTCCCTGATGAACGGTTTGAATGAGGTTGGGCGAGACACCCCCAGTTAAAAAAACAGAAACACTGTCTCTGGTGACAAAATTTAATGCATGGCAAGTAAGATGAAGTAGCTTGAATATATATGGGCTTTTTCGCCATATTGGGTCTCAATACGTACCTGATTATGATACGACTAAACTGATATCCGAACCGACAGTATGCATGTTCTTGTGATCAGGGTCTTATATATACGTAATCATTCATTCGCCTATTTGTTTGAGCAAATTTGACTGCTGAGATGGATGTTCAATTAATTTAATTAATCGATCCATAATAGATATGTATACATGATTCGAAAATGGTATTCATATTTAGATGAGATACGTCCAACTCATTAGTCTCCGATACACACGAAAACACGCGAAAACTCAACAGAACTCTATCAGTACTATTGATATTTACTGCACAGAAGATCCGGTGTTATCGACATCTTGATTCGCGACTTTGACATCTATCTGGATCGATAATGGTCCCACCATGTTGAGAATGACACGTGCTTTTAAAAATATGTTCAATTCTATGCCTCTTTGACAAAGTCAATTATATAAGGACATATTGTCGGCAGTGTGGAAGGCCGCTGATTATGTTAGTGAATAGATTTTCTTGAAAATTTGAGAGAGCAAAACAGAAAAGAATATTGAAATAATTCGCTAAAAATTGGTAAATGGTTAGATCTGGGAAAACCGACTGACATCGGGTGGGTAAATATTTCTTCTTCGTATGGTTCCTTGTCAGTTTTACATTGAGAAACACAATATTCGCATATTATATGCGTGAAAATTCTTTCCCATTCGGTCCGGTTTGGTGATACCTTCCGGGTCGGTGATACCAGGTACACGGGGTGTAGTTTGCAATCCTAAAATTATATTTCTTTATGGGTCAAATTTGATAACCCCATTTTGGTGTATATCATACCACAAAGCTCTACTGCATGTGGTTACGCCCATACATTCACATAATATTCCACCTGTTCATTTAAAGCCTGGGAAGTTTTTTTTATTTTCTGCATGACGAGAAATTTATAACATTGAAAAAAGCAATGCATGTAATATATTTCTTTATTAAAACCTGTCCAACAGTTCAGATGCCGCTTCTGGTGTATACTCATAAGCAAATTGCCTTTACTTGACTGACCTCTTGGTGCAGGATTGACTAGATTATGGAGCCTTTATTCAGCGTCAGAGGCGCCTGCGCCCCCTTTGTGCGCTAGGAGCCTGCGACATCTTTGCGCACACTTTTATCATTTGAACATTTTAATTAAAAAAAACAACATTTAATTAAATTTAAAACAAACACAAATTAATTTACATTTTGTTTCTTCTTAGATTCAACTCCGTTCTCAATTTAACAACAATATATTTTCTCCTTTTTTTTTAATTACATTTTTCTAATTTTTAAAATAATTTTTTGAAAACCTGACGCTGTTATACCATCCTCCTAGTTACCCCGAGTCACCACCATAATTTGATTGAAATCGGTCCAGGGTCTGGGAGAAAAGTTTCGAACAGACGGACAGACAGATAGATAGACAGATCGTATACTCTTTTGTATAAACATATATACATGTAAATACACAACATTTTGTCTTTTCGTGTAAACCATCTTGCAGAAAACCAATCACAAACAAAGTGATGAACAGCACGTGAATCTCGTGTTGAGAGACGTGCCATTTGCAAGATTGATTGAAACCCCGAATGATATCGGATTAGTGGTGCATAAGCGATACCTGTTTCTCATTGAAATAAATCCCATGAGCGTGCACGCATTCGCGATAATTAATGGCGTGTCAATAAGCGTAATATCGGCATGCCTTCTGGTCCAATTGGTAAGAGGGATGTTTGACTGCATGCTCATATCACCGAATACAGTTGTCAATTAGCTGGCCACTGAACGACAAAAACGCCCCATTAGACCCGGTTTGGCTGGACCACCAATGTAGGTTTAAACCAGGTTTAAACTCGGAGGTTTAAACTGGAGATGACGAATCCGGCCTCTGTCTTCGAAATATGACATATTGGGGCCAACTATCGAGTACATGAAGTACTGGGTGCAGGGTAATTTGACCCGGGGACAATTTTTGAACATTCACATTCTGGTATTACAATCAGAGACGTGGCGACAGGAGGGTTTGGGTCGGTGTCTCACCCCAAACTTTAGTCAAAATTTTCAACAGTTGGAAATTTCATACCTGCCAAAACATTAGTTGGAAATTTCACACCAACAATAGGTTGAAAATGTTCTTGTAGTTTTATTTTCAAACAATATTTGGGGGGGGGGATTAAGTGTTTTTGGACCAGTATTTGCATATTTTCCTATTTTTGGTCAAAATATTTGACTGAAATGGTCATCAATTGGAAATTTTCCAACCTCAGGGGGTGACAGGTTAGAAATTTCCTACAATTGGCAAGCTTGTGTCATGGTCCCTCCCCCGTGGCCAGTCAAAAACTGCTAGTTAATTTAAAAAAACAATATTGTCATACATTTGGAAAACATTGTCATCGAAATTGTCATCAGTTGGAAAATTTCCAACCTAAGTGGTGGTGTCAGGTTTAAATTTTCTAACTCCAGGAAGGCTTGATGCTAGTCTAGATGCCAAGCCTTGAAATATTGCGTCTGTCATTTGCAGAATGAGGTCCCCAGAGGGTGAATTTAGTTATGCTATCCCGCATAGCGGGCTAGCATCACCAAATTCTCCCTCTGGAGACCTCATTCTGCTTAGGCTTTATCTTCTGGGAAGTATCTATAGTATCAAATTAAGATTGTTTTTAGTTACATTTCCCTTCTAGGAAGTTTCTATATCCCCTAATAGCATAGCAGGCTAGCATCACCAACTTCACACTCTGTGAACCTCTTCTGCTGAGATGTAAGCAGAATGAGGTCCCCAGAGGGTGAATTTGGTGTAGCTAACCCGCTATGCGGGATAGCATCACTAAATTACCATCTGGGGACCTCATTCTGCAAATGACATACACACTATTTCAAGGCATGCTAGATGCTAGGGTTTTGCGATTTTCTTGTTCAGATTTCAAAATTAATTTTCTCGCACCCGATTGCATTTATCTGGAGTTAGGCCACTAGATGTTGGGATTCATGCATTTTTTCAGGTTAAAATATCTGAATGTTCTCATATCGGGAATATAGAACCATGGTTTATGACTATATTTAATATTAAGTTACAGCCACTGAGGTGCAGGGGGGGGGGTGCATTCAACTGGAATTAGGCAAAACTTGTGAATTTGTCTCATTCAAGGGGGGGGGGTGCAATTGGAATTTTCCCAAGGTGGTGGACACCCACCGCCCGCCCCCAACGGAGACCCTCTAGCCACGTCCCTGATTGCAATCGCAATTGCCACAATGGAGCGACATTAATGATACATGTATAAGGTAGAGTAGATTTATTTTTGAACAGATAAATCCTGAACTTCCTCGCCGGTAGGCTGGTCCTGTACTTGTGGGATTATAACTGGAGGCGTTGTGGCACCAAATGGATTAGTAGATGGTCCATATGAAAGTTCATGGATAATATACTCAATTCACAGTTTTGCCAACGATCTTCTGTATGGAGTCAGGGATCGCATGGATGGTGCCAGACTCTTCAAGAACAGCGTGATCTCGTCATCAGGTGGCGGCGTTGGTGTTGGAGGGGTTTGTTCATTCGCTGGAGGTACGGGGTCTTCAACAAGTTGCTGGGCTACTTTCAGCATCTTTTCATTGAAGTAGTCGTTCGCTCTACGTTTTTTTCTACAAGCGAATGGAACACCAGCCGACTGAGACACCCCTGCTGGTTCACTAATGAACTCTTCACCATCTTCGGCATCCGAAGAAGGCTCATGGTGCACACTTTCATCATCCTGGGAGACATCAGAGACAGTTTCCTGAGGCTGAAGATTAGAGGCTGTTTCCCGTGGCTCAGATGTACTTTTCAGAAACAGCAGGCTTTTGTAATCTTTCCATTGTTTTCCTCTAGATGCCCCCTGTCCACTGCGAGTTTTTGTTACCTGTTTGTGGTGTCGGGTGAAATGGTCTCTTAGATTCTTCCATTTGTCTTTACATTGTTGGGCTGTTGAGAAAAGAAACATTATTTTCAACCATCATCACATGTACTGTTTTTTCATGACATATTTAGTTATATCAATAATTCATTTATGATAACACTAAATGACTTCTTGATATCACAAAATAGGTAATAACTTGAGATGGGCTTGTCCCAGATGGGACTAAGTAATACCCCCCGTATTCAAAATGTTATTGGAATGAAGTAGCCATTACCATATATTTGGCACTGAAATTATGTCAACATGTAACCCTCACCCTAAACTCCCTAACCATAACCCCTGACTCTAATCCTAAATTTATTGACTAAATAAAAACTGGGAATGAAATTATGCATGTTGCGAAAAAAATTATAAGTCGGAAGGGGGAGATAACTCCATAATCGCACAGGTTCCCATGGTGGTTGATATCTGTGCGAAGTTTCACGGAAAATGTCATAAAACGACTGAGAAAAACTCCGGACAAAATTGTGTCCACGGACGGACAGACGGACGGCTGGACGGATAGACGGACGGACGGACGGACGGACAAGCTGATACCAGTATACCCCCACAACTCGTTGCGGGGGGGGGTATAAATAGGAAACTGCTAGGAATATGCTCACTATATACATATATGATATTTTCAAACTCATGTCATTGTCAACTACAATATGTCAAGTGGAATGTGTTAAAAGGACATTCTGAATCTCATAGCAATTGCGTTTAATTGAATTTTATTCTATAATTCCAGTTTGTGAGTTTTTTTTTATCGGGGAGGGGTGGCAGTTCATTTTAATGTGGGCAAAGTGACTTCACAAGCTTGGTTTGCCTATTTGGAATGGAATTGTGATTTAAAAAAACTAACCCGATGATCCTGTTACTCCGGCAATCTCTTCTCATGCATTCTCTCTTCTCTTTTTATTCTTATACTCTTGAGATTTTGTGTCATACAGACACACATGGCGTTGTACTTCGATAATTAGCCTCCATTATCGCGGCGACAAATCAGTGCGCCGTCATCAAATAGAAAAAATACGGTCGGATAAACACCCTATTTGAGAGCGGTCCAATTATATCGCTGGTTTGCAACAAAGCGAGAACTCGGCGAAGCATAAAATCACTGCTATAATCGCCTCGTGGTCAGAGAGTCGGTCGCTTGCGGTGTGAACATAAAAATCGCGCGCTTTGAACTGCTACGGACGTCAGAAAACGGCCGTTATAATCGCTCGCTCGCGCACGGTGTGGAACGACCTTAAGATATTTGGACCCATTGCCATTTCTATGACACGAGTTACGCCCAGGGTTGGTGGTGGGAATTATAGTCTAATTTACTCACAAATCAATACCTGATGCTATATATATCGGAAAGAGTGACATATTATGGTCAGGATGGTGTATGATAATCTAACTTTCATGTTAAATTGCACATAGTATATTCTGGTTTATTATTATGCCAGTGGCAATGTTTTTTATCTTAAATCGTTCAAATTTGATTGCTCCCGTTTAGAAGTGATCCTAAACATGCCTGTAAGTTTTATAAAATCTTCTTCAATAAATGTGGGCTGCAGGGTGTGCCCCATTTATTCAGATGTGAAATCCAAGATGATCGCCGACGGCCATGATTTTTAACAATATTAGGAACATTTGATAGCTCCAATCTAGAGGTCACCCCGAAGATTCAATTGAAGTTTGGGATGAATCAGATAAAATTGTTGATTGCAATGTGTGCCTCAGGATTTAGTCATGTTAAGAGTATAAAAACAAGAGGGCTATCGGCGGCCATGATTTTGGTCAAAATTCATTCAAATGTGATAGCTCCCATTTAGATGTGATTCCAAATATGCCTGTATATTAAAAAAAAATCTTCGATAAATGTGGGTTGAATGGTGTGCCGATGGATTCAATTTATCAAATGTGAAATTCAAAATTCCTGCTGGTGGCCATGCTTTTAAATGAATTTCCGACATAATTGATAACTCCCATCTACACGTAGACGTCACCCAGAAGATCCAGCTGAAGTTTTGTGACGATCGTCAAGTTGAGCTAATAAAAGTGACCATATACTATATAGCTTGTTATTCGGCTATTAAAAATATTTATATTTTCACCGTTCAATTGGTACGGATATCAGCCGAGAAAATGTTATACCCTTGATGACTCAATGGAATGTTGATCAGTTCCATGAACATATATGTCACAATATAAACATAGCAGTGATGTATACTACGGTGTGTTATACAGGACATATTGATGTGGCTTCTATTTACATAATAGCTTCAATATGATATTGGAGTTGCCATGAGAGCATTTGTGATGTGTCCTGACTCTCGTCAATTACCAACATCATCAGGCGCCCAGAATTATTGACTACGCTCACACTGTCAACGACAAAACAGATTGTGCGGTATTCTTAACAATGCTATTAGTACAGCGGCCAAACGCCAAAAGTGGTCGGGTACCCCTACCCACGGTAGAACAAGTTAAAACCAACTTTTTTTGAAGGAGAAATATATACTGTTGACGAAAATGATAGTGAAAAATAACTGAATTGGTGGTGGCTATTCTCAAATCGACGATGAACGATACCCACCAGTGACTTTTCCCAGAAATTAACGATTTTGGTAAAGTGAGCCCTGCGGCTATGTCCTAAGTTATTAGCCCACATTGTAGGCGTTAACATGACTACAGCATACAATATATGTACCTGATATGCAAGAAGTGTTGGTTTATTTTGATTTTCGTGCCATTTGGAGCCGAAACAAAAAAAAATTATTGAAAAATCGCTCTTTTTCAAAAAAATTATATTTTTCGAACATTATCATTCAAACGGATATTGCAATAATATTGAAATATTTAGTCCATATTGTGTAGTAGTTATCTGTCAAGCATATGAAGAAAGATGTTAACAAAAATTTGAACGGTTTGCGAGATATTGGATTTTAGCTACCCCTCTCCCAAACACGTTTTTGGTTGAAAAAAATACATATTTTTGATAATGACATTACAAACATTTTCGAATTGATCTGAATGGGACCCAATATGAATCTTGTACTGAAAGTGTTGTCCAGAGAAGCCGTTTAATCGATTACAGATGTGTTCAGGCTTTCAGACCCCCAGTTACAACAACAACAATTATTTTATTGATAACAGTTAATTTTGCATGCATTAACATCGATGTTAAGTACTAAAACCTTTGTAATAAACAATACGTGACCAACTATATAATTCATATGGCTCAGTAGTTATCTGGACATCACAAGTAGAAAGAATTTGACAGAAATTGTCGACGGTTTTCAAGATATTGGAATTAGGTACCGCTCCCCCGGACGCGATTTGGTAGAAAAACTACATATTTATGATAACAAGACAGACCTTTCTAAATTATTCTAATGAGCATCTAATCATTATTCGTGTGATGAAAACCTGATCCGTAGACACAGTGAGCCTGGTTTTAGATGACCTCAGGTTTCCAATTAAACCCCCAGTTACAACAACAACAACAACACAATATTTTATGTTTGACATGTAATTTTATATTAACACATATCGACTTTGAGCAACTGAAGTATTTGTTCTAAACGACAAATAATATAGACTAACATAATCATACAGAACAAAATCAGTATTGCTCCCCGCCCTATTAGACGTCCTGAACACACCACGAACTGAACAAAATATGATCTCAGTATTAAGAATCATGTAATTATAAAGGACAATTACATAAGGAAATATATAATGTTTATGGATGGGTTTGTTCCCTAAACAGTGTGGCACTTTGCTTGGCAAATGTGAAGGGCGAATTTGCTATATTTTCAAGAACACTCTACCCAATTTAAAGACTTCAACGCAATACGAAATTAAGCTATATGATCTCTAATTCTCTATATTAACAGAGAGTGTGACGGGAATGTAGTTCTATCAGAGAATACATAATTTGTATGGATGGGTTGTGCATGTGTCGGTTTACACAAAGTGGCTGATAAATAAGAAAGACGAATTTGCTGTTTTAGGCCCCCATACACAATTGAAGTGTTAAAGTTGAACAACTCACGAACTGAAATGATTGCTGTAAATATTAACTGAGGATGTGGGCAAAAATAGTAATATCGGGGCGCATACATGGTGTTGGTGGATGGGTTGGTTGGATCCCGAAAGCCTTTAGCACTTTACGAAAATCGGATGGCAAACTCCAAAGGCGAATATTTTTTGTTTTGTGGGACCCCTTTATATGCCCATTTAAACTCTTGATCACACCATGCGCCGAATATTCATGCTTTTATTATTAAATCACAGTGTGAACGAAAGGTAGTGCTATCAGGGAATATACATGTTATATGGGTAGTTTGGTTCCCAAAATCCTAGGGTACTTTACAAAAGGCGGCTGGCAAAAACCAAAGCTGAATATTTTCTTTGAGCACCCTACCCCATTTAAAGTCTTAAACACACTAATGGATGGACATGTTCTCAATATTAACTGGGGTGTGGACAAATGGTATGTAATTCAGGAAATATACCTCTTCATTGCACGATGGGTGGGTTGGCTGGCTTCCCAATGTCTGGGGCACTTTACAAAAAATGGCTAGCAAAGAGAAGGCGAAATCTCACTGTTTTGGGTACCCACAACCCTTCTAAACTCTTTAGCACACACTGAACCGAATCTATATGCTCTCATGTATTATTTACAATTTGTATGGGTGGTTTTGTTCTCGAAATCCTGGAACACTTTACAAAAGGCGGCTGGCAAATACGAAATGTAATGTGTTAGGCCACACTACCCCATTTGCAGTCTTGGGACACACAATGAACCGAAAGGATGTGCTCCCATTATTAACTGCGTGTGTAGAGATATGGACGCTATATAAAGAGTATAGTATACCAGGGTATTGAATGTCTGGGTCACTTTACAAAAAGTTGTTGATGAAAGAGTAAGGCGAATACTCACTGTTTTGGGGGGACCCCATTAACCGATTTAATATCTTGATCAGAGCATGAACTGAAGTTATATTCTCTCATACTTAGCTGAGTGTGTGATCGAAAGGTATTGCTGTCATGGAATTATTAATTGATATATGGGTGATTTGGTTCCCTCGAAATCATGGAACACTTTACAAAAAGCGGCTGGCAAACAAGAAGGCGAATTTTCTATGTCTTGAGGACCCCACTATCCAACTTGAAGTCTTAACAAAATGATATGCTCTCAATGTTAACTGAAGTTGTGGACAAATGGGATTATTATCTGGCAATACGAATCTGTTATGGATGAGATGGTTCCCGATAGACTATGGCACTTTACAACAAATGGTCAGCAAATGAAAGGGCTAAATTTTACTCTCAGTGGACTCCATCCCTATCTGAAGTCTTGAACACAACACTAGCTCAATGCATAAGCTATCCATATTTCCCGAGATTGTGGCCGAATGACAATTAATGGTCTCGCGAGCCCGCCGTTCGTGAGAACACCGTGGCACCTTACACAAAGCAGATGGCAAACGATGAAGGCGAATTTTAAGGGACCCTACCCCATGTAAACCATTGAACCTACCACGAACTGAATGGATGTGCCCTCGTGGTCAAACGACGATATGGACAAATGGCTATTCTATAAAGAAATACACAATTGTTATAGATGGATTAATACCCGACAGTCGGGGACACTTTACAAAAAGCGACTGAAAAATAAATAATGCGATTTTTCAATGTTTGTATTACCCCCTTCCCAATTTGAAGACTAGAACACACCACGGATTGGAACGACATCATCATTGACTGCGTGTATGGACAATGGCGAGTTAATGTACAAGGACGTAAACAATGTAAATAGATGGATTTGGGTTCTGAAAGAATGAGCACTTAACGAAAAGTGACTGGAAAATAAGAAAGGCAAAATTTTGAGGACCCCTACTTTATTTGAAGTCTTGGAAGACACCACATGGTGAAATGATATGACCCCAATATTATTTGAGGGCTTGACCAAGGGTTAGTTTTTATCAGAATATACATATGTGTTGGTTCCCGAAAGTCTGCATCATGACGTGGCACTCCACAACAAGCGGCTGGCAAATGTTCACTGTTGTATGTACCCCTACCCCATTTGAGGTCTTGAACACATCATGTACTGAAGGGATTATGAATTCAATATCAACATATATTGTAGCCGAAACTATGCGATATATAAGTATGTGGTAGTTCTATCCGGAGGTAAACAATTTATCTGGGAGGGAGATTGTATGGGGAAAATTAGGATGTAATCCAGTTGGAACTGATTGGATACAACGATATACACATAGTTTCGTTGGAGCTGATTGGACGCAATGCTACACAGATAATGTTATTTTCGTCATTGATACGCCCGTCGCCGTGAGATTGCAGACGATCTGGAGGTGGTAAATTTCGCGCTCAGCAGGGTTTCAATGCTTTTCACGAAGTTTTAACAAATGACAGCATTGTGGAAATCGCTTTGTTTTCGAGATAAATGTCTGAACCCCGTCAACTATTTTAATATTTTCGCGCTGACTGAGTTGCTGTACATAAAAAGAGTATTTCTGATAAAATTACATTCAGTATGGCGCATAGAAGTTCAGTCTTAGGACCACTGTATTCCAAAAAGTAATGATATGCTTTTTCTATTTGCCACAATGACAGAGAGGGGACGTTTTAATGTGATTACTCAATTGGCCATAGTTCAAACTACTGCATTTCAATCTTAGGATAGGATAGGATAGGATAATTTTATTTACAATACACACACATGGAAAGTACAATTACAAATAAATATAATATTAATAGACTATACATGTATATTGCTAGGGGTGATATAGTCATGGCTGACTGTCTTCCTATCACCCCTGGATGTGGTGACAGATTGTATGACGAAGACGCGAATGGAGTACTTGTGCATCTACACGTCGGACATGCTTGGTTCTCCAGCTGTCCAATTATTGTAATCTCTGTATACCATTATTGTTTTTTTGAGAATAAACTATTGATTGGTTGATTGATATGCGACACTTATTGTATGTAATAGCAAATAAAATGCGTTGTTGTTGTAATTTGGGGTCTGGAAGCCTGAACACGCCTTTAATCACTTAAGCAATGTCCCCGGACTCAATTTTCAGCAAAAGAATTATGTTGGGTCCCAGTATGATCAATTGGGAAATTTGGTAAAGTTCTGAACAAAAATATGTAATTTTTCGACCAAAAACGTGTTTGGGGGAGGTGTAGCTAAAATCCATTATTTCGCAAATTGTTCTAAATTTATGTTAACTTCTTTCTGCACATGCTTGGCAGATAACTGCATCACCATAAGAATTAAATATTTGGGCATTATAACAATATCCATTTGAATGATAATGTTCGAAAAATAATATTTTTGTGAAAAAGTGCGATTTTTCAGTAAAAAATAAATATTTTGGCTCCAAATGGCAGGAAATTCTAAATTAACCAACACTTTTTTTCATATCAGGTAGAAGTATGGTATGATGTAGAAATTTTAACCCCTACAATATGGGCAAATAGGCTAGGACATAGCCACATGGCTCGCTTTACCAAAATCGTTAATTTCTGGAAAAAGTCACTGGAGGGTATCGCTCATCGTCGATTTGACAATAGCCACCACCTATTTCGTTATTTTTCAATTTCTGTCAAATTCTTTCTACTTGTGTTGTCCAGATAACCACTGAGCCATATGTTATATAGTTGGTCACGTTGTTTATAACAAAGGTTTTAGTACTTAACATCGATGTTAATGCATGCAAAATTAACTGTTATCAATAAAATAATTGTTGTTGTTGTAACTGGGGGTCTGAAAGCCTGAACACATCTGTAATCGATTAAACGGCATCTCTGGACAACACTTTCAGTACAATATTCATGTTTGTAATGACATTATCAAAAATATGTATTTTTTTCGACCAAAAACATGTTTGGGGGAGGGGTAGCTAAAATCCAATATCTCGCAAACCGTTCAAAATTGTTGTTAACTTCTTCCTTCATATGCTTATTAGATAACTACTACACCATACGACCTAAACATTTCAATATTATTGCAATATACGTTTGAATGATAATGTTCGAAAAATATAATTTATTTTAAAAAGAGCGATTTTTCAATAACAAATAAATGTTTCGGCTCCAAATGGCACGAAAATCCAAATTACCCAACACTTCTTGCATATCAGGTACAAATATGGTATGCTGTAGTCATTTTAACACCAACAATGTGGGCAAATAACTTAGGACATAGCCGCATGGCTCACTTTACCAAAATCGTTAATTTCTGGGAAAAGTCACTGGTGGGTATCGTTCATCGTCAATTTGATAATAGCCACCACCAATTCCGTTATTTTTCACTATCATTTTCGTAAAGAGTATATATTTCTCCTTTAAATAAAGTTAGTTTTAACTTGTTCTACCGTGGGTAGGGGTATCTCGAAAACTAGAGCTCTTTTTCGATTTGGCCGCTGCACTATATATCTTCCTGGATCAAAATCCTATTAAAATATTCTCAATTGAATCGATGAACATGTAGAACCCTAACCATTTTGAGTGAAATTGTGGCACGACACAACAGTAATATACAGACAAGGAACAAAGTGAGAATATTGGAATGACATTTCCAGAGTAGTTAATGATGTTGTTTAAAATGCCGTTACACCAGTTAATAATTTATGATGGACATTTTCGATACATATAAATTTAGTCGGGTAAAGACAACCAAGGTGCATTATTCAGCGATAGCGGACGTGGAGGGGAGGCATGCGGGGCTGGGTACCCCCGAGTCTCACCCCCCAAATTTTGTCAGAATTTGAAATAGTTTGATTTTCAAATCAATATATAGTGTGAATTATTTTTTTTTACAGAATGTAGAAGAATAATTCTCTTTCGTACATTTGTGTTGTAACTTGTCAACAATTGGGAAGTGCGATGTACCGTTTTGGAAACTTCCAATCCAAGTGGGTGCACACGGATGGCCGAATCACTGAATATAAGAGGGCATAATTTTCTGGCGTCCTAGTATGCCCCCCGTCAATTCCGACTTGTTCAAGGGGATGTATTTGGGATTTTTTAAGTTGGATACCGGCTCCCACAAAGTAGACTTTCTAAATTTAGCTTCGTCCCTGCTAGGGATACATGCAACATGCCAATCAAAAGGGTGGGACCCCCCTCCCGAGCAAATATAATTTTCTAAACGCTGCCAGCCTTGCCAATTTCAGTCTGATTTGGTGTAGTATGTTGCATTTGGATATTTCACAGGGTGGGAAAATTGCGTCTGCTACTTGCATCATATTGCATATTGTAATTTAACACGAAATTGTACAGTTGTAACTCATTCTTAGTTATAGCGTCGTTCGACATTAAAATAGTACCTTGTGGAAGGAAATGTGGTAGTCTCAGTTGACATAATTCGAGAAAAGATATAGCCGTCCCTTGTTACCGAAAGTTCTAGAAAATTCAGAAGTGTGATTCGTATCAACCCGTCAGCACCTTTTGACCAAATCAGTTAGGCGTGGATTACATTCCTTACATTGAGCTCGATGTTGACACCATGTTGCTTGTTGTTTGCACTTGTCATTTTTCTATTATATGTGTGTGATTTGTCAAAATACATGCGGGGTCGGTCTAATTTGACTCCTAGTCTTTCTATTCTTTCAGATTCCCCCGCAGATAAAGGCTACACTCTGTACTGGGACGCATCATACAACTCTCAAGCCTGCCTCAAATACTTCACCACTGGTATGAATCACGCAGCGGCCATGTCAACATGCGAAGACAATGGCGGACATCTTCTGCTGATTGAAACATCGCCGAAAAGGAACTACATGAAATATCTGAAAGATCTTCTTGGATGGCCAAGTAAGAACTGCCAATGACAAGAGCTGAGTACTCATACATACTATTCGATTATGATGTACACGTAGCGCGACTGGGATAGCATGGTTCGAGAGCAACACACCGCCGTGGGGGGGGGGGGGGGCAGTAAATCGTCCAATTAAAAGAATGTGTTGCTTATAAGCTACAATTTATTGAAGCTACATGTACCAGTAATATTTATTTCCAATAAACATGCGAGGGTGAGAGCTAGGTATGCTCGTTGTCCCATTGGATGGTTATTTCGCTTCACGAAAATATATTTGAAATAGTTGTTACCGTTGTCCAACTGGACGATACACACATTAATCTAAGCGAGGATAGGTTCAATGTATAACAATTGCTCGGGGTTGGTGATGTAATACTGGTCGAGGGCCTCGTTTGCTCAGTCGTTTGCCCAAGCCGTCTCGCCCTCCAGCGCTGGCCATGAGGGTTCACATCCATATGTTTCCATAATGGACTTTGTAACCCGAAATCGTTATCCAGTGAAGTTGCCAGTTACTCGTCAATGGTCGGTAATTTGCCGCTCGTGGTCGACCAGTTTATCAGCCACTGAACTCACTGTCAGATTTAGCCGTAAGTGTGCGGATTTCCTCCACCACTAAAACTGGCAATTTCGTGATATGGCTGGAAGCGACATTACACCCCAATCAATCAATAAAACCCCCCACCGGGTCAATGATACATGGTGCACGAGAATGACCTATATGAGTCATTATAAAAAAAGTGTAAATTTCAGCTGATTAAAAATTGACAAACAAAAGTTGGAAAACATAATTTTTTATTTTCTATCTGAAACAAACAAACAGTATGTAATACAAAAATGCTAAAATTAAACACATCTTGTATTTTTTGTATGGGGTCCTGTACGCGATATGTACCAATACAATGTATTTTTTGTAACATACATTCTTGACATGACTGCCATGTTACAAAATTGAATTTATATAAAAATTATGTGTGAATATGATGCACTGGGGGACATTTAAGACACAGAATAAAGATTTTTGGGGCAAATTATATTTCTTTGTGCAAATTGTGCACTTAAATAACACTTTTCACGGAATATGACGTGTTCACAACATTGCCAAACTTCTTAGTGTGCGATTACTGCATAATATTCGGGATTGCTATACCACTTTGAATCCGGTTTGGTGATAACATGGACAAATCCAAAAGACCCATTTGGATATTCATGGTGACTTGTCGGTAAACTACAAAGACATGTTGCGTTATGGGAGGGACAATGTTGTTACATAATATACACATTGTTACAGCATGGGCAATTTGCAGAGAAATGTTACATCCAATCGACGTAAACGAAAATATGACATTTATCTATATAGTGTAGCTTTTATCGAACTTCGCCAAACTATTCTATTAAATTCAAGACGTATATGTCAGACTATTTACGGAATATTTACAATATTTCAACCCCACGCGTTACAGTAAATACAGTTTGTTACAGGACAGGTGCTTTGTAGATATATTGTAAAATGACAAACATCATTATTATACATTTATAACCATGTAATGAGCAAGCAGCATTTGTTTTTTAAAACTATTCCTTCTTGATTTAACACTGGTGTGTGATTTTCTTAGTTGATTAGTTCAAACGTATAGGAATTTTGGGAATATTCAGTTGGAAAATTAGGCCCAAGGGGGGGGGGGGGGTGCAAATGGAACTACATAATTTCTGAATTTCCAAAGTGGACACCCCCCAATTCCTGACCTCTTTGCAATGTCTGCCAGCAAGGCCACCGGAGCAGCGGGGCAGACGCCCCCCCCCCCCGTGCCCTCTTGTCGGGGGCGGGACGAGACTGTCCTGCTGCATTCTGACAGTTAGTGTTGCGTTTAATCAGTTATTCACCCATATAGGCATCAGGATGCCCCAGATTCACTCTTGGTGCATTCATTTCCCCAAACCTAAAAAATACCCACAACCCACCCCCCCCCCGGGAGAGCCCTCAGATACCCAAAAATCAGAAAACAACATGTAACAATCTCGAAAGTTGGACGGAACATCACCGGAACACCCTTATCATGCTCTCCAGCTCTTGTCTGTAGTAGTCCGCGACCTGAGTTCCAATGTTCGGTGTTGGACCGAACCATGTACATACTTATACGATTAAGCGTGACATATAGGCCCTTTGGACCGGGTGCTAACTGTAATTTAAACATATATAATTATATTGATTATTTATGTATTGCACATGTCACGTTAAAGGCAAGTGCGGCCTTAATTGTCCAAAATATTCATATTTGTTCCAAACACCGTAAACAGAAAAACATTAAAACGCATACAGTTTCGTCATAGATACCATGACCATCGCGTAAACAGCATGTTATCATAAAGACCTACTATATTTTACCTAAGTAAGAGCCTGATTGTGTTACAGAAGACAGCACAATGCTACTGGCTAATCACACACAAATGGCATAAACGCTCTTTATTAGTTCCATATCAGGTATTCACCAACAAAGAACGCTCTTTATGTTTACCATCATAATATAAACAAACACCAGAAAAGTAACTTTTTATGCTTTTGTTTACATAGCAATGGTAAAATATATGACCATAACATACTGTTTATGCGATATTGCTTATTTGTATACGGACTAAGTCTATTTACATTTTGATGTTCTTTCTGTGTGTGGCGGTTTTTGATGGGTGGATATATTTTCACAGGATACCCACCGCCAAGGCCAACCGTGTCTTTAATAAATGATTATCTCTCTCCAATCTGTCATAAGTACCGTTGTGGTACGAAACGTCCGTCTGGGTACTGTTGGAACCGGAATTAAATTCTCTATAAGCTGATCGCAACACCGAAGCGATATCTCCAACAATAAAACCGTAAATCACGATTATTTATTGTCCGAAGTACGCGAAAGCAAGTTGTGTTGAGAACTGAGTTGTTCCATATGCTTCCGTGCACATTGGGGACCGGAACCATAGTGGGCAATAACACAAGTGGATATAATTACTTAGTTCCATCTTGTTCAATTTCAATAGTGACAATGTCTGAATCATTCTTTGTATTTAAGTCTTCTTGCCACATGGAACAATATGGATCCAAAATATGTTCGAAGCCGACACCTTATCATATTTAAACAGTAAAGACAGTATCTGCTGGCAATAATTAACCCTCATACAACTGTTTTCGCGATGAACTAATTCGATATCCGGGTATCTATAGTGATCAATAGAACTTCTTTTAGTTCTCTACCACATGCCAGGAGTTTTTTGTTGTGTGCTAAGATAGAACCATGCACAGCATATCTAAAACAATAGTTGTCTGCAAAACGGAACGATCCCGAATCATCACTTCGATTACCTTTATTCCTTTTCAAACTATAGTTCTTTCACGGTAAAATGTTTGGCCCGGATGAAAACGAATTCGATAGAGGTTAAAAGACAATGGTAGTTCACTAATCGTTACTTTAATGTTACACGAAGAACGTGTTAATTGCTGGTTGATGTATCGGGTCTATTTAATTGACGGGGAAATTGTCGTCTTTTTGAGTGGCATTTATCGATCCATCCATCTATTGATGAATTACATCACCTACGTCATCGTCGGTCACAATACATTAGATGAACTCCGAGCGTGAAAGTAAGAACGATCGTCCTTTTGTCTCGATCGGTGCATGCATTAAATATTCATTCCGAACGATTGTTTTTTTTAATATTTATCGATATGGGGTTTTAATGGCGTGGTGCCAGTTCAGTCTCAAATGAAATGCATCACACGGTACGTTATCTTTATCATCTTCTATAGATTCAGTTTGCATAGTAGCCAATACACATTGCTGAAACACTAAGAACACACAACGAATGAACTTAATATAGATATAGATTGGTTGTATCGACCTCAACTCTTGGTTGCTTCATGGAATGCTAGAACTTTCAACAACCTGTTTTATTGCACGTGGTATATACGATTGACACTAAAATATAAGGATTGCCATCGCGACGGGTGTTGCTCTTTAAAAATGTGCCAGCGTTTAAAACCGCCATAAACAGAAAGAATATAAATTTATAGACATATTTTGTAAAATAATAAATAATAAATATCGCATAAATAGCATGTTATTGTCGAGACCGTACGGTTTTTTAATAAACAAAAATCCATATTATGATACAGTAGAGTGAGTAAAGTGTGCTATACGCAAAACACTCAACACAAAGGCGTCCCAACTAACTCTCGACCACACCAACCTCTATCCCACCAAGAGCGGAATAAACCCGTTCATCATTTACACCCACCTGTCCGCTTTCTGGCAGTCACATCGCCCACTGGCGCACTATCAACCGAACTATGTTCCATTCCTTCTGCCTCCATTATCTGACCACTCTCCACACCAACCTCTATCCCACTAAGAGCGGGATCCACCCGTTCATCATTTAGACCCACCTGTTCGCTTTCTGGCACAGTCATATCGCCCACTTGCGCACTATCAACCGAACTCTGTTCCATTCCTTCTGCCTCCCTTACCTGACCACTCTCGACCACACCAACCTCTATCCCACTAAGAGCGGGATCCACCAGTGCCTCATTTACACCCACCTGTCCGCTTTCTGGCACAGTCACATCGCCCACTGGCGCACTATCAACCCGTACCTTCTTCGCTGCACGTTGAGTCACTCGGCGCTTACGTCTCCTACCGTTATTCCCTTGTGTAGCCGTCTTACCCTCTACCACGACACGTCCACCACCGTTCATATCAACCGACTTACCACTTACGCCCAGACCATGCTCACCCGACACGTGATCCAATTCACAACTAATTGACTCGTCTTGTGTATTGTCTCCAACTGAACTCGCACCCTGTTTTCCCTTCTTATCACGTCCACCCCTGACACGACGAGCACGTTTCTTCCCAACCAACTTATCATTCAAAGCACACTCAGGCACATGTTCACCATTCACACTAGTATCAACTTCTGTCGTTACTTCTGTCTCTATCCTTGCAACCACTACCACCGCCACGACGGTTAGCCTTCCTACTACCCGAACGAGTGTTTAAATCATCCTTCGCAGCAGGTGACTTATCGTGTCTAACTGAGTCAAAGTTGAACGTTTGAAAGTTATGACCTGGGCAAACACCGGAACTAATGCTGCACGAACAGCTAACATCTCTGAAGGAAATTGAGCATTTACTGGACGAAACTATTTGGTGAAGTTTCATTGTCCCGGGTACTGTTTTCAGTTTTACGTTTTCTAGTAGTTGCTGTCCTTTTATATCATCACCGGATATCAACTTTGTCGCTGTATTTCCGTCTTTCACATGATGAACGAACGCCACCGCAGATAATATATCATGTCCGTATTTGACGACGTTGTCAGCTTTGCGTTTTATGACCCTCCGACGGCGTCTGGCGTCCCCTTCCCATGCCCAGACCCAAAGAAGTTCCACGTGACATTACGAAAGCCGAGTGTATAAGGTTTCATAGACAGCAAACGAAAGTTAGGTTTTTGGCGGTATTGGGTCGTGGGACCATCGCTGAACACTTCGAGGTGGTCATATGCGAACATATTAAGTGGCACATATCTATACAATATTAAATAATATTATACAAGTGTGACTTGGAATGAAAATAATATTCACACAAACGACTGTTTTTCGGCGATAGTACATACTGATCTCTCCTGTAACAACTATTGAATTGGCTTTGCATACAAATTAAAATGCTTCACATGGACACACATATCGGAACCATGCAGGTGCGCCAACACCCGCCATCATGAGTCTTAATTCAAGTATTATTCTTAGCTTGTGAAATAATGGACGGAATTGTCATAATTGCATATATGTCTCGCGAAAAGCTATGTCTTTCGTGTTACACTTGTAGTATTTTTCTGTAACGAGCACATACGAGACTAACGTGCGAGATAAAGTTCATGATCATAAATGTATGTGCACTATTGTGATAACATATATGTCTTCAGTGAAAATGGAACGTTTAACTCAAACATAGTTGTGCATATACCAAGGAACGATACAGGCAAACACTTATGGTGGCTTTCGTGTGATAATGTTTTACATATCTCCCTACACAATAGCTTTTATTTTGTTGAAGTCGAAATTTCCATTAGAACATTGCTCTCGCTTGCCAAATAAACATACCTGGTTGAATAATGGTACAGGGTACAGATAATTTAACAAATCTAAATAAAAGAACCGGGCTTAATAATAGTACAGTTACAGATTTTGCTATACAGTGTGTATTTTCTAGAATAAATAATTAGCATACATGGCTATATATAACCATTCGAACGGGTTGACATTTTACAAACATACATGTAAGTATTAGGAACGTGAGAGGAACCGTCCACCAAAATGCGACCGGACTGTATAGAAAGGACAATCATTTGTAGTTTTGGCGCCGAATTTGGTCCATTTGGATCACAACATTATCACATATATTGTGAGTATACCGGTCTTTCCCGTAATATAACGTGTATCTTATGTAACGAACACAATAACATACATATATGTAGTACTTATATAATGCCAGGGGTAGCATACCTAACGTATTACCAACCATACAGCATTACCCATTTGGATGGAGTAAGGAACAACAAGTTTAGATTTGAAAACATTGTTCATACAAACGTTTATTCAAACAATGACAACACATAGTGGTCTCCGCTGTAACACGAAAGTCAATTATATATGCTAAAACTGCTTTCGATTTAATGTTTCCTTCATAACTGGCCTAAACATAGACTAAACTTGGGTATTATAATCGGTTATAAATTATTTTTTTCAAAACAAATTGACATTGAATTAGTTTAATATTCAGTGGAACTCATTGGAGTCTTTCCTGTAACGAATTGTGTGTTTCATGTAACGCAATGTCTATTTCATATAACAACCACACATTTTGATGGACATGTGATATTTAGGATATAACACACACAGTGCTAACATGCCGTCCACATTGAAATTACATACTATACTTGCTAAACATAACATAGAACAAATTATGTTGACAATATACCACTTTGAAGAATAAATCCAGTCTATCCCATAACGAAACCTGTATTTTCTGTAACGGTATTGTACATAACATAGCTCTAGAGAAAAAAGTACTTCAAGTGTACCAAAAAATGTTTCCCAAAAAACATGCTTACTAACATATCTAACGGTTAAATGGTAAAATAACAAAATATCACTGTTATGGACAATGTTTTGTTAGTGCTAATGTATATATTGTGCTTCCTGTAGCAATTCAGGTATCTCCTATTACATTTTTCTGTGTTACAGAAGTAGACCGTTACAGAAGGCATGTACTGACGATCAAATCGGTATACCGTTAATGATTTCTCCCTCACGCGCGAAGAAAATGTTGCAATAAAAAGTGTACATAAACAGCTTTTAACGAACAATTTTGCAACATTCCATGATATATAATGTCAGTGAGATTCGCGTTATATATAAGACAATAACGAAATATACGGTCGGGGGTTAACTTACCTAATTAGTTTTTTTTAGATCGTGTACTAAAATCATCCAAACATCGCACGTGCTTTCGTTTTTATGACGTTCCGATAGTTTCGATCCGGAAGTATCGGTATTTCGTACTTCGTATGATCGTGCATTATTTTGCTCGAATGTTGAATGGTTACGGGAGATACATTGAGTTGAGGTACAGAATGTAACGGGGAAAAAAAACCTCGGAAACATTCAACGTGTGGCAATGTACATGTGATAACTGTTCAGTGTAATGGCCAATTATGAGTTATGACAGAGAAATTTAGTAAACGTGCATCGCAATCTATCACAAAAGCGTTACAGCAACAGAAACTTTGAAGTTGGGAACGCAATTTGGTGTAATTTTGACTATAAAACAGTCATGAAGTGGGTGAAAATCGTTGTGGACGCCATAATTTTGGTGTCGCAATAATTAAAATCACGAGTTGCCTAATTATACTACGCGCGGGAAAGCCCAACGGCTTGGGACAACAATTTACACTTTTTTTGATAATGACTCATATATCGAGTATCAGGACACTGAATACATATTAACTTATGATGTAACTCTTTCAGATTTGATATGGCTCGATGGTAACGACACGGCTGTTGAAGGGGATTTCATTTCTTGGAGGGGAGACGTTATCGATAAATTATATGTGATGAAAAACAACGGAGATGGGGCGGACTGCTTATCGACTGGTATCGGATCAGACTGGATCCCTAATGATTTTTCCTGTGGGTTCAGTCTGTCGTTTCATTGTGAAATTATCTGAGACTACAACTACATCTGGGATGTTCAAGAAATGTAAACAGACGAAAAGATAACACAAGTGCAGAATGATTTCTATGAATTGGTTGGTGGAAAATGCTCAGATAACACGTTCAACAAGCTATGTCGTTTGTTGAACTTATTATCTGAACATTTCCTAATTAGTGAACAATTCGTTAACCCTTTCAGTGCCAGGGGCCGATCTCATCGGCCCTAATTTACGGTCTGTAAAATCGGCCCTAAAAAATTAAAATAAATTATGTTTAAATTTTTTTTATTTTCGATTTTTTTTTTTTTTTAGGGTTGAATTTTGTTTGGGTATGCTTCAGCATGCTATAGCGGATTTAAAAAGAAACTGGTTAAAACCTTAGGTGCATGTTATAACTCAATACTATCACCAAGTATTCATAGTAATAATTTTGATGCCCATGAAAAATGTAAGATTCCCTGGCACTAAACCTACAAAATAAGTCTGTTAAAGAATATAAGAAAAAATTATTAAAATTGTAAAAAATTGTAAAAAATAATAACAAATGATGAAAAATTGTTAGGCCAATGCATTCTCTTATATATGCGAGGAGACCTATGGTCGACTCGCATATATAAGAGAATGCATTGGCACAGGGTATATGGGTTGATACAAAAATCGGACCTGGCACTGAAAGGGTTAAAGGCACGTGAGGCCTTAAAGGTACGGTTGGCCTTGGCTGTGGGTATCCTGTGAAAATATTTCCACCCGTCAAAAACCGCCACAAACAGAAAGAACATCAAAATGTAGACAGACTTTGCCCGTATATAAATAAGAAATATCGCATAAACAGTATGCTATTCTCATATGTTTAAAGGCACGTGAGGCCTTAATTGTCGAAAATATTCATATTTGTTCCAAACACCGTAAACAGAAAAACATTAAAACGCATACAGTTTCGTTCATATATACCATGACCATCGCGTCAACAGCATGTTATCATAAATACCTACTATACTTTACCTGAGCAAGAGCCTGATCGGGTTACAGAGGACAGCACAATGCTACTGGCTAATCACACACAAATGGCATACACGCTCTTTATTAGTTCCATATCAGGAATTTACCAACAAAGAACGCTCTTTATGTTTACCATCATAATATAAACAAACACCAGAAAAGTAACTTTTTATGCTTTTGTTTACATAACAATGGTTAAACATATGAGAATAACATACTGTTTATGCGATATTTCTTATTTATATACGGACAAAGTCTGTCTACATTTTGATGTTCTTTCTGTTTGTGGCGGTTTTTGATGGGTGGAAATATTTTCACAGGATACCCACCGACAAGGCCAACCGTACCTTTAAAGGCACGCGAGGCCTTAGTTGTCGAAAATATTCATATTTGTTCCAATCACCGTAAACAGAAAAAACATTAAAACGCATACAGTTTCGTTCATATATACCATATATAGCCATAACGTAAACAGGAAAGTAACTGTTTATGCTTTTGTTTACATAACAATGGTCAAACATATGACCATAACATACAGTTTATGTGATATGTCTTATTTGTATACGGACAAAGTCTGTCTACATTTTAATATTCTTTCTGTTTGTGGCGGTTTTTGACCAGTGGAAATATTTTCACAGCATACCCACCGCCAAGGCCAACCGTACCTTTAAATTCCTAGCGGAATCAGTTTGTAGCAAGCATAAGGTCGTTCATTTTGGCAACAAACGAAGATTGATGCTATTATTGTGCTCAATGGACGTCTTAATATATCCATGGAAATACAGCAGTTGTTTTAAAGCCATGTCCAGATGCTTCTCTGTTCATGGTGGTACACTGGATAATTATTCTCAGTTTAAAAGAAGTTACAGGGCTAATAGGTACAACATACTGTTAACATCCTCGTTACGGTATGTTCCGTGTTAATTAGTGGATAAGCTGTTTCTGACAACAATGGTGTTCTACGAATAACACATAATGTAAGGCAAACCATCGATATCAGAAGAACACACAATGTAAGGCAAACCATCGATATCAGAAGCGGCAAACCATCGATATCAGAAGCGGCAAACCATCGATATCAGAAGCGGCAAACCATCGATATCAGAAGCGGCAAACCATCGATATCAGAATACTAATAAATTGAATTGAATTGAAACCCGGTTGCAGTTTGTCAGCATGATTATTGAGATCGCTATTGTTTAAAGGGAAAGGTTGCAACTGAAACAACAACAACGACCTCGCGACGGTACTCAACACTGCCGGGCAAGTGGGAACAAACATACTCTTCAGTTGATATGGACTATAACAGCGGCTTGTTATAAGGATTAACTGTCATGTGGACTGTTTTTATGGAGATGTAACCGTGAGGTAAGTGGACATAACTTGTGTAAAACCCGAAGGGTTTTACATACAAGTTATGACCACTTATCTCACGGTTACATCTCCATAAAAATAGTCCACATGACAGTTAATCCTTATATTTATATACATTTAGCGAAAAAGCCATTTTTGTAAATGTATTTAAATCGAAAAGTGTATCGTGACAAAAACAGCCCAAAATACCCAATAGCACCCTTGGCAAAAGTTAATAGGAACAATTTCTCTTCATATTGAAACCCGATGATGTATTAAGTCAATCCTGCGCGAGTCCAAATGCGCCCAAAACATTACGCGTTCGTCTTTCCAAACCCAATGACGTATCGATGGTGTTATGAGCTTGGTGTTATGAGCCGTTGCGCATTCACCGAGAAATAACTGCAACTAGCCACGTGGGCGTCGACCAATCAGAATGCTGGATTTAGTGATGACAACACTTAGTATGTAAATATATATCGAAGATTAATCAGATCGAACTCATGGGCCCAATACATGGAATAGCAGCATCCGATTGAGGGATATCGACTTTCAAATGGGGAAGTTTTAACACGTTTTGAATTTTTGTGAGCCTAGCAAAACAATCAATGATCGTATCTGAAGAACGCACATACTTTCGTTTACCAAAAGCAGTATAAAATAAACAGCGTTCATAATTATTTAATTATGATCGGGTGTATTCGTTTTCGACGTAAACTGTTGTATGCTATTGTGGATTTTCGAGATTCGTGCATGTGCCATATAAATGTCTGATTGGGATTGAAAGTATATTTCTTTTTTCATTTGGCTGGTAAGCTAAAATTAAAGATGCTTTATCCGAATTAACGCTCGCAAATTACTATTTCTTTGGCTTCGGAGGTAAATGATATTTGATTCGAGTCGAGGAACCCACCCATCAAAGCTCGGAGTGATCAGATATCGATTTTTGAAGTTTGTTATTTCTCAAGATGTGCAATTATTTGTGGCCCAGAAAACGTTGTCAAACGGAAGGTCTCCGACAAGATTGCTGATGAAGATGGATAACTCTAAAATCAAGTTATAATACGGCCAAATTTCGTGTTACTCAAGTGATGATACGTCCATATTTCTTTGAACAAAATGTTTGTAAATAACAGGTTTTGGAAATTTGATACCATAGTTGACAGTGGTTGTTATCATTATTTTGTTGCAATTAATCGATTCTGATAGCTAAAGCGTATGTTGAAGAAATGATGATATGGGGACCTCTGATCGGATTGAGTACCTTTAATTCCGCTATCAGGGGTGAGGTGGAGGGGTTTGCTGATTTTTTTCCAGATAAAAAGCGTGTTGGGTCAGTTGATTATGTTTATGGGTTGATTATGGGTTAATTATCTTGAGGTTATATTTGGTGTATAGGCAGGTTTATGCATAATTTGCTTCAGAGAATAAAGTATCTACATGTATATTAAATAATTATTATGATTGAAGCAGATTGGGATTGAATTGTTTCACGTCATTTATTATTTTTAGCAATAGTCAATAATAATGGTGAAAACACATATGGTATGGTAGGATATGTAACTTATATTTAGTGATTTGTGAAATAGATACTGGAACGGGATTGGAAACAAGAGTGAACAAGGAATACATTTGGGATGGTATTCCTAATTAAATAATAAAAAAGCTGTCAAATATGGTATAAGGGGTGGGTCCCAAATTTTGCTGAGAAAAAAGTTCTTTTTTTGTGTGTGCAAATTTAGGGGTGGGGTGGATAAATTGAGGCCCGGAAAACAAATGTGGGCCTCGTATCTGCACTTAAAGGCAAATTTTGTATCAAATCGGAACGAGGATTTTAACTGGGAGTCAACCAGAAACACTCTTATAACGCGTTGATGAATGGCAATGTTTCGTTTTCATTGTACCTCCGGCATTATACATAAGGATTAACTGTCATGTGGACTGTTTTTATGGAGATGTAACGGTGAGGTAAGTGGACATAACTTGTGTAAAACCCGAAGGGTTTTACATACAAGTTATGTCCACTTACCTCACCGTTACATCTCCATAAAAATAGTCCACATGACAGTTAATCCTTATATTTATATACATTTAGCGAAAAAGCCACTTTTGTAAATATAATTAAATCGAAAAGTGTATCGTGACAAGATCAGCCCAAAATACCCAATAGCACCATTGGCAAACGTTAATAGGAACAAATTCTCTTCATTTTGAAACCCGATGATGTATTAAGTCAACCCTGCGCGAGTCAAAATGCGCCCAAAGCATTACGCGTTCGTCTTTCCAAACCTAATAACGTATCGATGGTGTTATTAGCTTGGTGTTATGAGGCGTTACGCATTCACCGAGAAATAACTGCAACTAGCCACGTGGGCGCCGACCAATCAGAATGCTGGATTTAGTGATGACAACACTTAGTGTGTAAATATATACTAATGTCGGTGACAGCATTCAAGAAAAACGACAGTCTGAGGCTGAAAGCACAATGCAGGTAGTTCAAGCCGATGGGCGATAGAGTTAACCCACTTTGTACGCGGACATAAAATTAAAAAGATGATGTCGCTGTGTATTAGCGATAGATTCTGATCGATTTGCGAAAAATGCATCGCGGTTACAAATGTTCGCCGGTTTCGGCAGCAGTGAATTAACATCCAATGGTAATTTGTGGTTTAATGATGTCAAATGTGGCGCCGCTTAAGTCTGAAATAGGGACGGGCGGGTCACCAAAACTGATAAAAATATGTTTGGTGCCAATTAACATCAAATTCATACAGGTTCTTCTCAAATGATACGAGGAATCAAATCGTGAGTGTAAAAAACGTTACATGTGGTGCCTAGCTATATTTGCAAATATATGTCTGTATGTGTTCTATATATAACTTCGCGGGGTACAATCGAGATGGCACCAAGGCGTTCTAACAGTGGTAAATTTTCACGAGGAATATAATGGTGCATGTTAAAATATTAGAATAGCTCATGTTAATATTATAAAACAATTGAGTCTGCCCCATTCAATATAGTTTCCACAAAAATTTATAAGAGATATGGAAATGTTTAGAAGACCTGTTCAACAATAGTGGTCACAGTGTGCGGTCAAATATAATTTTTTCTGAGATAAAAGAAAACGGAGTCAGTGGCACAAGACTTTTCATGATAATCCAATACTGAGTTACTGACATCTGACAAGGTTATATCTGCCCAATATACAGAGTATTTATTTCATGTCTTAGGACAGACTCATCGCCCAACATTAACAACTCAAAATCTCGCTCTGTTGCATAGCAACATTTCTGTTAAACTCAGAATAATTAGCCAGTATACAGCACCATGAACAGAGGAGCACCTGGACATTTCTTTGATCTGTATCTTCATGGAGATATGATAACCAGGGGTGCTATTCACCAAGCGAGACTATTTTATAAACTAGGTAGTTTATTTGGTAGCGGCTGAACGCAAAGGTATCTTTGCATTAGCGCAAACGACACAGGTTGTCGATGGTGTGATTGATCCAATCTATCAGATTTGTCACTTGTCAATTGACGCCGTCTCACGACTTGGGGTCTATTCTCATTGCACACGCGCGTGCGATTAATCGCAGCGTTGTTTAAGGTCGAGCGGCTCAAAATGTGTGTTCGATGGCATTCCTTCCTCCCACTGCTAAGAGTTCCCCCAATAGGGGTGGGGGTCTGACGAACACATTCATACACAGGGCTAGGGTAGGTTGGAGGATGATAAAGTACTTTTGGTTGGGGGTGACCACATATATATATGCTGACACATTAACTTTAATTTCCCTCAGTTCGATTTACTCGGGTATATGTTGAGTATAACGAGCCATGCCATCAAAATGACGTAAGTTTTGAGGGTACAATTTATATCTAGCTAATTATAATTAGAAATAGAGGGTTCAATTACATGCAGATGGGCACAAATATGCATATTTTATTCCAACTTGAAACGTATGTAACACTATATAGTACGATCACAACCCAGATTACATGAGTTGCATGTACATAATTGTAATTATCACTCAAAATTATTAAAAGTGTACGATTCAAGTGGTTCGATCAGATCATTAATTGTTTTTACTTAAAATTATAGCTAGAGGTCTGACAAAAATCGTCTTTCTGTATAAAGCTCATTTAACACAGTTACACTCAAACATATGATATCCAGTAAAACTTATGGGGAAAGAGGGGGTGCACATGGGACCCCAATCTGTTGAAGGAAACTAACTAGATTCGCATGTAGGGAGGATGGTGGACCCATGGTTGGGAGGGATTTTTATGTTCAACCCTGTGTATGAACGATTTTTTCAGACCCCCCTCCCCCATCACCGAGTCTTCATGTATATAGCCGGTGGCAACAATGACAATGCGGCACTAGAATTGATGAACCACCATTCAAATAGAATAAGTGCATGATGGGACTCAGAATTCGACCTTAAGAGTCACACACGCAGCGTTTAAGGTCGAATTCTATCGATTGTACGCTGTTCACATAAGTGATTGATTTCAATTTGATCGTGATTGGCGGCTTATCATCAGTGGTCGCACGTGCTTAACGGCACATGAATATCAATCGTGGCCAAATATCTGACCTATTATGTTAACGTTCTGTCAGAAGCAGGTTATTCAGTTGCAAAATGCCGGCCAGACGGAGTTCTCTGTCGCAAAAGCGGAAATTAATTGCCTTGTGGTTGGCCGGAATGGCACACAAACGTTCTTTGAGCCAAAAACGATTCTGGGTTCATCCAATTTGTCAAAGAAGTAATATGTTTGGAATTCCGGGCAGTCTTTTAGATGACATCAGAAGGGACGAGGACAATTTCAAAGAGTTTCTGAGGATAGAAATAGAAGAGTTCGACGAACTTCACAAAATCTTGAAAAATTCGATAACCAAGATGGATACACAGTTTCGTCCAGCAATACCATCAGAAAAGCGGTTAGCTGTATGCCTTCGGTTTCTGGGCACTGGTCAGACATTTGGCGATATAAGCGTGCAATTTGGTGTTGGAAAAACCACCGTCAGGGGAATTGTACTGGAAACCTGTACAGCAATATGGAATACAATGCACGAGAGATATCTGTCTACCCCAAATGCAGCTGAATGGGTGGAAATTGCTGAAGATTTTGAATCGGAATGGAATTTCCCCCACTGTCTTGGGGCGATGGATGGAAAACACATCAGCATAACTGCTCCTCCAAACTCTGGCACAAAATTTTGAAATTATAAAGGTTTCTTTTCTATTGTTCTGCAAGCCTTGGTTGACGCTCACTACAGGTTCCGTGTTGTGGACATATGGGCGTACGGGAGCCAAAATGACGCCGGGGTCTTTTCTAATTCTGAATTTTGCTCGAGACTGGAAAGTAATTCGATGGATTTGCCACTAGATGGAACCCTATTTGGGGGGAGACTCAACGATTCCGATGCCATATGTAATTGTTGCCGATGATGCATTTCCCTTGAAAACATTCATCATGAAGCCATATCCGGGAAATATTCTGACAAACGACCAAAGAATTTTTAATTACAGACTTTCTAGGGCTCGGCGTGTGGTCGAAAATGCATTCGGCATTTTAACACAGAGGTTCAGAGTTCTACAGGGACGAATATGTATGAATCCGGAACATGCGGATACCATCGTCAAATCAGCAGTTATCCTCCATAACTTTCTTCAGAATAACAAGGATGGTGTACGTTCTTTAATTACGACTGCAAATGATAATTCTCAAACTACTGATGGAAGAATCACACCCATGTCTGCGACAGCCGTTCGCGATAAATTTTGTGACTATTTTGTCCGCAATGGCAGGATTATATGGTCAATATTGTGTGAAATGCAGACTTACACACTTCCACCAGCTGTGAACTTGAGTGTTGAGTTAACAGGAAATTATATTTTTCGATTTTGGAAATAATAAATATCGAAAAGAGTTTCTATTGAATATTTGTCTTCACTGTGCGTCATCGGGGAAATGTCCCAGTTAATAATTAAATTTGAGACCAGGAGTCCACTTCCCAAATAGCATTCTTCCTTTCATTTTCAATTGAAAAACTTCTGCAGGAGATATATTGATAATTTTTAATGGTATTTTCAAAACAATCAGATGAAGTTAAAGATGGTCTATCTCTTGCCATAACACATTTTATATAGTTTCCGGGGTATGTAATAATATTAATCGAAGACCCATGTGGGAAATTGTATATATTGTATCTCGAATTTTCTGGTGTATTACATACACTCAATTGGGAGATTGTTACGGGAAAAATTTGGAACAGATCGGCCACGATCTCGGTAGATATATATAGTTCTCCTGCTTGCTACGCTCCTGAAACTTTCGGACCGTAGCACGCGGAATAACTCTATCTTGTTAGCACTTTTCACCAAGGAAAAATATAAGATATTTTGCCCCAAACTCGGGAATAAATCACTTTATTGCGTCTTTATAGACAAATAATATACAAAATATTCAGTTTGTTATGGTTTCATTTACATAAAAAGTTATTCGTAATCTTCAAATCGGGTTTTATAAAAAAAATGACGTGGTTGTAATTGTGTCACTGAAGAGATAACCCATCTCTAAGTAGAGTACACACTTGTAATGAGCACTCACTTTAATGTTCTGGCATTACAATATGTGAAGCTGAAAGTACTTTCTTTGCACCAATGTTGAATGGGAATTCCAATGCACAATTCCGGATCAATTCGGTTCACGATACAATTCTTCCTCGGAGGAGCTCTATGTCAACCACCGGATTGTAATACAATATATGCATTCTATTTTTTATGGGAGTTCAACCACTATAGCCGAAAACATTTATAATGGCAGATTGTAGAAATACAATTAAAAAGCAAAAACACTCATATAACATCATGTATAGCCAATTCATGATCAGTATGAATACCTGGAATACACACACTGAAGCATTAATATCCATTGGTTGCAAATGTTCAGATAATATTTTCAACAAACGATTGTTGAACTTATTATCTTATATCTGTCAGTATTTAACATAGAAAGGGTTAATCCATAACGTTGATCGTTCACGTCGACTTTATATGCTGTTGTCATGGGTTGCTGACATTATAAAGTCGACCTTTTGTAAAATTCTCAATGAGCTAATAAATGAGGGATAAATAAGCTTTTCCTAACACGACCCCCGTGTATATTGACACAATTCAGAACAATCCAAACTATATCACTATATCAGGGCTAAACAATAATAACAACAATGAAATTTAACTAATTAATTACTGTATTATGTATCAATTATCCGAACTGCAATTCGTGAATAATGCCTAGAATTCGAATTTTAGCAAGTGAAAAATTACAAGGTGTCAAATCCTTCATCGAAGGCTCCAAGCTCTTTAAACAAAGTGCCACTTCGTCCTCTGGTGATGAGTCGTCAGGTTCGATGAGTTTTTGTGCCACATCAAGCATCTTCTCGTTGAAGTAGTCATTTGCTCTTCTTTTTTTACGTTTTCCGAAAATCGGCACGTCGATATTGCTCTCGGTGACAGTGTTGTTCGCGGAAGTCATGTCTTCATTGTCGTTAGTATTGTCCTCATCCAGTTGACTAGGTTCAATTTCAAACTGATCAGGACTGGGGCGATTACTATTCTCGGCTGAATCTGGGGGTGCCGAATCAGCCAAGCTGGAACAAGTGGCTCTCGGCTCTGAGCAACTTTTCAGGAACAGCATGGCTTCATAAAATGTCCACTTGACGTTTTTTCCGCCACCACCGTCGCCGCTTTTTTTCTTAAGCTCCCCTCTATGTTTCGCGTTGAAGTAATCTTTGAGGTTCCTCCATTTCGACTTGAAAGAATCAACTGGAACAAAAACAGAATAAATGTTAATCGATTCACTAAATACTTTCACATATTTTGCTTTGGTCACTGTCTTTATTGGCAAATATATTTATATAACATGAAAACACTATTATGTCATTAAAAGCTATTACATATTTCGTTATAACACATAGTGTATATGTCACTAGTGACGATTTAGCGCATGCTTCCCGACAACATGGCGGCGCGACAAAATATTACTTTACATTGATTAGGCGGATTAATACTATTTTGAAAAGCCGCGCATGTCTCAAAAACCAGACACTGCAAAATGATTGATTTGTTCTTTAAAGTTATTGTCCAAAGTCGTTGCACAAACGAAAATAGAAACAAAACAAAGAGGCAAATTGGGAACTATATTTTTCGTCGCAATCCTGAGCGCTCAATACTGCCGTATACGTTTGTGAAGCGTCTCAGCCAACAATGAAAATGTCTGGATTTTGATGTCGTTTGATAAATTTGATTCACAACTCGACTACGACTCGTTGTGAATCACATTTATCAAACTCGTTTCATAAAATCTTATATCCCAACATAACTCGTTGGAGATAGTAGCATTTATTTATATACACATTCTTTAATATTATGTAGAATTTAGAATGCTATTACACAGTGCCTGTTATATGAAAATGCTTTCATATCATTTTCAAAACGAGAGGCCGATCACGATCGGCAGATGTTTAACCCATGCCTTAGCGATAGCGATTATATATAACTGATAATTGGTCAAATATATGATCACAGCAATCCATATATCAGTACCAAACTTAAAATCAAAAGCTCAAATAATTTGTCTTAAAAAGGTGTTAAAGTGTTGGGGTGGGGAGGAGTCGTTTTAAATCTCATAACTCTGTCCCTATTCACACAAGGACCTCTCACTGTGAGATCCAATAGTTTAGCCATTAATCAATTTGACAGATAGGATAAACAATTATCCAGCCAGCAGGTTGTTTATCTTTACCTTCATATAACCACACCATAGAGCTCTTAACCATATGTAATCACTCAATTATTAACATATTTAAAGTTACTCTCATATACTCTGGATATTGGATGTTCACATGGTAATTTATTGCAATAAAATTTTCATAATTTCAAAACAGAACATCACACCTAACTAATGGTATACAACTAAAACAAATTAATGTCAATGAAAATTTTGTTTTCAATTAAATAATTTTTTGATTATTTATATAAAAGTGTTTTAATATTTTTTGTGTGTTAATATGAGCGAGGAGTTCAATGTAAAAAAATGAAATGATAATATCGAATTTAAAAAAAAAGGGTCATAACTCCTTTAAAATAAATCGGATCAAACCCATATTCAAACTCGATCTGTAATTTGTGCTGAGAAACTCGCATACCAAATTTGGTTCAGATCAAATGAAAATTGTTTGAATTATGACAGCATGCATGAATTCGAAGTCGAAAAAGGGCCATAACTCCGTATACAAAAACTCGGATCAAACCCATATTCTAACTTGATCTGTATTTTGGGCTGAGACTGAGAAACCCATATACAAAATTTGGTTCCGGTCGGATAGAAAATGTTCGAGTTATCGCACCATGCGTAAAGTGTCTACGGGCGGACGGACAGACGGACGGACTGACAGACAGGCGACGGACGGACGGACGGACTAACGACGAGTGGTCAATCCGGACGTTGACACTATGTTTACCATACTATGGTATGGGTAAAGTTAACATAAAAATCGGTATAAAAACGGTGATACTCACGGGCTCCCCATACATGGCCAATCGACGACAACCCGTTTACAAACACATATCACTGACTAGATTAGCATCACTTTCGTAATTTCTGACCATACAAGATTTTCATATTGCGAAAAATGTCCATATAATTTAAAAAAAAACATATTGTCAACTGTGATGCCCTCCAGAGACGTAGGGTAATGGGGTGTGAGACCCACCCATCCCTTCTAATTTTGGCATAAATTTTCAACAGTTGTACACTAATGCTTGGCACAATCGCAGTTGAAAATTCAGACCAACATCTGGCTGAAATTGTGCTGTTAGATTAATTTTTCAACTTGTTTTCAGACCAAAGTCATATAATTTAATTTCTACTTTCGTTGAACTTTCCGACTAAAGACCAGAAGTCGAAACATTTCGTACTTCCGCAAGGGGGCAGGAAACAACTCCAGGATACAAGATTGAAATTATATGTTTTTTATTTTTGGGACCCATTGCACCACCCCTGGTACGCAAGTTGTTGCCTTTCCGATTTCGGTGCGGTGACAATAGCAGGATACGGCAGACAAAGGGGTGAGATTTTTTAAATAACCATCCGGATGTAATGACAATCAGATAAGCTTAGTGTTATCCATCTTCATCCGCAATTTGATCCGAGACCGTCGGCTTAACACAAAAATCGATATCTGATCACTCTGAGCTTCGATGGTGGGTTCCTCGACTCGAATCAAATATGTTTTACCCCCGAACCAAACAAATAGTAGCTTGGGAGCGTTAATTCGGATTATGTATCTTTAACTAAACTTGTCAAATAAGGTTACCGGCTAACATATGCGATAAAATTGGGTTGAACATAATTAAAGTTTGCTAATCCAACGTTTAGTTAATCGAATCCGACTAGTCGTTGGTTCAGAACTGTTATATTAACTAAACTAGTTGGATTAGACAAAAGTGACCAAACATTGGGTTATGGTAACCCAACTTCGTAATCAAACATTGGGATAAACTAACCAAACTTTGAGTTTGAAGTAACTAAACATGGTGTTAGAGAAAACCTATCAACATGTAATTATATTTCATTTCAATTGATGAATTTTAAACATATAATCTGAGATTGTAGTCATTAAATATGATCCCAAAAATAAGTCCAATCAATGGATTAATTTCTGTCCTTAACGTTTGAATAGAGGAGGGTTGTTGAATTCCGACACAAGATATGCCTTAACCGTGTATATATTTGAGTTTGACACCAATACAGCGAAGCATATATGAAAACGAGAGCTCACATCCAGCAAATATTGATCAAGGGGCGCAACTGAAAAAAAATAGTGATTATTAATTAAACTAACCTAACCCAACAATATATCCCAACAATTGAACCCAACTTCTGGAATTTGGCCCAACCATTAATCCAAATTTGGATAACCCAACCATTTTGACTAAACTCTATTTTGGTGACTATGGCACAGTCTCTGTATCGATTATATAATAATCCATCTGTGGTCTGTTGCATTAAAGGCACGTGAGGCCTTAGTTGTCGAAAATATTCATATTTGTTCCAATCACCGTAAACAGAAAACATTAAAACGCATACAGTTTCATTCATATATACCATGACCATCGCGTAAACAGCATGTTATCATAAAGATTTAGTATATTTTACCTAAGCAAGAGCCTGATTGTGTTACAGAATACAGCACAATGCTGCTGGCTAATCACACACACATGGCATAAACGCTCTTTATTCGTTCCATATCAGGAATTCACCAACAAAGAACGCTCTTTATGTTTACCATCATAATATAAACAAACACCAGAAAAGTAACTTTTTATGCTTTTGTTTACATAACAATGGTCAAATATATGACAATAACATACTGTTTATGCGATATTTCTTTTTTGTATACGGACAAAGTCTGTCTACATTTTGTTGTCCTTTCTGTTTGTGGCGGTTTTTGACGGGTGGAAATATTTTCACAGGATACCCACCACCAAGGCCAACCGTACCTTTAACCAATATCAATGTATTGAAGAACACACTGGTAGAATACATGTATGCTTTATAAATGGCAGAAACAGGGGCATGTAACGCGCTCTCTACTCCGCCACAACCCAAATTGCACTACACTTGTACGCCTTACTTATACGTATTTACCCCCCCCCCCCACCACCACACAGACTTGATGCACCATTCCTACTAGTATATATGTTCCTGCTTCACGTCAGTGTAGTATACATGATACACACACGTTATATAAATGATGTCATGATGTATAGAGCAGGCACGTATATAGGGACGGTGCATAAGGGCCGTGTGGGTTATAGGATGGCTCATGTGGCAGAAACATATATACCGAAATATTTACACACTAAGCTAGTGTTGTCATCACTAAATCCAGCATTCTGATTGGTCGGCGCCCACGTGGCTAGTTGCAGTTATTTCTCGGTGAATGCGCAACGCCCCATGATACCAAGCTAATAACACCATCGATACGTCATTAGGTTTGGAAAGACGAACGCGTAATGTTTTGGGCGCATTTTGGACTCGCGCAGGACTAACTTAATACATCATCGGGTTTCAATATGAAGAGAAATTGTTCCTATTAACTTTTGCCAAGGGTGCTATTGGGTATTTTGGGCTGATCTTGTCACGATACACTTTTCGATTTAAATAAATTTACAAAAGTGGCTTTTTCGCTAAATGTATATAAATATAAGGATTAACTGTCATGTGGACTATTTTTATGGAGATGTAACGGTGAGGTAAGTGGTCATAACTTGTATGTAAAACCCTTCGGGTTTTACACAAGTTATGTCCACTTACCTCACCGTTACATCTCCATAAAAACAGTCCACATGACAGTTAATCCTTATATAAAATGTTATCATCTCAAAGATGAAAACTTGTTTTTTAATAATTAGAATGTTATGTTCAATTAATCAGCTTCTCATTATATCGATTAGTTCCAGTAATCCAAGGTCCCATCTATCCAATGATAAACATCATATATACAATAATACAAGAAATTTGTTTATATTTCAATATTAATCATACCATTTAAAGCACCGGAAGTATTAAATGAGATGACTTTGGCATAATTAAATGCCAAAATCAACACTGAGAACTAATCGAAAATATTATTTTTTCAGTGCGTTTCGTAAGATATTTATAACACATGATATCGTGTTATAAAGGAACAAATATTGGGTCAGTATTGAAGATGGAGCCCCTTCTCTTGATTAACGCTCTATTTGGTCCAGTTTATATTTAGTCTGCGCATTTGCAATCATTTTAGTAGTCATAATTTATCTTTAAACATGGATGCAAAATTTTACATGGCATTGAGAAAATATTCTATTGGCACCCAGATCCACCCACCCACCGGATCTTGTATCCTGGAGTTTTTTCCTGGCCGCCCCTGACTTTCGGTGTTTTCAAGTTCCCGGCTGAATTGTCTATCAGTTGTAAATATTCCGATCATAGGGATTGCAGGATCGAAATATTTCCGATTTGTAAATTTATTGTCACCAATTAGGAAAATGTCAAAATATATATAAGGGGCTTGGGTAAATAGAATTTTGTTGGAATCTCGGACTCCAACTAGGTGGTTTAAAATATACCCCAAGCGAAAATGTCAACCCAAGGGAGTGGGGTGAATAAAGATCACGCATTTAGGAATTTCGGTTTCCAAGAGGAATGGTTAAGTTGCACCCCCCCCCCAACGGAGACTCTCTATAGCCAGCCAGGTCCCTGCCTGTTCATTGGTCATTTTGAAATTAATGTTATCCCAGTATATATATATATATATATATATATATATATGTGTGTGTGTGTGTGTGTGTGGGGGGGGGGGGGGGGGGTTGTATGGGATAACTGTAATTTCCAAAAAAATATATATAGGCCTATATTCACAATATTGACAGGTGATAAAATTCTATTTTATTTTACAAAACTCACCACTGATGCCAACTGCATTCCAAGCCATTTCCTTTCTGTTTCTGTCTTTGTATTCTGGTTTTGTTGTATCCCAGAGACACGGATATTTGCGAACTTCGTTTATTATTGCGTCGGCCATTATTTATGATAATGACTGTACCGGACAGTATATGCTGATCGAGTGAACCATGCCATTCTGTAACGGTGACCTCGAGGACGATGTTGATTGGAGAAGATGATTTGTCACGAACAGAACGTGGTTGAATAATCACTAATAGCTCTGCGTTATGTTAACACGCACCTTAAAAACGCTGCGATTTATCGCACGCGCGTGTGCAATGAGAATAGACCCTAATTCATGAACACTCACCGGCCACAATCGGCATGTATAGCGGTATAATGTTTTGGTATAATTGTGTGGAGACTCATGCTGGCGTTTATACATCTACAGAATGAGTTTCAATGATATTAATGAGGTTTTTTAATTAACACAGTGTGAAAATGAAGAGCCGAGAAGATAACGTCTCAGAAGAATTTTGTTTGTGTTTTGGTTCTGTTTGGATATTTCCTTGCCATTTCCAAAGAAATTTCTTTCCATGTGTTACGCCGAGTTATGTAGTAACTGACGAGTTTTGTGGTAGCTCACGAGTTATGTAGTAACACTCGACGAGTTTTGTGGTAGCTCACGAGTTTTGTAGTAAAATCGACGAGTTATGTAGTAATTTGGGTTACGAGTTTTGTAGTAAAATATCGACGAGTTTTGTAGTAAAAAACAAGCTAACGAGTTTTGTAGTAATACTCGTCGACTTTTGTAGCAACAATTTTTAGTCAGTTTCAGAGGCGGGTTTGGACTTAATCAAATCGTATATAGTAAATGCAATGTTTTTTGTGTGTAAGTGTTTGTGTGGTGGACGTTAATGACGTTGTAGCTCAACTTGATGTTGGTCCCTCGTCACTGCTGTGTCGTTTCTCATCAGATCTGAGCCAAACTTCGTACCTAGAGGTACTATGACCATGTTATTAACTTGAACCTGGCCCCCATTACGTCAGACGTCGCGTCCTATTTCTTAATACCATGTTGTATTGATGAAATAGAATAAACTATCTATCTTGGTGGAAAACCAAATGTGGTTCGTCACATTTGTATTACTACAAAACTCGTTAGCTTGTTTTTTACTACAAAACTCGTCGATATTTTACCACAAAACTCGTAACCTGAAATTACTACATAACTCGTCGATTTTACTACAAAACTCGTGAGCTACAACAAAACTCGTCGACTGTTACTACATAACTCGTGAGCTACCACAAAACTCGTCAGTTACTACATTACTCGGCGTAACACCATGCAACATTTTTCCGGCGCTGGTGAATGGTGCCGACTTCTTTGTTCTTTAATATTTTTATTCTTCTCTCCACAATTCCCAAAAACGTAGTGGGGGGGGGGGGGGGGGTCTGGAAAACAATTGCACATATAGGGCCCAAAAAGTTTTTTCCGACCCACCACCCCATTTGTGCAAATATTTTCCTCCAAATGTTAGGGACTCATTTTTATCCAAATTTCAAGAGTTTTTTTCAGCCGTTCTTCAATAACTGTGTTAACTGCCTTTCAATCACATTCCACTGTCCTTTGTTGTTGCAAACTGTGTAAAATTAAGACTCAAGCAATAACATGCTTAATCGGTAAAGCACAGGTAAGAAAAACGAAAAATAAACTGTATTTCCAGGTGTATTCCAGTATCTAACAACAATAATAAAGCATTGTGTAGGTACACTGCATGTATGTCACAAATTGCCCTATATAGACCGCATTATAGCCTTAATATATCGAGCGTGTTTAGTCTGACAGAGAACACTGGCCAGTGTAAATAGTGGTAAACAGGTCAGGGGTTCTACAATTATTTGTGCATGATCAAAGAACTCTTTAGTCTTATCCACCGGGGTGGTGAGGAGGGGAATTGTTTTGGTTAGGTATACACATAGATATATGGTTATTATACCCCCGATATTAGTCGGCGGGTATATAGTTGACGTCTCGAGCCGTCCATGCGTCCGTCCATACAAACATTTTGCGTTATAACTCAAGAGTCGGTTGTCATATATTTTGATGCTCTATGACATGTGACGGACCAGAAATGAGGAACGAATATGCATAATATCACGGATGGTGAGCACCAATGCCTACCAGAGTTATCCATGGGCCATGTTTATGAAATTCAGTCCGTACACAGTTTTTGCAATATAAGTTGAAGTGTCGGTTGTCGAATTTTTAAGTGGTTTGGTATGGTGATAGACCTGAATGATAGGGGAAGGATGTATGCAGATATTACTGCACATCACAGGTTTCGCCTGTCGATGCATACCAGAGCTACCAACCTGGTTTCACCCGTAAACACATTTTGCATTATTATAACTCAACCATTTGTATGTATATTTGTGCACTAGAGTCTGCAGTATAGTCTCAGTCAGATTTTATTCTTGATTTTAGTTCGACTTTGAAGACATTGAAGAATGTCATTTCTCAAAGCATCTAAATGCATCACATTATTTCAGTTCATCTATTTGTAAGCGATAACAGTATACAATTACTATTGTAGTTTAGTCTTGTTGAGCAGTATTTAAGCTTCAAGATGAAGTTCGTAAATTCAAGGAGAATAGCGTCGCCTTCAGTTGGGATTGTCTGAACAATAAACAGTAACGGCCATTCATCATAACCAATTCAGTTTTATTTGGATAAGTGCTGCAAATTAACATTACTTGCAATCATTAAAAAGATGAGAAGTAACCAGAAGAAATGAATTTGATTGCATGCCAGAACAAGACAGTATTTCAGACATTAGAAATTTATGAGATACCCGAGTCAATGATATCTAGTCATCATTGAGTATTCACCATGTTCATGTAGTATTTGTGATACAGTTTTTTTTTATTTTATTACTTTTATTCGGGTAATACAACTGGGTAAAACATTATTGTTTTTTACTAAATTACGGTTTTCCACTGAGAAGTGGGACGGGATCCTGTGAAATCCAGAATGTTGCTAAATATGAGGCTAAATAGTCACTATAGCTGTCTATATAGCCATATGCCAACAAACATGATACTAACATGCTTACAAACAACATTACATGGTCAGTACTTGTAAATTGTTTGAAAAAAAACCCATTTTGGAGAAAAAAATTACAAGCACGATTGTTTCGGCCTCTGGACCACCCACCCACCCCGGCCTTATATACGGATTTGTTTTGTAGACCCCCTCATGTCGTCGTTGGTATATTTTGCCCCACGTCCTTTTCCTCGGTTGCTCATTGTTGAAATGTGTACAAACGTGTACTGTTACACGCAGTATGTTTATGTGACCGGTGGTCAATCTATGATTGACGCCAATCACCTTGATTGGATAATCCTATATGGCGCGGCGATCTCTTCCCATCGATATGTCCACCGATAGCTTCGCATTGAGCGTCGCCTCGTAAAACTACCTGGACTATATTATAAACCCAGCCGGTGAATAGCACCCCAGGGGTGCTATTCACCAAGCGAGACTATTTTATAAACCAGGTAGTTTATATGGTAGCGGCTGAACGCAAAGGTATTTTAGCGCAAACGACACACGCTGTCGATGGTGTGATTGATCCAATCTATCAGATTTGTCACATGTCAATTGACGCCGTCTTACGACTAATTCATGAACACTCACCGGCCACAATCGGCATATATAGCGGTATAATTTTTGGGTATAATTGTGTGGAGACTCATGCTTGCGTTTATATATCTGCAGAATGAGTTTCAATGATATTAATGAGGTTTTTTAATTAGCACAGTGTGAAAATGAAGAGCCAAGAAGATAACGTCTCAGAAGAAATTTTTTTGTGTTTTGGTTCTGTTTGGATATTTCCCTGCTATTTCCAAAGAAATTTCTTTCCATGCATCATTTTTCCGGCGCTGGTGAATGGTGCCGGTTTCTTTGTTCTTTAATATTTTGATTCTTCTCTCCACAATGCCCAAAAAAGTGTTACGCTCGTCGGCAGTGGGGGGAGGGGGTCTGGAAAACAATTGCACATATAGGGCCCAAAAAGTTTTTTTCAGACCCCGAGGGACTCACCACCCCATTTATGCAAATTTGTTCCTCCAAATGTTAGGGACCCACCCCCTTTATCATGTTTTTATAAAAATTTCAGAGTTTTTTTTAGCCGTTCTTCAATAACAGTGTTAACTAGCTGCCTTTCAATCCCATTCCACTATCCTTTTTTGGTGCAAAGTGTGTAAAATTAAGACTCAAGCAATAACATCCTTAATCGGTAAAGCACAGGTCAGAAAAACGAAAAATAAACTGTATTTCCAGGTGTTTCCAGTATCTAACAATAATAATAAAGCATTGTGTAGGTACACTGTATGTCACAAATTGCCCTAGACCGCATTATAGCCTTAATATATAGAGCGTGTTTAGTCTGACAGAGAACACTGGCCAGTGTAAATAGTGGTAAACAGGTCAGGGGTTCTACAATTATTTGTGCATGATCAAAGAACTCTTTAGTCTTATCCACCGGGGTGGGTGAGGAGGGGAATTGTTTTGGTTATGTATACATAGATATATGGTTATTATACCCCCGATATTAGTCGGCGGGTATATAGTTGACGTCTCGAGCCGTCCGTGTGTCCGTCCGTACAAACATTTTGCATCATAACTCAAGAGTCGATCGGTTGTCATATGTTGATGTTCTATGACATGTGACGGACCAGAAATGGGGAACGAATATGCATAATATCACGGATTGTGAGTACCAATGCCTACCAGAGTTATCCATGGGCCCTGTTTATGAAATTCAATCCGTACAAAGTTTTTGCCATATAAGTTGAAGTGTCGGTTGTCGAATTTTGAAGTGGTTTGGTATGGTGATAGACCTGAATGATACGGGAAAGATGTATGCAGATATTACTGCATATCACAGGTTTTGCCTGTCGATGCATACCAGAGCTACCAACTTGGTTCCATCCGTAAACACATTTTGCATTATTATAACTCAACCATTTGTATGTATATTTGTGCACTAGAGTCTGCAGTATAGTCTCAGTCAGATTTTATTCTTGATTTTAGTTTGAACTTTGAAGACATTGAGGAATGTCATTTCTCAAAGTATCTGAATGCATCACATTATTTCAGTTCATCTATTTGTAAGCGATAACAGTATACAATTAGTATTGTAGTTTAGTCTTGTTGAGCAGTATTTAATTATATAAGCTTCAAGATGAAGTTCGTAAATTCAAGGAGAATAGCGTCACCTTCAGTTGGGATTGTCTGAACAATAAACAGTAACGGCCATTCATCATAACCAATTCAGTTTTATTTGGATAAGTGCTGCAAATTAACATTACTTGCAATCATTAAAAAGATGAGAAATAACCAGAAGGAATGAATTTGATTGCATGCCAGAACAAGACAGTATTTCAGACATTAGAAATGTATGAGATACCCTTTTCAATTTCATGTTATGCAACAATCGGGTCAATGATATCTAGTCATCATTGAGTATTCACCATGTAGTATTTGTGATACAGTTTTTTTAATTTTATAACTATTATTCGGCTAATACAACTGGGTAATACATTTTTTTTTTTTACTAAATTACGGTTTTCCACTGAGAAGTGGGACGGGACCCTGTGAAATCCAGAATGTTGCTAAATCTTAGGCTAAATAGTCACTATAGCTGTCTATATAGCCATATGCCAACAAACGTGATACTAACATGCTTACAGACAACATTACATGGTCAGTACTTGTAAATTGTTTGAAAAAAAAACCCATTTTGGAACAAAAATTACAAGCACGATTGTTTCGGCCTCTGGACCACCCACCCACCCCGGCCCTATATACGGATTTTTTTGTAGACCCCCTCATGTCGTCGGTGGTATATTTTGCCCCACGTCCTTTTCCTCGGTTGCTCATTGTTGAAATGTGTACAAACGCGTACTGTTACACGCAGCATGTTTATGTGACCGGTGGTCAATATATGATTGACGCCAATCACCTTGATTGGATAATCCTGTACCGCGCGGCGATGTCTTCCCATCGATATGTCCACCGATAGCTTCGCATTGAGCGTCGCCTCGTAAAACTACCTGGACTATATTATAAACCCAGCCGGTGAATAGCACCCCTGGTGTCTTAAAATTCTTAGTTAAACCCACTATATTGATTGATACATCTCTATGTAAAACCCAATTGTCGTCTTTTATTTTTGCGAACTAATGTGTTTATGATATTCATGTTATAACGTCTGAAGTATACGCAGCTGTAAATAAATAAATAAATAAATAGTTCTTTATTGTGGGACGGATTAATCGCGATAAACAAAATGACAATCGACAAGATGAGCTACTACTTATATTCCGGATGTAAGAATCATGTTTTGTGATGCTATTTGGATATATAATTTATGAGAATATGTGTAACGCTTTGAACAAGAGTATCCTCTATTCCCACCATATATCCACAATATGCAGAGGGTTTCACATCACTTTAACATGGGCAACACCGGGTAACCCTGCTAGTACCTTTATAAACGGCATTAAGATGGTTACACAATCGCTCCTCGATAACGATATTGAGACCAGTTGAAATGTTAATTGACTTCCTTTTGGTGTGTGATCATGATTAATCGTTCGCATGGATCCAGACATGTTATTTATAGCGAGCCCGAAACGAGACCCCGCAGGGGTCTCGTTCGCGAGCGATAAGCATATACGTGTACGCGAGATGAACGCTATACTATTCGATGTTTTGGCGGGAAATCTATAAATATCGATGTGTTACTAAAATACTGACCTATCAAAATTGACGTTACTTATCAATTGCCAATCAAAATTAACGTTACTTATTAGTTACGACGGTTGACCTAGTGACCTAGAGACTTAGATATTCCAGTATCCGGTTCCACCTCAAAGTTCATAATAATTAACAATAACATAACTGATTAAAGTGGTCAGGAGCAAAGGTGAGTTAGACTCCATTATAAATATCGAAATATTGTAAATTTGTGGATGATATTTTTCCATAAAAATGTCAACAACTTACATTTGTTACAACTTACAAGAGACTAAAAGTGCTGAAATTCGAAACGACAATTGTAATTTGTAGTAAGTTGTAATTGTTCTGTAAAGGTTTTGTGTTCATATTTCATTCAATTATTACAAATATTTGACTCGAAACACAATTCTAGTTTGCCTATTGTACATTTGGAGCTTGTCTTTAATTTTCTATAGACGTTTTCACATAAAAGATTGATGGAATAGTGGCAAAGCTCGAAGCCAACAAACCGGAATTATATTTATAACTTAATCAACCAACATTCAGCGGTTCCCCTTTAAATCAACGGTTACTAAGGAAATCCAAAGTACTGCTCATCCTAACATCGGCGAGATAAAAAATAGTTCGCAACATTTTTATCATTTGAGTCATTATATTCACACAGGAAAGAAGGAATATAATTATGTAGTGTATTAAATTGTTGGCCAAATTTGTGTTTTTGTGCAAAAGCGAATCAAATACAAGTTTGTGTAATTTGTGGTGAATTATTACGCAAAACAATTATGTCAATAGTCCGCAGACATGACATTGAAATGTCTATATTGTGTAATCTGATCGACAGAACACGAATATTTGTCAAGACGGAGAAATACACATCACTGTCACTGTGGTAAGCATTTTGTGCCAATTTACGAACACCATTTGAACATGATATTTGATAGAAAAGTTTAGCCAGACAAGCCACAACTTGGCACAAGAATGTTCAAAGGTTGCCTTGCCGACGATTTTCAATTTCAGCGATTTCGCAAAAAAAATAACAATGGCAATGCCTTTGACAAATGACCGCTAAATTGCTAATCATGATATAAATTGAGAAATGATGTTTCGCAAGATGAACTACATGTAGATGTACTATTTTAATGACAATAATGTATGCAAAATAGCATGACAATACGAATAATCAGTAAATAGAAGTTTATGCATGTTTAAAATTAATTTTCCTAAATTCGCTGCATCTGGACTGGAGCCTGTAGGTCACTAGCTCAGTACTGACAGTAGCTGTTGTCAGTGTTGATATTTCAGTGCAGCAACCAATTCTGGTTAGAGGCACACTGGTCCAGGTGCTACCACCAGGTCGGGCACACATCCAAAACGGTCTACGTAGCTCATTTTGTCTACTGTAGCCCGATTGAGGTGATTTACACACCTCCATCTATTAACGCCATACCACAAGAAAAGCGCATTTCGAATTTTCGTTCATTAGTTGTGTACCACTATTGCGTCTACAAAGAAACAAAAAACCCAACGACTCACCGCGGCTTAGGCGCAATTAACGATGTTTTAATTAAGACCTGTTAGCGTTTGGTAACTTTGACTTTCCAGAAAATATCAGATTTTGCCATAAAAAGTAGGGAACAATCCATTTGTTTTTGCAGGATATTTATTTTTGAAGGTCAAGAACGTCCAGTTTATGCATGTGGCTCACCTGATTAGTGATTGGATAAAGCGAACAGCTTCACTCGGAGACGAGTATTTGTTAAATGTTTGGCGACCGCCATTCAGAGAAGGCAACTACGGAAACACGATTCACAACTCTACTTTGAAATTTGGAAGCACCTCGCATAACATTACAGTTATACAAATATGGTTGTCCATTTGTCGTTCCGTACATTCCAACAGATAGATGTTACACTGAAATTCCATTAAGAACGTACCGGTACCATTAATCCCCGGCTAAATGCAACCAATCAGATTATCGCCTGCACACGGATGTTAACGAACACAATTGCGACCGGAACTACCTCAGATTTGATGAAGATTTACATTTTGATCAAGAGATTTTGATGATCATTTCTTACGGTTTTTCATGGTAAATTGACCAAAACAAATCGATTTTGAATCGCTCAAAAGGTATTAAACCCATGGTGAGTCGTTGAGTTTTTTGCTTCTTTGTAGACGTGATAGTGGTACACAACTAATGCACGAAAATTCGAAATGCGCTTTTGTCGTGGTATGGCGATAATCGCAGGAGGCGTGTAAATCACATTAAAAACGTAGCTCAATCGGGCTACAGTAGACAAAACGAGCTACGTAGACCGTTTTTGATGTGTGCCCGACCTGACCACGGCTGAGTAACTTTAAAGTTAACCCCTCTGGTACTGGTACAGTCAGTGGTAGGGCCTGACGAAGATTCAATTCAATTTCGAATCTTAGTTCTTACATTCTGATTTGAAAGCGGTCGTGTGATTAGGGATATTTCGAATCTTTGTATACCACTTACAAGTCTTTTATCACCGGGAATAGACTGCATAATAAATTTATATAAAAAAAATCATTATATCCCCTTGAGTCTCCTTCCACGACCATCGGGGACCTCCGTATAGTCCAATGTGTATCTATAGTATAGGCTAAGTTGCTCAATAGCCCACTGTTCATATGTATTGGCCTCCCAGTCCCGGCGCTGGTTACTCGTGGAAGGTCTGTGTGTTATTGTGCAACCTGCAGGTACCGGTAGGTCTGTGATGGTTCGCGTGTTCATCACGGTTGTACCATAATCGTGGCGCAGTCTAGTGTTGAAACGATTAGTGAATTTCAAAGTCGACTAGTCGAGGTCCAAAAGTCACGTTGCGTCGACTGGTCGGTACCCGATATCAAAACTTTCAAACATGGTACGGAAAATTCATTGTACATGGCGTACACTGATGACTGATGCAATGACAGTCTATTGCATAGCGCATTTCCCTGCATAGACACCAATTTATTTGGGAAATAATACAGTAAACATCTTAATATTTATCCAACACACTGAATGTAATTATATAATTTGACATGTGGTGGAAAATGATTAAAAACACGATCATTTATATAGGTCTTAAATTTATTATCGGCGTTCGAGATTTCGTTTAGGGATCACCAATAAACTGGTGCCGAGCGGTGTCACTATAAAATGTTAATGTTCCGACTAAATACGCCTTATAGTATAGGCTACGACGTTGTAGAATACCGGTACGATAACCAGTTCTTAAATCCAGTATCATTTATATACGGTAGCACCAATGACGTGACATTGACGTCACCTTAACTTCATCCTTAAGCGACCTTCACACATATCGCATCATAACCCGACGGTGCGAGATCAATTGAAATATACACAGTGTCTAGATCAAAGCGGTCTCCGACAAACGATAAAGCCGCATCAATCATTGCCATCATGTCGCAGTGATGTCTTTGACCTCAAACGACGAGTGAGACATTGTCTTGTCAATTTCATTCTTTCAATTAATAGTCGGGTCACCATCTATATTAGTACTAGTAACACTGTCAATTCCGGGTGCCACCAAACGTTATACTTACCGTAACTTACACGCAGTTTACACCGTTTATGCCGGAATCGATCTTGAAAATGTTATACATGTAACTAATACACTTTGTCCCCACATCCGGTTGTAACTAGCAATCTGATTGGCTACAACGCCATGTTTAAATCACCATGTCCCCCGTCACCCTTGACGGCGGGGTATAAGAGAATGTGCGCCAAACATCGGGGGTATATGAGCACGTGAAACATCAGGGGTATATGAATGACCCTTGAACTCGCAGTTTCCACCAATCGTGATGTTGCTCTCGCACTCCGAATTTGACGTCACCTGACCCTAGGTCCTTAGGTCAGCTACTGAATTATTAGCTCAACTTACTTTGTAAGTTTGAGCTATTGCCATGGGTTGGCATCCGTCGTCCGTGTCTCTGTGTGTCTGTCAACAATTTCCTTTGGCACGAGCTACAGGTCGTACCTTTGGTTTGATCTTTATGAAATTTGTCAAGAATGTTGACATTGACATGTAGATGGGAACGAGTCATTTTGGGGTCATTCGGCCAAAAAACATGGCCGCTGGCGGCCATCTTGGATTTCAAAATTAAATCCATTGGCGCGGTCTACAGGTAGTACTGTTCGTCTGATCATCATGAAATTTGTCATGGATGTTAATATTGACATGTAGATGGGAACGAGTCATTTTGGGGTCGTTCTGTCGAAAAACATGGCCGCCAACAGCCATTTTGGATTTTACTCTTCGCATGACTAAATCCTTTGGCGCGGGCTACAGGTCGTAGCTTTAGTCCGATCTTCATGAAATTTGTCATGGATGTTAACAATGACATGTAGACGGGAACGAGTCCTTTTGAGGTTATTCAGCCAAAAAACATGGCCGCTGGAGGCCATCTTGGATTTCAAAATTAAATCCATTGTGCGGGCTACAGGTCGTACTATTCGACTGATAATCATGAAATTTGTCATGGATGTTAATATTGAAATGTAGATGAGAACGGGTCATTTTGGGGTCGTTTGGCCAAAACTCATGGCTGCCAGCTGCCATCTTGGATTTTACTCTTTACATGACTAAATCCTTTGGCGCGGGCTGCAGGTCGTACTGTAGCTTTAGTCGGATATTCATGAAATTTGTCATGGATGTTAACAATGACATGTAGATTGGAATGAGTCATTTTGGGGTCGTTTGGCCAAAAAACATGGTCGCCAGCAGCCATCTTGGATTTTACTCTTTGCATGACTAAATCCTTTGGCGCGGGCTACTCGTCGTAGCTTTAGTCGGATCTTCGTGAAATTTGTCATGGATGTTATCAATTACATGTAGACGGGAACGAGTCCTTTTGAGGTTATTCAGCCAAAAAACATGGCCGCTGGAGGCCATCTTGGATTTCAAAATTAAATCCATTGGTGCGGGCTACAGGTCGTACTATTCGACTGATGGTCATGAAATTTGTCATGGATGTTAATATTGAAATGTAGATGGGATCGAGTCATTTTGGGGTCGTTCGGCCAAAAAACATGGCCACCAGCAGCCATCTTGGATTTTACTCTTTACATGACTAAATCCTTTGGCGTGGGCTGCAGGTCGTAGCTTTAGTCGGATCTTCATGAAATTTGTCATGGATGTTAACAATGACATGTAGATGGGAAACGAGTCATTTTGAGGTCATTCAGCCAAAAAACATGGCCGCCAGCAGCCATCTTGTATTTTACTCTTTGCATGACTAAATCCTTTGGCACAGCTACAGCCTACATGTACATGTAGGTTAGACATTTCAACCATTAAATTATTCCCTTACCTAAGTTGAGCTACAGTGTCATTGACACTTTCATTCTTATTGGTGTGAATTAATCAGATAACCTATGAAAAACACACTTCAATTAAGGAGACATGGTTATTGTTGTGGGGACAAAATCATTATCTCCGGCAAAATCATGGGGTACATGGAGATTTAATACCTGTATGTCTCTTTTTGAACCCCTCTGCTCGCCTCAGGGTTCAAAATCGACATCCAGGTATTAAATCTACATGTACCCCCGATGTTGCCGAAGATAACTAATAATGTTTCGACTAGTGGACAGCAAAATTCCGAGTTGATTAATTGTTTAACCCTACTAGTATGGCGTACACGGGTTTCCTCCATCACATAAAACCAGCAATGTCGTTATATAGCCTGGCCCCAGCTGCCAAAGCGAGTAGGGGTGCCACGATTAATCGTATAATCGATGAACCCTTGATAAAGCCGATAATTGGCACCATTTACGTCGTCGATTAATCTGCGTTATTTATTTCGGTAGTTGGAAAATGCCGGTTATTGTTGAATACCCTGATTGTTTTACACAGTTTAATATACAACATCATGTATCAAAGAGATTCGAGTCATTGTATATTCTTCAAATTGCATGGCGGCACTGCAGCTTTGAACTTATGCCGACATCGTTGTATATTTCTACAAGAAAGGCGGCAAGTGCTATGTCTTTGAAATGGGCTGTCTGTCAGTGAACTGAATGACCTCACCCTTGAATCTCATTGGACCAAAGGGGAGTTGATTGACATTCTCTCGAAATCAGGGAACCTACGGCATTTTAATCAGCGATATTCTCGGCGGTGTCATTTGCAGCAAGTACTAGTATACTTTGTTTGTATTTATAAGTATGCTTAGATGTTACTAGTACAGGCTATCGCTTATAGTGTGGTGACTGCTAAATGAAATCAAATACTTAACTTGTTCTGAGTCCTGAAATTTGCGGGCAGGGGCCCACCTTTGTAATTGTTATCCATGCTCTGAAAGTTCACTGAAACTTATAGTTTCCGTAACATTAGTTTCCTTTTTAGCTCAACTTACTTTGTAAGTTTGAGCTATTGCCATGGTTTGGCGTCCGTGTGTGCGTGTGTCTGTCAACAATTTCCTTTGGCGCGGGCTACAGGTCGTACCTTTCGTCTGATCTTTATGAGATTTGTCATGAGTGTTGACATTGACATGTAGATGGGAACGAGTCATTTTGGTGTCATTCGGCCAAAAAACATCCAAAAAAAGTCATCAGACTTGCGCAGAGAAGTCATCAGACTTCTAAGTTTTACATATACTAGTACTAGTAGTTCTATATTTACAACATGACTGCTAACATACTCTCGGGGTCCAAATAAGCATACGGGTCGAAACATGATATGACATGCGCTTAGCATGGCATATAGTCAGCAAACTGCAACTGATGATGGTCTTATCAAAACATTTTGGCATCTTTTTAACTCATTGGGAGAATGTTTCAAAAATTTATAAATTCTACTTTTGGCATTAAATGATTCTGATTTTGAAGGGTACGTTTTAAAACTATTTTCAAAATTCCAATAAACCGCTCCGGGATCCAGCTTCCACCTCAAAATTCATGTCATCAGAACGAGGAGCAATTTGTCTGCGAGAAATTGGGACCTTGGTCATCATCACATTTAGCCTCGAATCTTCTTTAATATGCCTATAGCAGACAACCTCCCCTTTCTTTTGACATCCATACATTTGTGCACCACCTTCATTATGTGGGAAAATTATGTGACGGATAGGTTGTGAGCTATTGTTTCTTTCACTATTCTTATTTTGATGGATAGAAAGGCTTTGTGGTTCGTTACGACCGTCAGTCCGTCCTCCGTTCTGACGATACTTATGAATTAACTCATGAAATAACACGGGGATATTTGCGGATTGTACAGCGAAATGTTCCAGGTTCGACACCATATGATAGGATAGGATATTTTATTTTAATATACATATATCAATGCATAATACATTTAACAAATATTGTATTGTATATTCGATGGGGTGGCATAGTCAGGCGAGACTGTCTTACTGCCACCATATGATATATACATAGGCGGCGACATAACAAACGGCACGGCATCGGAAAGATATCGCTGGAATTCGGCCATTTTCGGAAAAGTTCGTTACTTCCCATTGATGACGGACATGCTACAATTATACAACGGGAACGCGGCCAATTTGAATTTTCGGACAGGTTCTATACCTCCCAATTTTGACGGACATACCACAACTATGATTCTTCGGTCCAAGAGATCATTATTGATTGATATAACCTATACATAGTCCGGGGAATTTTGTGATATGCATATAATACTAAAATATCAGCCACGGAGATATAAACGTGGCTGTTATGATAACGCGGGAATCTGTAAAATATAGTAATTCGTGCGGCCGCTGCGATCTCGGTGGATTCCGATACCTCTCGCTGACAACAACGGCACCTCCGAAGATTATATAAACAAAATAACCTGGCCACGACTGCGAGTGGGATTAAAAGTTGCACGTGTTGTGCTTTGTAAGCAATTCATGAGATTCAGGGTTCTCTACAATTTTATTTATACTATTTTTATTTTTGACTGGCTAAAACTGCTCTGATGGCAGAATGTCTGTTCATCATTAGCGGAATGTAAGCTTCCGGTGAGCAAGGCAGGGTACCTTGTTTGTGGGCCCAGGACACTGTGGCATCACCCATTGCTCATTCTGAATATGGGCACCATAAAACAGTGCTATGAACGGTTTGTATTGTGAATGGGTAAAATTATCTGCTCGTAAACCCTCATAGTAGACAATTTTATACCAGGTTCTATTCAGTTTTCAGAAATAGCTCGCAATGGAAATTTGCATGGTACATGTCAGGGTTTCCGCCAGGCCGGCTGCGGGTCCGTCCCACGGACCCATTCCCCTCGCAGATGATCTGTTTGATTCATACATGTACCAAAAGTCAGTAGCAATATGTCATAAAAAATTCGGCTGCAACGGGAGTTCGGGGGGTTAAACAGAATACTGGTGAAAAAGCGGGTCAATTGAGCACAGTGTGTTACCAGTACAGCGTAACCCTTTGTAATCAAAGCGCCAAAAACTACAACGTAATGTTTGGTGTGCATTGAAATAACGACGTTATATACAGCAAGGTCAAAATGACATGGTTTCAGTAACAGGGCATGGCAGACATTTAATTTTACCGGTATATGTCCATGAACTATAAACATCTATACAGTACCAATGACACCAGATTTAAACTGGCACATTAATTAATGCGACTTGAGAATATATATACTTCAAAGTAGCAACCTGTGTGGGGTACAATTATTATTCACCTACATTGTATAATCTAATTGTATATTCTAATTTTATATCTACATGTACATATCATGGACTTGGAAGGAGTAAATGTTCGGACACGTTATTATCATATTAATAAATGACAAACAGTCACTATGCCAGACTTGGATATTTTAGGTGTTGTCAGAGTAACAGATCATGAGTTGATAGAATGCAAATATTTCACTGATTGGCTTGATGCACTGATGAAAAGTGTGATGACAGATATTTTCTACCCATTGATAGTCACATTAATATTTGAGACAGTTGCTTGCTCTTTTTCCATGCACACAATGATCTTGAATTTAGTCACATCAAGAGAAATTTATTTATTTCAGTTATACATTTCTTGAGGCGTCTTTCTGAAGGGTTTCATGAAGGATTTTTTTCACCCCACCACCCCATATGCAACATGTCATATAGCTTAATGTCATCTCCACTATAAAGGCCCATATGAGGTCCCAGTAACATAACATATAGTGTTTTGCAGTTATAAAGATGGTGTACTGATTGACTTAAAATTGGGTAAAAACCCATATTTTCATGTCATCAGCATCCCTGCCCCATGCAGTATCTCGCCATCCTGTAGCTCTAGTGTAACAGAATAAAGGGGCATCTCCTGCACAGATATATACAATGTCCATGGTCATAAAAGGGAATTAGGGGTTACATGGGGCCTGCTTCCCTCATGTGATGGGCCTACATGTACATGTACATGTATATGGACTCGAAAATTTAAGAACAAAACATATTTCCTAATGCATATCAGCATACTTGCCCCATGAATGTGTGTCTCCACCCGGAGCTTTAGTGTATTTGATAAAAGGAACATCTCATGCACAGATATATACAAGTTCCATGGTCATAAAAAGGGAATTAGGGGTCCCTGGGGGCTTGCTTCCCTCATATGGTGTACATTGGAGCATCTCCTGCACAGATACACACAATATCCATAGTCATAAAAAGGGAATTGGGAGTTACAGGGGGCCTGCTTCCCTCATGTGCTGGGCCTATATACATGTAGACTCGAAAATTAAAGAAAAGCCATATTTCTGATTAAATCCTGAAAAGTTACCCTTAATTCTGCTGTGGTTAAGGAGTCGATTACTTAGGGCATTAATGTACTTATTGACTTAAAATTGGGTAAAAACCCATATTTTGATGTCATCAGCATCCCTGCCCCATGCAAGTATGTCTCCATTCTGGAACTATAGTGTATTTGAATAAAGGGGGTATACCCCGCAGACCTTGCTCAGATGCATACAACATCCATGGTCATAAAAAGGGAATTAGGGGTTACAGGGGCCTGCTTCTCTCATGTGGTGGGCCTATATATAGACTCGAAAATGGAAGAAAAAACTTATGCCCTAATGTACATTGTATATCAACATCCCTGCCCCATGAATGTTTGTCTGCACCCGGAGCTCTAGTGTAATTGATAAAAGGGACATCTCCTCCACATATATATACAAGTTCCATATATATGGTAATCTATGGAAAGTTCCTAGCCAAAGGGTTGATTCGATGAAGATTTCCAACAGTTGAAAGTATTGAAATAACAGTCAACTGTTGCAACATTCCAACCCAGTGGGTGCAAATTTATGTCCCATTTCTATTTGTGAATTCATGCATTCCTTATTGTCATAAAAATACATTTGAGGGCTCGCAAATTACGTTTACGTATAGTCATATTATCGCATGACATCATGATTAATCATTCGCATGGATCGAGACATGTTATTTATATCGTATGCCATCATGATTAATCATTCGCATGGATCCAGACATGTTATTTATATCGTATGACATCATGATTAATCATTCGCATGGCTCGAGACATATTATTTATATCGTATGACATCATGATTAATCATTCGCATGGATCCAGACATGTTATTTATATCGTATTACATCATGATTAATCATTCGCATGGATCCAGACATGTTATTTATATCGTATGACATCATGATTAATCATTCTCATGGATCCAGACATGTTATTTATATCGTATGACATCATGATTAATCATTCTCATGGATCCAGACATGTTATTTCGCCACAAGAGCAAACATCATGGTACCGATTTAGTATGACACTGTTTTTTAAAACAATGTTTGGTGAAATATGATATTGAGTTGTTCCTCTTGTATTTTGTAACAATACGACGAACCATGTTTACCTATATCTATATCTGCACATGTCTGTCTGTCTATCTGTGTTCTATAGAAATTCACAGAGGACCACCTATATGGCACAAAAGGGGTCTAACAGGGGTAACTTTTTACGAGTAAGATAATGGTGCGGGTTAAAATTTTCTAAAGTGACGTTGTTGGTGCCAGGGGAGGGGCTAATGTTAGCGCAGATTTCGACCAAATTGATATATTATTCTTCTCCTTGATAAATATGACAAAAGTGGCGCGGTTCAAGTCATGCACGAGGGGAGTTGCACCAAAGTTGGTACAAATATATTTAGCACTGATTCCACCAAATTCATGCACGTTCTTCTTTAATGATATGATGAATTAAATCACATTTGGGGTAGTTCGGGTCACGGATGGCGAGAGGAGATTCACTATCATTTATAAGATTGTTCAATTCGCCGATATCCAACAAAATTATATAGTCATCTCCCAGGCCATCTCCATGTCGTTCTAAGGAGTTTGTGGCATTCCAATTTCACAATCTCGACAAATGGTGACCGAATTAAGTCACTTGAACAATTACATCTTCCCAACTGTCATATTTATATGGGGATGGAAATCAGGGCATTCCTATAATGATCTAGCAACACAGATACATATAAGAAAGCATTAAAAGTATATTTATATAAATCTATTTAAGAAATACATATATTCATTCAAACCGAGGGACCTTGACTCGTCAGAAAATTGCATATTAGAATGGCTCATGTATATATTATAACACGATTGAGTCTGTCCCATTCAATATAGTTTCCACAAAAAAAGTTACAATTGCCAAGAGATATGGAAATGTAGAGCAGCCCTGTTGAAAAATGGTGGTCACAGTGTGCAGTCAAATATGGTTACTTCTGAGATAAAGGAAAACGCAGTCCGTAGCACATGACTTTTCAGGATCCTCCAATAGTGACATCTGACAAGAGTATATCTGCCCGATACAGATGATTTCTTTAATTGTTTTTAGAACAGACTCATCGCCAAACATAAACAACACAAAATATCGCTGTGTCTGGCACATGTAGCTGCTATACTTGCATAACATCATTTCTTTTAAACTGAAAATGATTAGCCAGTATATAGCACCAGAACAGAGGAGCAACTGGACATATCTTTAAAACATATGTATCTTCATGAAGATATGATAAACTAGATTGATTGATTGATTGATTGACACATCTCTATGTAAAACAAAATTATCGTCTTTTATTTTTTCGAACTAATGTGTTTATGAGATATCTTTATTACTTCCAAGTATAGGAGAGATCGATACACATGACATATAAATACAGTTGGATTAAAGTGGGCTCCCCTGACCAATGTGGTGGGCCGTTATGTACAAGTATGGAGAGGTGTTGGAAACCACGAGAGTGAAGCATAAATGCATTTGAATGTTCACAACAGCTTTTGTTGCAGGAAAATCTGATTTGTCCAACAGATATGACAGTTAGTCGTTACAACATGCGTGGGTGTTGAGAAGATAATTACAATGGATGAGACACGGGTTGCTGTACGCCATTCCTTATCATTGTGCTGAGAACGTACAGGAACTTCGCAGAATATAGTACTAGTTCCTTGAGGCAGTGAGATATGTATTCTGTTAGGGTTTCCAGAGAACTTCCGAGGAGGGTTGCTACCAGGTCATCTCTGGCTAACGATGCAAGGTGAAAATATTCGGGTATGCCGAAACGAGAGATAATCCCTTCCCAAAAAGAGTTTCTAATAATGAGTGCGACTGGAGAAGAGCATACGAACATGGCGTGGTCGATTTCGTTCGAGTACACTTCGCTGCAGAGATGACACACTAAATTGTTGGCATTGGTAGTCCTGTTGAGAAGCAGTACTAAGTTTTTGAGATATTTCAACATGTGAGCGTTTCCATGGAGAAGTTTCCAGACTGCCCAGTTTGATAGGGGATTAGGGTGAACTTTCCACAGAATTCGCAAGGATGGATCGGACGAAACTTTGGTCTGCCACGAGGAAATGAACGTTCCCCTGACAGCTGCCTTCACAAGAGTTATCCACGTTGACAGTTTTGGGAAGACCCCAATGTCCAGGTAGTCGTTCAAATAGTTCAAAAGATCGTATTTGGCTAATATGGAGAACATTTCCTGTACAAAACCACTGGAGCGACTGTATAGTGTGCTTTCAGGACAAACAGTCGTAATGGTAATTGATGGCCGAACGGTAGATGGATAAGACGTCCCATAAAGCAAAGTTTTTTGATATGCAGTTGATATTCAATTGGTAGAAATCCAAGAAGACCTAGCGATAGCCTAGTTGACGCTCGTTTTGGGTGGGATTGTGCGTATTTGAGACATGTTCTGGCGGCTTTGTTCATAATGGTGATGGCGGAACTTTGATAAAAAGGAACCACCTCGACACCGTAGAGAGCTCTCGGTAGAACAACAGTTTTGAGGACATTTGTCATGGTGATGGGTGTAGTGGATTTCATAAGTTTGTTACCCATGATATTGAAAAAGTTGTTCCTCATTTTTGTCGACACAGAAGAGGCGGAATTGACCTGCTTCGCAAACTTGTCCTGAATTAAACCAAGATGGGCACATTCTGTAACTTCCTGAATAGTTTGATTGCCCAACCTCCATATCCTTCCCGAGCGGTCATATGAGTTTTTATTCTCGTTGAATACAACAATTTTGCTCTTCGTGGAGGAGAATTCGAATCGCCACCGCCTGCTATATTTCACACATATGTTCAACAAGGATTCTAGACCGGATTTCGATAGCGACAGAAGAGCGATGTCGTCGGCAGTAGTAGGAGCGCCACATGGGATATTGCAGATTCTTAGTCCGTATGGAGAAGTTGCTAGTTCGTTAAGTAGGTCGTCTATGAAGACGAGATAGCAGAGAGGTGACAGAACGCCACCTTGTCGAGTAGATTGCAGTATTTTGAAACTTTGCGACATGCGGCCGTCATATAGTACTTTGCTAGTCACATCCGAATGGATGTTCTCCAACAAACTGACAAAGTGTGGCGAAAATCCGAGCTGAATGAATTTGTACAGGAGGCCAGTGTGCCATACTTTATCAAAGGCTTTCTTGGAGTCAAGAAAGGCAACATATAATTTGGAGTTATTGTCTTTGGCATATGATACAGATTCCGTGAGAATGAATGACGTCATCGAACAGCTGATACCTTTCTGAAAACCCATTTGTTGTGCATTCGGAAATCGTTTCATTTGGTGGCTTTGAAGAAGACGGCTCAACAGAATAGACTCGAATAGTTTGTATAGGACCGATAGAAGTGTTATAGCACGGTAACTATCAGGAGATGTCGGTGGTTTAGGCGGTCCTTTGTATAACGGAATGACTATTCCTTCTTTCATCGTTGGTGGAATCCACCCCATGCGGAATATACCGTCATATAGTCTTTTGATGCATTCTATGAAGGAAGTCGGAGCGTGCAACAAATGTTCATTCAATAAGTCATCTGCTCCACCCGCTTTGTTCTTTTTCAGTTTCCTCACATGAAGAACGATTTCGGTGAGTTCGACTGGTTGACACTGTGGGAAGTTCGGTTTCACGGGATCTTTAGCAAGAGAAACACAGCTAACAACTTCTCTGGTAACGTGATAATCGCTCCGACCTGACAAGGTGAGCCACTACTTATTATATATTCCATGTGTAAGAATATTGTTTTGTGATGCCATTGGGATATACAATTTATGAGAATACGTGTAACACTTTGAGAGCAGGAGTATTCTCTATTGCCAACAAATATCCACAGAGGGTTTCACATCACTTTAACATGGGCAACGCCGGGTAACCCTGCTAGTAGATAATATAACCATAATAGGTAATTATGGGTATTTGAGATAGTGGAAATTTTATTGGGATTGGGATCCCAATAAAATTTACAGTCTCAAAACCCCATGCAGCTTATAAAATCGGCGCCTTGTGTGTTATATAGTCCCAAGCATGAACACAGGGCAACGCTCGGCATGCCTCTGAGACAAGTACATACAACATGCAGCTGTACCAAATATCTACCATATATCTAACACAGATACCTTAAATTCCATGCTTTGCAAATGGCTGTGTGTGGGTTTTTTTCGTGTTCAAAGTGGTATGTTTTGTGACTTAAATGCGTCATCCTGTGGCATATAATGCTCGTTGAAAGGAAGTCCAAATACATGTATTTATCGACCTATTTCGATACCGGGGGGAATCGAATAATATGAGGTGTATATTGGATATTAATTATTACTGTGTTTTCAGAATATAGGATGTGTATAGAGTGACTCTATAGGGTTCGCGCTGCCGCTTGCCAAAAAATATTTTGGCGAAGTGGGATTTTAATTATGGGATGTAATCTATCTAGTCACAAAAGTGATAAAACATCATCGAATGTGGGTTATTTGTTACGTGTGCCAACAATAGGAAACCAGAACAAGAAATGTATAAATTGACATGTAGGGGGGTCAGCAGTGTTATGTCGAAAGTTACATGTTATCTTCTTTAGTTTTCACAAAATGGTAATCCCATCTTTCTGTTATAATCAAACTTTCATCAAACATCTAATCGATGGTTAAAATATGAGTCGGAAAAAAGCGATGTTCTGTAAATTGGTCATGGAGGCCGTTGTAAGTAATTTGTAACAATATTTCGATTTAGATGTTTTTACTGTTAATCCTCCCTTTGTCGTTTGGATTATGGAAGCATGCACCCTATTAGAGTCACCGTGACTGAAACTGAGTCTTCGGTCCAGGAGTTATTTTCAAACGTGAATCAACATCGGATTAATTCGGCGGCCAGCAATATTTGGATTATATAGTAAACAGGTTTGCAAATATGCGGATCAGGTTGGTAAGGAACGTATATAACCTGACTCGTCCATTTACTGACCTGTTTACATCGCCCGAGTTAAAACATGTGTAACTTCGGGCAAACAACGAAAGAGGTGTGTGCCATCGATTACCAGTGGTGGGGTGGGTGATGCACAACTAGCCGTCTGTCAGTCATCTTCAGATATTGACGAGAACTACCGTACATCATTATGTCGAGTTGATAGTTCGATCCACATTGTGTCTTTACCCCTTGTGTGAGGAAGACATGCACCTCTGGTGGTGCTACACTATTATTGTGATCTTAGGGACGTACATAACGGAAGGCACATTAATAACACTTTACAGACTGGCCGAAAATATCAACACTTTTGCCAGTGGAAATCCTTACGAAGTAACGCCATTAGTAAAGGACACGCTGTGTTCAATATACTGTGCTCAGGACCCACAATGTCTGTCTTGGTGTTTCGATGAATCAACGGGCGAGTGCAAGAAATCAGGAGGTTTGATCAGCGATGTTGGGTGCACATCGTACATTCGGGACATATGTGAGTATCTGAAGCTAGTCCATCGTTAAATCTCTTCTTTTAACGGTGATATTCGATTCAGAACGTTTATAACTTCAAATTACGTTAGATAAAGGTGGATCATATGTATTCGTACACGACATTGTTTGGCGATCACATTTATGAATTTGGCCGTTGGTAGCTGAAAGTGCCTTTAGTTTGACTTTCTCGATATAAGGTGAATGATTGTTTTATTTTTAGCGTCCTTTCAGCCGCTAGGCCATATGACGACAAAGAACATAATCAGGTAGTCAAAAACTATCGTAGCGAATTTTCCAACCAACTTTAGCGTGGAATTTGTTACCTTAGAACAAAAGTTGTATATATTCCTAGTTTCCGTCAAATGTGTGGACTGAACTGGCCATATGTAGGGACGTGTCACATGCCTCATTCATATTTAAAGAATGTAAACAAGATCGGTATAATATTTATGATCTATTATTACAACAATTACATTTGAAACTTATCACGAATAATTTAAAGGTACGGTTGGCCTTGGCGGTGGGTATCCTGTGAAAATATTTCGACCCGTCAAAAACCGCCACAAACAGAAAGAACATCAAACTGTAGACATACTTTGTCCGTATACATATAAGAAATATCGCATAAACAGTATGTTATTGTCAAATGTTTGACCATTGTTATGTAAACAAAAGCATAAAAAGTTACTTTTCTGGTGTTTGTTTATATTATGATGGTAAACATAAAGAGCGTTCTTTGTTGGTGAATACCTGATATGGAACTAATAAAGAGCGTTTATGCCATTTGTGTGTGATTAGCCAGTAGCATTGTTCTGTCTCCAGTAACACAATCAGGCTATTGCTTAGGTAAAACATAGTAGGTCTTTATGATAACATGCTGTTTACGCGATGGTCATGGTATATATGAACGAAACTGTATGCGTTTTAATGTTTTTCTGTTTACGGTGATTGGAACAAATATGAATATTTTCGACAACTAAGGCCAACCGTACCTTTAAAATGAAAAATCACTGCATTTCGTATTTAATCAACACTACAAACAGACTTCATTAACCATAGCTTTATGCATGGATAGTAAATGTCAGTCATGCATTTACTTGGTAACAACTATGCTCAAATAACTATAAATCACAGTGTATTCATCCTATCCATATATGATCCGTGCGATTCCAACTCAAACATCTGCATCATGCACCAGTTAATGATATCAGTTTATAAATTAAGATATATTCACACCTATACCCAGTTGCTAGCCCTCTTTGATAAATATATATATATACTGGTAAATGAGTTTATCTTACAATATAGCTATATTTCATCAAATACACGCGAAAATGCCTAGGCGGTTTCCGATCTTGTATCCTGGATGGCAACAAGGATATCTTCGATGGCAACAGCTTGTGCACGTGCGTTTCGACAACTGGCTTGTTTTCAAAACAAAACGTCTAAATAACCAACTAAAAGTCGTAAAATAATATACTCGTGTGCTACGAATGTAAAATAATCAATAATTAGTTCAATAAAGTTGACAAAATGTGGAGACAGGGCCCAAAAAGCTCAAAATAACCACCCAAAAATGTTTGGAAATCGAAAAAGTAACGAAGTTTACACATTGTTAACAGCGCGCACGAATACGGACTATTTTGACAATTTCTATTTTAGCGAAGTAGGGAATTCCCCGTAATTCAGTTCGGTCTTGATCAAAAGCTACTGAACGCATTTTTTATTCGATAGAATACAGAAGGGAAAATCAAATTAATTTTATCTTATGTTAAGGATATAAAACAGAATACTTACGAAAAGTCCGTGATTTATTGCATTTCCTCTAAATGAAGTTTAATGGGTTATTTTAGTGCGAGTCAGAACTCGATTGTCGAAGTGTCGGAAAGTTCAAAATTTACCAAAACTCTGAATGGACAGTCATCTCCGGCAATGCCTCTCGCCAACGCTATCACTATCCAAGGAGATTGCACCATAAAATAATACAATTATCCTGTTAAAAGTGACAATTATGTCGAACATATGAAACGAAAATATCGTCGCCTCTTCATTGAATCGGATTCCAGCCAAAGTGAATTTGAATAGTGACGTGAATTTCTCAGAATTTGACTTATCACAACGTCGCGTGCTGAAAATATTGTGTACGTTGTGTGTTGCGCGTAATAAAATAGTTCCTGTTTTAAATTGAGTTTTATTGCATTTTTATGGGACGAATTGTAAGATAAATTGGTTATCATCACCCTGTGTGTTTCCGAGATCCGTATTCAAGTCTCGCTGCCTTCTCTGTGCTGTCTATCGACTCGTCCTACGGACTCGTCGATAGACTGCCCAGAGAAGGCAGCTCGATTTGAATACGGATCTCAGAAACACACATGGTGGTGATAACCTATATTTATCTCTGTCACAAATCCCTGTTAAATGTCCATCTATGTCAAGGGCTTTGCCCAACACTATATATATATATATATATATATATATATATATATATATATATATGCTGTGTGCATAGAGTGGAAGGGGGTCTATGATGTGGATGGATTATATGTATATCTATTTATATTTACATGGATATATATGTATTGAGATGTATGTGTAATACAGCGAGTAAATCACACAGGGGAGGTCACACTGCCAGTTCATTTTAATTCTAATTTAAAAATTCTAATTCTTAATACAATAAATGGTATATTATTTAGCTGTTTATATTTCCGATTGCTCTATCAGTTCTTATGCAAAGGTACATACATATATAGTTTTGAGTTCCATATAATTATTAGTACGGTTCAAAACACAGGAACCTTGTCTACATATAACTGCCAACTGGCATATTTTCTCCTGAGTTGACCTATATAGAGACTGAGGTCAAACTGATTTCCATGCCCAGCATGCAATACCTCATCAAAAAATGAGAAAAATTAATTCAAAAACATTCCGGTACCTTATTATATGTACATGTGGTACACAATGTACAGTATAGAAAGGAAATTCACAAAAAAGAAGAGTAAAGTGACTAATTCACTAAGTCCTATAACCAAGTAGTATTTCATATTAATTAAAACAATGGGATGTGTGACCCCCTCCATTATTGTTCAACTCAATCTGATGTATGAAATTCAATGTAATTGTAACTAGTTTACACCCCCCCCCCCATTTTTGGAACCTCTGTGTTACCATCACCACTGCATGTCACCCCACCCCTTCTGGATGCCAATCAGCCCTGCTACGGACAAAACTAAAATGTCGAGCATCATACCTGGTACAATATAAACTCAATAAAACTCACCTAGAGCTGACATGGTGAACATAACCCAGTCACTCTTTTCGACTCTCATGATAACTCCTTTCTAATTTCATGTGGGAACCCATTCAAACGAATAAGTCCACGCTCCCTGACATGAAGTTTAACGCGACTCCGACATAACCAGGCGCCTGGTCAAAACTGATTCATTATAATCTCAAGCACGATTGTTGAAACGCTTCACTGCATATAATGCCAACGGCAACAGCACCATCACAATGTTTTCGGTCACCGCGACCTAATTTCGTCGACATGCGATTGCGAAGTCCACTTTTCACGAATCACCTTTCCGCGCTAGTCGGCAAGAGAGTAGATGGGCGCGAAGTGCCCGGGATGGTCGATGTACATAGAAAATCGTCATGTCTGAACACGGCAAAGGTTGAGTTGAATTGAATTGAATGTTGTATGGGTAGCCCACGAGCTTTAATGTGGGGTATGGTGGAGTCCCGAGGTGTCCCTTTAATGATTTTGTAGTTGCAGAGCGAGTCACGTGGTGCGATGAAATGAAGAACGGGGCCCGTGTTATAATGATAAAATGTATTAGTTTTGTTAGTTAGTTAAAAAAGTATGTATATGTATAAACGGAAGCAGGCAAACAGGGGACCGGGCGGGCGCGGCATGCGAAGAGAGATAGAGAGAGACAGAGAGAGAGAGAGAGAGAGAGAGAGAGAGAGAGAGAGAGAAGAGAGAGAGAGAGAGATAGAGATGGGGTGGGCACTGAATGGAATCAGGATAGGCAGGTCCGGTCTGCACATGCGCAGTTTTTAATGTAATAATAATTTGTCGAATAAAACTGAGCGGAACGACTTAACTAAAGTTACGCAAACCATACGCTCAATTTGATCACATTGACATCACATTGACAACGCATTGTGCGTGTTTGACCAAACTATGAACAGTTGTGGGAGTGTTGTCGTGCGCGTCAAAAAATGACGCATGCATTGACCGGACCTGCCTATCCTGATTCCATTCAGAAGATAGGAGAGAGATATATATATAGGTAAATGATGTATGTACAGAATGGATAATTACAGTGTGTTCTTGAAGGGCCGTACCTCGCCTCCCGAAGAAACCGCATGCATGTAGGTATATGTCCGGCCCAAACTCGATGAGAGCTTGATGACCACTTTTGGGTTTGAAATTCCTTGCACCCCCCCCCCCCCAAGCTGGCGTTGGCTGGGTGAGTGGAATGTGTTAATCACGAGCGCTCATTTCTGTAAAGGAAGTCTACTAGATTAGTCGTTTTTGTTGGATGGTTTGGTGTAAATTTAATAGTATTTATTGTGGGAATTCTGAAATGGGTCATTTTGAGGCTATATAGAGGCCGGCGCGGGCGCCGGCGGGAGCATGTTTGTGAGAACTTCTTTTTGCGGGGATTTCGTGCTGTGCGTGTTCTCGTGATGTGAGTGTAGTAATTTCAATCACAACATTTATATCGACAACGTGTACGCAATGTACTATGGCAGGCCGTAACGATTAAAAAAAGAAAAAATTCGCCTTTCTTTAACGCATCCTGACCAACTGAACGGAGCTACATACCATTTCTCAGTGAGTGTACGCAATCTTGAGCATGAAGTTCCCAATCCAGTGGGGTGGCACAGCTATGGCACATACATGGCACAGCTATATATCTTCCCTTGTAGGCCTATTTCACATAATCATAATGGGTCTACTGTTTTCATCAATAATGAAACTGCTGAATTCCTCACTTATTTTGGATTAACCCGCACAAAATCCCATGCTAACTGTCATAGTTCAAGCGAAATTCCCTTAAATTTCAACACAACTACCCGTAAATAGCCGATAAACCCCTCATGCCGATCACTACCAAACACCATCATGTAAATATTTGTCATCATGTCTTGATCATGTTCTCTTTATTCTATGCATTGACCACTTTTGATGATTCATTTATTTACTTCATGTTTCCAATCCATATTGAAAATATCCATAACTTAATTAAGAACAACCACCAAGTCCATTTGTGAGGTGCCACTATATCTATTATCTGCTGAGTCGGAGTCCAGTAGCTTCCCTATCTTGGTTTCTAACCACCGTCTGAAATATGACATGTGACTTGAACCAATATAGGGCAGCAATAGGTATCTTCGACTCAGCAAAACGACCGCTAGTCCCCAAAACTGTGAAAAACAGCACCCTTTATCTCGGAAAATGCTTCAGTCCACCAAACGCAATGTCGTTATTCCTGATTGCGTTAATTTTATTACTATTATCCGGCGATATACATACAAACTCGGGACCGTTGTCCCAGACTATAAACGTTGAGAATTCCATCTCAATTTTCCACTATAACGTAATGAGTATCCGTAATAAACTTGAAAAGATTGCAGACCTTATAAACGAATATGACATTTTATGTTTCACCGAAACGCATCTTGATCCATCTTATCCTTCAAACAGACTAGTAATCGATGGATTTTGTACCCCAATTCGCAAAGACCGAGATTAAGACGGTGGCGGAATATGTGTAATGTTCGCCGATCACTTAATATTTAATCGTAAAACCGAATTAGAATTAGACTCTTCTTGTCTCTGGTTTGAAATCCACTCAAAGAAAACTCGCATTGTTCTTGGAGTATCGTACAGATCTGCACAATTTTGCTCTCAAAATGATTGGGAACACCTGGAATCCTCAATTTCAGACGCTCTCGACATGTCCGAATATGTTGTCATTACAGGAGATTTTAACTCATAGGATAGTTCATCGAAGTTGAAAAATATAACGGATGGTTTCAGCATGAAAAATTCAATAATGGTCCCGCACCTCAAGCACGTTGCTTGACCCAATTATTGCCTCAAACTCTCTCCGTGTAATAGATTCCGATGACCTAGATCTCGGAGTTTCAGACCACTTAGGTGTATATGTATGGGAGGCCAAATTCACATTTAATAATTAATTGTGCTTAAGCGCAATCAATTGCGCTTAAGCGCAATCAATTGCGCTTAAGCGCAATTCATGGTTATATGTAAGAAAACACCCATGGTGAATAAATAGGTTTCTCCATAACTTAGCATTAACTCCTATTGACATGTCACCTCTTGGTTTCATTGGTTTGATTGGGTAGGGAGCTAGCCCAACTATAAAAATGGCTGACTCGCAATAGTATCACCTTCTTTTTAGTTGGAGCGACTCGTGATAGCATTATATTATCTTCGGTATATATTAGTTGGGGCTACTTGCAATAGCATTACTTTCTGTATTAGTCGGGGCGACATTGATTTTCTTAAATTTTCGAGTATACAGGCACACCATATGAGGGAAGCAAGCCCTCGGTGACACCACATTCACACTATATGATCATGGAAATACTATAGATTTGTGCAAGAGATGCTGATTTAATAAGAAAAACTAGAGCTCCAGGACTGAGACACCAAAGCTCCAATGATTACACACCATTTTTTGGACAGGGATGCTGATAATATGAAAATAGGGTTTTTCCCCCCTGATTTAAGTCAATAAGTAAACCATACAGTAATGTTCTAATTAATCGACTCCTTAACCACAGCAGAATTATCGATAACTTTTTCAGGATTTAGTCGGAAATATGGCTTGTTGCCATTCATTGGAAAGCTCTCTCGAGCTTTTCGATGAATGGCAACAAGCCATATTTCCGACTAAATCCTGAAACGTTACCCATAATTCTGCTGTGGTTAAGAAGTCGATTAATTAGAGCATTACTGTATGAGGTAAGAAAGCCCTCATGCAGTGACACCGCATGCATGTATAGGCTAAAATCTGTGCAAAAATACATTAAAAACATCATACAAAAAATTACGAAGAGTTCCGGGAAGGCGACATCAATTATTTGGATAGAGGGATGCTGATAATATATAATTAGGGATTCTCCTTGTTGAACACATACTCACAGTTGACTGTTGAGTACAGGTCAAAATTAGCCCAATGCTCATCTTGTGTTGCTAGGTGATACACCAGATCATGCTAATAGTTTATGGGTAGGTTAGATAGTAGTCACAATTATGCTTAAGCGCAATTAATTGCGCTTAAGCGTAATTAATTACGCTTAAGCGTAAATGCCATATTTGCGCTTAAGCACAATATGTGGTATTTGCGCTTAAGCGCAATTATTTCATAATTAAATGTGAATTTGGCCTCCCATATATATGCTTCAATAACATTTGAAAACACGACCGCAGCGTCATTTCTAAGACAAGTGTGGAACTACAGAAAAGGTAACTTTTTCCATGCAAATAACCTACTTTCCAATGTCGACTGGGATGACCTCATAACATGTGCATCTGATGTGAACACAGCTGCCAATAACTTTCAATTATAATTTCTGTCCATAATGGCGAGAACAATTCCACAATCGTACATTACAGTAAGAACTTTTGATAAAATCTGGTTCAACTCGGACATCCGTTTTGAGATACGAAAACGTGACAGAGCTAGGAAAAAAGCCATGAAATACGAAAACCCTGAAATCTGGAGAAAATACAAAAATATAAGAAACAAAGTCAATAACATGAAGAAGCACGCGAAAATGAAATTTGAAGAAAACCTAGAAGAACGAATAAGAGAAACATCCAACCCGCGAGACTTTTGGCGAATAATACATTACCTGCTAAACAAGAAACGAACACAAAATATCCCCATCCCACTTTACAGCTCCACCGGTACAGCTCTGCCAACAATAAGACATATGCAATCGATGATAGTGAAAAAGCTAAATTTTTAAACGACAACTTCATTGCGAATTCTACCATTAATGATGCTAATCATAACCTGCCCAATTTTCCTAAACGCACCGCAAACACCATGCCTGATTTGGTCTTCACAGAAACCGAGGTTGAAACAGCCATCAAATCTTTTAAACTTAACAAAGCCCACGGGCACGATAAGATTAGCGTTAGAATGCTCCGCGAAACAGCAAAATCGATAGCTCGCCCACTGGTCCTTCTATTCAGGAAATCTATCAATGCAGAGAAATTCCCAAAGTCCTGGAAATCAGCAAACGTGATCCCGATTTTCAAAAAAGACGATCCAGCTGACGCCAAATTTATCGACTAATATCCCTTCTACCATGTGTATCTAAAATCTTTGAGAAAGTGGTTCTGAAACAGAATTGTAATTTTTTCATCAAAAAATGAACTCTTGTATTTCCATCATTCTGGTTTTCTCTCAGGTCACAGTACAACATACCAACTATTAGACCTATACCACAACTTGTGCCAAACCCTCGATAAAGTACTATTTACATGTTCTATATTCTGTGATATATCCAAAGCTTTTGAAAGGGTTTGGCACAGGGGACTGATACATAAATTGAAAGCTTGTGGATTAAAAGGAACAACTTTAAATTGGATAGAAGATTACCCAGATAACCGGAGGCAAAGAGTCCTAGTCAATGACATATTTTCAAAATATGAAGTCATCCCAGCAGGAGTGCCCCAGGAGTTTATCATGTGACCGTTCTTGTTCCTTGTCAAAAAAAATGATTTAGCCGACGGCATTGAATCGGTAACGAGAATGTACGCTGATGACACTTGCCTCACGAACAGCCACTTTTATCTTAATATACTTTTTTATACAAAATTACAGCGTGGTCCAAAAACTGGCTGTTCAGCTTTAATCCATTTAAAACAGTTGGAATGTCCTTCTCATTAGTTGCTTCATCTACAGAGAATCCGAACCTCAATTTCGTGGGAAATTCAATCGACTTTGTGGACAAGCATAAAGATTTAGGTCTGGAACTCCAATCAAATCTCAAATGGAATTGCCTCGCGCCTATCTCAACTCCGTCGGATCAAATATCAACTAAACAGGAAAACCATCGAAATTATTTACAAAACATACATTTTACCACTATTTGATTATTCAGATGCCGTTTGGGACAATGCCTCTAACTATATGTTAGAAAAGCTTGACCGGCTTCATATCGATGCCGGTCGGATAGTCAGCGGTATCACCCGTTCTGCTTCGGACAACACGGTATTACAGGAAGTTGGATGGCCTTCACTCAATAAAATACGCCAAATACATAAATTGCAGGCACTCTATAAAATAGTCAACAATTTAGCACAATCATATCTGTCCACTATACTCCCCCCATATCGCATGAAGTTGCAGACTATAATTGGTGACGCCCCAGTAAATTTTATTCATATTACTGCACTTCAAACAGTCATTTTTCACAAAGATGATCATGGAATGGAATAAACTTCCCAAATTAATCATTAACGCTGATCAATTTTCTACCTTTAAAACCAACTTGCAGCATATAGATCCCACGCCCAGTCCCCCTCGACATTTTATGTTGGACTCAGTAAATACCACATTTTTCACTGTCGCCTACGTAATTTGTGTAGTGAACTCCGATATGATATGTTCAACAACTATATCGCTGACAGCCCAGCGTGTTCGTGTGGAAACCGGTATGAAGACGCATATCATTATTTCTTCATGTGCCCATTCAGGGATGTGGCTAGATGGTCTCCGCTGGGGGGGGGGGGGGGGGTGTCCACCTTGGGAATTTCCAACTGCACCCCCCCTTGAATCGGAATCACACCAACACAACTTTTTGCATAATTCCATTTGCACCCCCCCCCCCTTCAGTCGGAACCGCACCAACACAACTTTTTGCATAATTCCATTTGCAACCCTCCCCTTGTACCTCATGATCAGGCCTAATTTCCTATATATTCATAAGCCATGCTTCTATTTTCCCAGTATGATAACATTAAGATATTTTAACCTGAAAATTTCCCCAAAAAAACCAACTAGTGATCTAATTCCAGACAAATGCACACAGCTACCGACAACAGACCAGGAAACACCGGGCCGACCATGGTTGTTCGGCCCGGTGTGAGAAAATTTTGAAAACTATACAAGAAAATCGCAAATCCTAGCATCTAGACTGGTCTCAATTGAAGCTTTCCTAGTGTTGGAAATTTCAAACCTCATGCTCCCCCTCAGGTTGGAAATTCTTCAACTGATGACCATTTATGTCTACAAGTTTGACCAAATGTAGTAAAATATTGTTTTGCTAAACTAATTAGCAGTTTTGTATTGGCCCTGTGGATGGGGCAATGACACACCGGGCCGACCATGGTTCGGCCCGGTGTGCGAAAATTTTTGAAATCTGAACAAGAAAATCGCAAAATCCTAACATCTAGACTAGCCTCAAGCCTTCCTACTGTTGGAAATTTCAAACCCTACACCCCCATTTAGGTTGGAAAATTTCCAACTGATGACAATTCCAATGACAATGTTGACCAATTGTATGACAATATTGTTTTCTTAAATTAACTAGAAGTTTTTGACTGGCCACGTGACACAAGCTTTCCAAGTGTTGGAAATTTCCAACCTGTCACCCCCCTAAGGTTGGAAAATTTCCAACTGATGACCATTTCTGTCAAAATTTTTGACCAAAAATAGGAACATATGCAAATATTGGTCGAAAAACAATAAATTCCCCCCAATAAATTGTTTTATAATCAAACTACAAGAACATTTTCAACCTATTGTTGGTGTGAAATTTCGTTGTGGCAGGTATGAAATTTCCAACTATTGAAAATATAGCTCTCTGCTGGGGGGGGGGGGGGGGGTGAGACACCCCGACACCCCCCTCTAGCCACATCCCTGTGCCCATTGTACCAAAGAGAGCGCTCAGAGTTTTCTGAGAAACAAACCCGTGCAAATCTCATAATAAGCAACATTGCAGAACTCATGTGTGGAATACCTCATATCTCGTCCCAAAAAATATGAGACTATTTTACATCACACAGCAATATATTGCGGCGACTAAGCGTTTCGACCCCTAAAAGATTATACATTATAAGTATGTATGTGTATATGTATGTGTGTGTGTGCCTATGTGTGTATGTGTTTATATGTGTACATGTATGTATGTACACATATATACATAAGTATATTACTTTTGAATACACTTAACGGTGCTTCCGAAATTTCAATTTTGTATGTGGCAGTTATCTCACAAATGGACCAACCTGCCCCACACACATGCACGTTCTTATTAATTGTCATTACTGTCTTCCAGAGCGCTACAAAAACCAAAACCGAGTACATGACTGTCTACTATTATTTTGTTCTAACCTCCGAACATACACCAATAGATTATATTAGCACTCGTTTATCGTGCCAAATATTCATAATGTAGCCACATTGTGTTAAACACAAATCTCCACAACCTCTGGAAGGCAATACACATTATATATCTCAAAACTGATCATCATGTAAATACATTTTTACCATCATCTTGATTACATGTATGTTATTATTGTATCGGGAGAGGGGCTTCATAACTTGTAAAAATTGTGCCCCAATCCCTTTTGTATATTATGCAAATAAAATATGTTTCAAGTCAATGGACGTGTCAGGTTGTAACTTCTCAACAATAGGGAAGTGCGATGTACGGTTTGGAATACTAAAGATATATAACATTGTCGTACAAAACGACGTATTTTATCGCACAGGGTTATAGATGCGTAAACTTAAACCAAAAATTTGGTACAAACATAATCATGTTTGATCACGAGATCTTTCTCTCGTATCTATCACTACATCATACCGCATGACAGTTCAGATAAGTAAGCTATACACTGATATTGCGGAGTACTTAGACGAAAATAAAACATAATTATAAAGTACAAGTATTTTTGGCAGTATTGCTATTTAGTTAGCGAATGGGGATAATTTGAAGAGCAGAATAATGGGAACTATATCTTTGGCCGGGGGATGCGCGCAGTTATACTGCGTTAAACATTCTTTCCAATAATTTCTTTGCTGAGGACAGTAGCTTGTGTTGACAACCCTCCCTCCCTCCCTGTTTTTTTGTTTTGAAACATACGCGTTCGATTGGTGTCTCCCCCTGTTGGCTTACATCTGTATAGGCGGTTATTGTGCCTAAAAAAATTGTCACCCACATGTTTGTATTGGTTACTACTACATTTATTGTATCGGCTTCCTGTAAATAATTATGATTTTCTGAACAGGTAGCTATAAACGCATTCCAGTTGTTGTCTTTCACTCTAACCCTGTGGGATAAATATATATAGCTATATATATAAAGGTAAGAGGGCACAACCTTCCGGAAGTTACCTTTCCGAATGTAAAATTGCATTTGTACATCGGGGGCAACTGGACTTCGCCCTTGTATGCCCTCTGTGACTTGCTCAATTGGTTCATTTGAAAATGCTAAGTTGGATACCGGCTTCCAGAACGTAGTCTAAATTTAGCTACGTCCCTGCTATCGATACCTGCTGGAACATGCCAATCAAACGGAAATAGAATTTCCCAGACTCTGCCAGACTTTTAGTCTGGTTCTGGGGCGTGTGTTGCATATGGATATTTCTAAGGCTGGTGACATTTTGTCTGCTTCTTAATCATATTGCTTACTGTAATTTAACACGACATTGAACAATTGCACTCATTCGTTGTTATAGCGCCGTTCGACCTTAAATATAAACTTATTGAGGGAAACTGAGGTAATCTCAGTTTACATACTTCGAGAAATTATATAGCGGTCCATTGTTACCGACAGTTTTAGAATATTTAGAAGTGGTATTCGTATCAACCAGTTAGCACATTTTGACCAAATCAGTTAGGCGTGGATAATATTTCTTACGCTGAGCTGCATGTTGACATCATGTTGCTTGTGTATTTGCAATTTGTTCGATTCTCTGTCTGTGATTAGTCAAAATACATGTTGTTCGTTATAATTGGACTCAGATGCTTTCTATACCTTCAGATTGCCCCGCAGATAAAGGATATACTCTGTACTGGGACGCATCATACAACTCTCAAGCCTGCCTCAAATACTTCACCACTGGTATGAATCACGCAGCGGCCATGTCAACATGCGAAGACAATGGCGGACATCTTCTGCTGATTGAAACAGCGACGAAAAAGAACTACATGGAATATCTGAAAAACCTTCTTGGATGGCCAAGTAAGAACTACCGATGAGGAGATGGGATTGGATATATAGGATAATATTATTTACAATATGCACGCATGAGAAGTACAATTACATATAAATATAATAGAATATACATGCTTATTGTTAGGGGGATAAAGTCATGAGTGATTGTCTTCCTATCACCCGAGAGTTCAGTATTCATACATTATTCATACTACTAGATTATGTACACGTAGAGTACTTGGATAACATTTTTCGAGAGTTACAAACCACCATGGGGGCAGTATAACCGTCCAATTTTAATGAATGTGTTGTGTTGTGAGCTACAATTTATTGAAGCTACATGTATTAGTAATATTCATTTCCAATAAATCTGCGAGGGTGGGAGCAAGGTATGATCGTTGTCCCATTTGATGGCTATTTCGCTTGACGAAAATATATTTGAATTAATTGTTATCGTTGTCCAACTGGAATATAGACACATTAATCTAACCATTGGTCGGGGTTGGTGATACCATCCGTGTTGGGCGTCGGTAGCTCAGTCGGTTAGGGGTACAACCCCAAGCCGTCTCACCCTCCAGCGCTGACGATGAAGGTCACGGCCAGATGTTTCCATCATGAATGGCCGTTGGTTTGCCGCACATGGTCGACGAGTTTATTATCCATTGAAATCAATGTTAGATTAGGCATAAGTGTGCGGATTTCCCCCACCACTAAAACTGGCAATGACGTGATATGGCCTTAGTTGCTGGAAGCGACATTCCACCACAATCAATCAATAAAAAAACACCGGGTCGATTATACATGTCATACGAGAATGACCTACATGTATATATCGAGTATCGGGACACTGAATATATATTAACTTACGATGTAACTCTTTCAGATTGCATATGGCTCGATGGTAACGACACGGCTGTTGAAGGGGATTTCATTTCTTGGAGGGGAGACGTTATCGATAAACTATATGTGATTAAAAACAACGGAGATGCGGCTGACTGCTTATCGACTGGGGTCCAATCAGACTGGAACCCTAACGATTTTCCCTGTAGTATCAGTCTGTGGTTTCATTGTGAAATTATCTGAGACTACAAATACACTGGATTCTCCCATTCAATCATGAAACTATACACAGGGATTCTCTTTTATCCGCCTGGGATGTTCAAGAAATGTAAGCAGACGACAGACAGAAAATATAATACAAGTGCAGAATGATTTTGATTAATTTGAGGGAAATGCTCAGATAATACGTTCAACAAACTATGGTCGTTTATTTAACTTATTATCTGAACATTTTCCAATTAAGGAACTACTCGTCAATCAATATTTTGTAAAACCAAGGGTTAAAGATGCCCCATCCAATTTGACACTACGATCGAGCACACGAGCTCATTGACATTTATATACTAAATGGATTCTCCCATTCAGTTATCGAGGTATCATTGGAACCGTACATTATTCATCTGGAGGGATGTTCAAGTAATAAATCCAGACGATAGACAGATCAACAGATACGAAGAGCCGAATGATTCATATGCATTGGTGGGAAATGTTCAGATAATAAGTTCAACAAAGACCAATGGTCGTTTGATGAACTTATTATCTGGACATTTCGTAAGTCATTGGGTATTTAGGATAGAAAGGGTAAAGAGAAGCTTTTCAAGACAAGATATTGCCACCAAAAGAAGTTTTCACGCAGTTTGAATTATGGTCAAGCCAAAACAATAAATGTCATATTATCGTCTATGATAAAAAAGCGCCAGTGCTTCCGCCCACCATAAACCGGTGGACATTACAGAGCATTCTCAATTATGATCTGTTCTAGTTATTTTAATCCTGCCATGACCATCTTCCTGAAATTTAGCGAAAGCCATGTGCAATGCATTCTCTTATATAACGAGTTCTCCTATAGGGAGTCTTATATGCGATGCTCCCTGTGTGAGACTAGCATATATAAGAGAATACACTGACACATGATCTTTAATGCTGCACCAGCGATATATTACCATCAAGGCCATATGTGTGTACAATCAGAAATATATGGGTGTATGACAGGATAGAGCAAGACCACATATATGAACATTTTATCGGCTATAAAAATCGGCGATTGTGAACCACATTGAGGGTAGTACTCTATAGTAAACCCGTCCAAACCGGACCCTCTATAAACTGAATCCCTCTTCACCCAAGTGCATTCTCACTAAAATACCTCAATAAACCGGAACCTCTCTATTCCGAAAATCGGATGGATTTTTAGTCTATAAGTAAACTAAAACATTAAGTTTTACCTCCGAAATCCGAACGCGGAAAGCCATACCAATCGAACGCATGTGTGGTAGATTTGACATACTTGAAATCTGAGCTCTTGTTTGCTTTGGTGTAGGTTGGGGGTCTTTATAAGTTTAAATTTCTGATCTACATTCACCTTTGAATGGATGTTTTCGTGACGGTTTATTGATTGTGATAGGTTGATTACAACTGTATTGGTGACAAAACGATACCACCTTTGAGCGAATTAGTGTTTAGTTTGGACAGCGGTTGTCCAACTCGGCACAATGATTGATCTAAAACAAAGTGTCAGTGTTTAATTCTCCGTGTCGATGTCACCATTGTTCACTCTATGTTTGAGATAAGTATACAGTTATCTAAGAAGACACTTGATGTTATAATCCGATCGAAAGTGTTCGCCGAACAAACGACCGCTATTTAAATCGGTACGCATATACAAGAGTGTAGAGGGGTGAAGGGGTAGACCTCTCGGTCTATTCGACCATCCCGGGTTAGCCCCCCAAATCACAGTCTAAAAACAAAGAAGAAGAGTATGAAACTACTATACATGTGCTACACTATATCAGCGACATTTTGAAAAAACCGTGAATCACCGTAAAATGTATCGTTTCCTGTCTTATCTATATATGTATTTTTTTTCATTTTTATTATACCATGTTTTATCTCTTGTAGTTTATATTTTATTTGGTACTTTATTGAATAAAGTTTAATGAGTCAATAATGAGTTGGTTGACAGTAATGTGTTTCGATAACTCTTAGTAACGACGGCAATACATTCCGATCGTAGTGCGATTTTCTATAAACCAAACACCTCTCTAAATCGTACAGAAGGGCCGATCCAAAGGGTGCTCGGGTTGGAGAGGTTTTACTGCAATAGTATATTGGCTGCCACTAACGACATCCCTTGCAGATTCTCGTTCATTATTTTCAAGTTATTCCGTGATGTTGCCACAACCTACACTTATAACGTGTCTACACCGGAGGAACGGAGTTGGTGCGTGCGATATGCACACATTGAACAGCTACATTATATCATCAAAATCAGGTCATGAAGTTTCCCGACAGCCATATTTCGAGGAGAATGCACCAGTCAAACATTACTCAATAATCCCCTCGTCAATGATATGAGCTTGATATAGATTCCGTGTGAAAATGGTACCTTGACGGACAAGTTGGATTAAATTCTCCAGAAAGTCTTTATTCCCACAAAATAATCCTATAGAAATTCCTAGTTTATGAAAGACACATCAGAATATCCCATGATAACACCAACGCGATCGGAAAAGAACTTCGATGCAAATGTTGTTGATATACTTATGTTCGACATGCAAGTACATTTTGTGACCCATGTAAGGCTGGTCGCATTATTTGCACTATAAACAGAATATTCACATATTAGCATTCTAAATCGTCATTGACAATCTAACAGCCAAGATTAGATAATGAAGATCTAATCAAACAGTCACTGCCCGAACATCAACATTGACATGGCAAGATATAAAACCGCTAATCCCATTGTAGTGGAGTCCCTTTGGGGTTTAATCGTGACTTTGGTGACTAAAGCATAAAACTTTAATGATATGTTGCTTATTCATAGGGTAAACATTTTGGATGGGGTGCCGGTGGGGGTCCTGTGTCGGGATAAATTCAGGTTTCCATGGCAACGGCATCAAATATTTGGAGAAAAATAAAAAAAAGGCCACTGTTGAGAACTAACGAGCTTTGTGTTTGAAGAAATGATGTTAACTCATAGCGCCAGTAATAGTCCATCAGACGGACTGAGCAACTATGACATGTAGGGTCAAGATCAATTACTAAGGTCAAGGTCATTGAACAAAATGTGATATTTTTGTCTATTTTTATAATTGTCTCATATTCCGCTACCCCTAGTGCCTTAGTCATATCAGCAATCCCCAACATAATGCACAAAGGGTAGGGCGCAATCACCGTGTTTAATTTGATATATATGACGCATTTGGTCTACTTCAGAAACTGTCCACATGTGACAGCATTTCGTTGATAATCACATTTTAAGCACTAGTTTTTATAGTATTTGTGGCAGTACATAAGTAACGATGCATTACCCTTAATAGACTAATATATGGAATTCATAAATATTCAAAAGCTCTATATATGGAATCTACTCCAGAACTTTGACATGTAGCACTGAATGCACGGAATGGGGCTGGATGGATCAAATATGGTAGAGACTCAGCGATCTAGCTTATTGTGGGGATTGCATTTGGGACTAACGCACTATATTTGGCGGAATATGAGACAATTAATATAAAATAGACCAATATATTGAATTTTTGTCCCAATGGCCTTCACGTTAGCAATTGACCTTGATCATATGTGTCCTAGTGGCCCAGTTCGTTTGATGGGCCACTTATGTCACTATGAGTTCACTCCATTTATTCAAACACACGGCTCATCGGGTTGCCAACAGTGGGCTTTTTCAACATTTCTCCAAATATTTGATGCCGTTGCCATGGAAACCATATTAAATAATTTATATCCAGAAACATAACCCCTCATTCGGGCACCCCTATCCAAAAAGTTACCACTAAAACAAAGCTACATGTATGTGGAGGATCGAGCTTTAGTTACTAAAGTCACAAAATCGTGTTTATTATGGTCTGATTGTATCTTGACTTACGTTATTGCCACAAATGTTACAAAAACTAGTGCTTAATATGTGATTATGTATAAATTTAATGTTGTGACGTTTAGACATTGATCATCTTATATCAAGTGTGCCATATATCAAATGGAACGTGGTGATGGGGCCCTAATGTTTATGCATTATGATGGGATTTTTTTTTATGACTAAGGCACTAGGGTAGCGAAATATGAGGCAATTAATAAAAAATGGACAAAAATATGACATTTGTCCAATGACCTTGACCATAGCAATTGACCTTGACCATATATGTCCTAGTAGCCCAGTCCGTTCGATGCACTATTGATGGCACAACGAGTTAAGAACATTTATTTTAATACAGGGCTTATTTATTCCCAACAGTGGGCTTTTTCAACTTTTCTCCAAATATTTGATGCCGTTGCCATGGAAACCTGATTTTATCCCGACACAGGTCCTCCCACCCGGGCACCCCCCTCCAAAAGGTTTTCCTTATAACTAAGCAACATATATTTGAATTTCATGCTTTAGTCACTAAAGTCACAATATGGCGAGTTTTTGTGCCTAAGGTAGCAGTACACGATTTCACGGGTTGTAGGGGGTCTGAAAAATAGAAATATGAGTATCTGGGGGGGCATAGCGGCCAGTGTAGCCTGTGTTAACTGTGTCATTACTGGTTTGAAGTTTTATTTATTTTACAAAACTGGGAAAGTTCTCAAAAAAGTGAAAAATTTGGATACGCAACAGGGTTTTCGTATTCAGTGAAGGCCAACTCTGTGTTATTGATTACAGGAAAATAGCCCGATTTCTCTCCCCTGAATTCTGTCATCTGGGCTCGAAAGACTTTTTTTTCAAATTGATACGATAACTTTTTTTCTATTTCAAATATTTCTCAGCACTAGCATAGCTCTATCAGGTGGAAGAATCTTATTTACTGACATTCGCTCTATCATGGTCTGTTTTTGGGTTGAAAATGGCCAATTTGAGTAAAAAAATGGGTAAAATTGAGCGGTTCGTGTGTGCAAACCAAGGGGCATAACTCAATGACAAATTGTACGAAGAACCAAAAGTACATTTAAATGATTACACCTAGAATTTCTGTCGAAATTAAAACATGCTTGATGGGATATATGCCAACGATAATGGCTTAGCATTGATTTGAAGTACAGTACCCCCTCCCTGGTTGGCAAAATTGCTGGAAATCGTGTATTGCTATCTAAGGGATCCCACTATTGCTAATCTAACAACTCCAGAAGATCATGGTCACCGTTCCAAACAACAACGTCACGCAGCAGATTACGGCCAACCACAGGAACACACACAATGGCCAAAAACGGACAAAAGTACGTCTGTTTTTGTGTAGAGATATATTTGGTGACTACACGCGTGCATATAATACATGGCTACCAACGCAACACCCCGCCGTGAGCCATTCTTATCGGTCTTTGCTTCTTCTTCAATGTTTTATTGCCCATTAATCACATATATACAATTATAATGCGACAATAGAGCCATATATATATGAAAAACATAATACATTCAATGTCAAAAGGTGCAGACAAGAGGGACACCCATACATACGCACATATACATATACACACATATATACATACATATACACACATACACATATGCATACATACACATGCACATACATACACATACATATATATACCCGCGTACATACACATATACGTACATACATACATATATATGGGTAACATGATAATAATTCATCTCCAACTTGGTCAATTCAGCGCTGTGTGTGTGTGAGGGCGACTGACCGGGGCTCGGTTTGGGGAAACCCACGAGACACCGGTCCGTCTCCCACACCCACCAGCGCCGAATTAACAAGAATCGTACATGTGCTCAACTCAGCGGTGATCCAATTTTCTGGTAAGTTGTCTGATAAAACAACATAATTTATTTAATGGTACTATATCTTTCGGATTCATTATTTTTTCAAAGCCAAACAAATTATTGAGTTCATTTAATGATGATGGGAGGAAACGTCTTCTGAGCGAGCTAATTTCCGGACACTCAAATATATAAATAGTGGTACTCGTCTCCAATCGGTTTACTGTCGCATAATGTGCATAACACTTTTATCTATGTCTATATTGTACCACGATCCGGTTTCTATTGGGAGCCAATGGTTGGAACATCGAAATTTTGACAATTTTTGCGCTGTACTTTGGTTTAATACTGAGAGGTATTTTTCTCTGCCAAATCTTGTCTTAAAAAGCCTATACGTTCTAGGGTAGGGTTCTCTATTCCGAAGGTTCATTGCTCCGAAGGTTCGCTATTCCGAAGGTTCATTATTCCGAAGGTTCCCTATTCCGAAGGTTCATTATTCCGAAGGTTCGCTATTCCGAAGGTTTTCTATTCTGGTCGTATTTAACCAGAAATGAATCCAAAAACCACACGAGGAATGAAAAATACTATAACGCTAGTATTCATATATAGCACATCTGTACACTCACTTCTAATTCCCAAATTGTTCCAGATGTCGGTTATTAATAGCAAGAAGACAGTATCAGTTTATCGTTTATTATGGAAAGTTAAAAACACGATGACTGAAATAAACTACATGTAAGAGATATAGTTTTTCCGAACTGGCAATCTGTATTTGAAAAAAAAACATCAATATTCAAGGCCCCCTTAATTTCCCAACCCCCCAGATCGCATATATAAAATATATGCCACTATATATAAAATTTGAAATATGAAGCTCTCTAACACTGTATTGACTATTGTCAGCGTATCCGGTGTAATAAACTGTGAACATGTTTTTGCTGAGTTAACGACGTGTTTTTTTTATGGTTAAGGTTCATCTGGTTTTGTTGCGCAAAGTAAAGTGTATTATTTTCAATGGAGGGGGATAACTCTATATTTTAAAGATAGTTTTATTCCCCTTCAATTGAAAATATATTAGGTTGAATTATGATGCATTCTGGGAGCCATGGCATATAACGGGGTAATCTTTTTTTTATGATTTAAGATGTTTTCTATTTCTCTATGGGCATCTTCTGATACAGACGTTTGAAATGGTGATGAACTATATTAGTGTTTTAATCATATTTTATGGCACAGCTTGTTATTAAAACCTGATATCAAGGCACTATAAAAAATAGCCGGTGACTCGAAAATTAAGTGGGCTTTACAATTCAATACAAATTCACAACTGCAGTTACATGTAGGTTCAACTCATACCCGTCTATTCCACGAAATTCTGCTTCGCAGTATTCATTAATAGTTATAGCCCCACCGTTTTAATCCCGCCTTTAGTTGGCGTATTGTTGCATCTCTAAGATTATTGGGATATAACGTCATACGCAATTACATTAAATCGTATGGAAAGAGCAATTGTGTGGGCTGCCTGGCGTGAATCGGTATTGGAAAAGAACGTCATACATAATGACATTAAATCTCAAGGAAACCCGCGAAAAAAATAAAAAAATAACATTTATTGTTTCAATGTTTTAAGTTATTTCCTTCACAAAAAGGAGGCTTCGTGACAAAGAACCCTCTCAATAATTGAATATAGAATTAACCTTTAAAATAAAAAAATCTTCGGAATAGCGAACCTTCGGAATAGCGAACCTTCGGAATAGCGAACCTTCGGAATAGTGAACCTTCGGAATAGTGAACCTTCGGAATAGCGAACCTTCGGAATAGAGACATGTTCCCGTTCTACATTTATTCATGTTTTTAATATCATTTTTCCATTTTATCTTAAATTGGTTCTCAAATGTGGTCTTGATGTGTTCTTTAAACCAGCGGGGATTGCTACTTTCTGACAATTGATTGATCCATATATCTGACATACCTAATTCCGATAAAAGATGTTCAATATGGCTAATCCATGGGTCATAAGGTTGTTGTCCTATTGACTTATGCAGGGAGTATTCGTACAGTATCTTGTTAATCTTCATATTATTATTATTAAAAACAAGATTAGCCCAATAGTTTAAAATTCTACATTTAATATCAATCACAAGTGGGTATACACCTGTTTCACCATATACCATAACACTTGGTGTGCTTGGTTTCAGCCTAGGACATATTTAAAAAAAATTCGACAACGTTACCCAGCTAGGTTCCTGAAATTGTGATAAAGTTGATCAGCATGGACAGAACTGTGATAAAGTTAACCGGGTTAACCAAATTTCATGTATTTTCATGTATAGCAAACAAACATTCATCTGTGTTGTGTTAAAAATGACCAACTGCAGTAATAATATTCATACATTTCGCACAATGAGGCCGATCATTTGTTAAACGGTAACACTACCACTCACACATAAATTTACATTTTCCCCACCCGGCATGGTTAACTTCAACACAATGAATATATACATGCTGATGTTGAAACACTCGCGACGATGATGGCGCGTAGGATGATGATGGTGGTAGTGGTGATGATGATGATGATGATGGCGACGACGTCGGCGACGACGATGATGATGATGGCAATGAGGATGATGATTACGACGAAGGCGACGACGACAAATATGATGATGATGATGGTGATGATGATGATGATGGTGATGATGATGACGATGATGAAGATGATGATGATGATGATGATGAGGATGTTGTTGATGAAGATGATGATGATGGTGATGATGATGATGATGATGATGATGATGATGACGTAGAACACGACGAATGGCACTTTCGGACCTCGAACGCCAAACGCAACGGCCATACTAACATTGTGTACATAGCTCTGTATATACGTTTTTCACTCTGTATCTCATTTTTATGATTGAGTGAAATAAAGCAATTCAATTCAACACAAAACGCTTTGGTACACGCAACCCAACATTAATATCTCGAGCATCGACCAAAATAACTAACATCGCTCTCGTCTTATAATTATATTAATTGCGATGCGTGTCCATTAAGAACAATTGAAATAGTAAATGGCCATCAATTTTATCACATCCATGTCTTTAATATTTTATGCTTTATCTTATAGTCCGCTGGAATATTCAATTTTCCAATAGAGTATCCAGTCACGTGGGATAAACGCGGGTTCATTGTACTACATGTAGTAGTTGTAACTATGCAACTCAAGGGGACCATCGCAGAGTGTTTAAGGTTGAAACATAATTGTTTATTACACTTTGGCCAAAAAGTCCCTGTGTTTCGGAATCACAAGAGACTACTGTGCGAAACTACTGCATTTAATGAAACAAAAACATTTTAAATATGGCATTGCTATTAGACTAGATACTACATACGCGTATATGATAATCCATAGGTTTAATATATTCCTACTATTTCTTGAATAAGAAGGAACTTATAATTACGAACAAGGCAGAAGACGTTTCCATGTTCATGTGAATTCGGTCAATGATAACGTTATCCGCCGAATTTGAAATCGAATTCGTTGGCCGGTATTTTATGGATGAAATTATGAAATGAACATGATGAAATTTAAAAAGAAATAGACAATTAGGCTTCAAGTTTGCCACCAACCTAAGTGCTCCCCCAGCATTACCGTCAATAATGGCTAATTTCGGTAAAAATCTCCCCGTTTACAATCGACAGCACACAGTTGTCTCCGTATTTAAAATTAATTTACATATATCGTTTATATTCTGCAATAATATGTACCCAAATGGGCGTTTTTTAATGCTTTATTGTGTGTTTATACTTAGAATCTGATTCTGGATTACGACGAAATAACGATTACGGTCTGTTTATAGAGTCTGGTCTTTTCGTTTACCGAACCACATTGTTTGGAGTGTAATCCGTAATCTGAATCTGGATTCTCCCACGAAATAACGACTCAGGCTGCACAGTGAACAATATAGTTAGAGGAGATGTAACTCAATTATCCAACCAAACCGGCTCTAAATGGGCGTTTGCGGTCGTTCATTGGCTATCAGACTACATGAGATGAACATGCAATCAAACTAGCCAGTAACTGTTACCAGGCGGATCATAAGCGGGCCTGTAGACTGATTGTTGTCACGACATCAATGATCGCGACCAACCTCACGCACGCTGGTGTGAGATGAATCAAATGTGACATGATAATACCATAAAGCTGCAAGCCGCCACTCTCACCTTATGGACACGTCAATAATCGATATTATGTACAGCTCCACCCATGTAAACCGCGGTCCAGAAAAGACGAATTTCGTCATTTCAGTCTTCCTAAATGGGCTGGCCGTCGAATTACATGGTTTAGTTGCGGTTTAAGGTTATAACACGCAAAACATCCGAGTTGAAAAAAAAACTAATTCCCAACTTCACAGGTGTGAGCGCTTCTCGCTCATAAATTCAAATAAAAATATGCTCGTTGTCGTAATTATCTATTTAACTGTCGATAAAAGCGGCGACCCGCATTAGGTAAGTACGATTACTTATCTCGACGATACATAGACACTACTGTTAAACCATTGATCTGGCTGGACCAAGTTTAAACCAAATATGGCGAACGCATCAATTGCAGACATGTGGTCTCGGGTTTAAACCTATAGCGGTTTACATAAACCAGGTTTAAACCGGAGATGACGAATCAGGCCAATGTGTCTACTGAAATCGCTATAGTAATGCCACCATTGTGGTCTGAAAGCTTTCTAGCCTTTCAAACAAAATGAAGGTAAGCAACTTTTATAACACACAATTGCTCAAATTATGATTATTTTCCAGATTACTGTGACATTATTGTTGACATAACAATGGTTTCAACACGCGAATTGTCATTATATGATAACTTTCAATAATTAAAATGAGAACAGAGTTTATCTATTTCTATTGCATATTTACCCGCTGCGAATGCATGCTAGTGAAATAAAGATTGACAACTTAACAGCCCACGGCGGCGTGTCGTTAAAACCGAGTAAGACTATAAATTAAAGATACGGGCGGTGTTGGCGGTGGGTATGCTGTTAAAATATTCAGCTCCGTCAAAAACCGTCACAAACAGAACGAATAGTAAAATATAGACAGACCTTGGTCTTATACCAATATGAAATATGGCATAAACAGCATGTTATTGTCAAATGTTTCTCCTTTGTTATGTAAACAAAAGCAAAAAACGCTACAGAACCTGGCTTTTGTTTAGATCCGGATATGGTAAAACTATAAAGAGCATTTATATCATTTTGTGTGATTAACCAATATAATTGCGCTGTGTTATGTAAACAGAAGCAAAACTTCTGTAACACGAGCAGGTTCTTGTTTACATACACTACCGTACGTCTTGACGACAATATACTATTTACGCGCTGATTATGTTTGGCATATGAACAAAACTATACGTATTTTAATATTCCCTCCGTTGCTGGCGATTTGAACAAATATGAATATTTCTGCAACGAACGCCGCCTGTGCATTTAAAGATATTTAAATTTAGAGCGAGCGCGCCACTTTAACAAACGCATCACTATGGATGTAACGAATTATAACAATGGCGATGATTGTGTTAAAGTGGCGCGCTCATTTTAATTTAGATGTGTTTAATAGAAAGATAGTTTATTGGATAATATAATACATTCATGTATATATGTACAGGTGGACAAAATACATAACTATATGTATAAGAAATCTATATTATCCAGGCGAAGCCATGGCCACGTTGGTCGTCGTCGTGGCAACGTCCAGGCATATTAGCTCCACCGCACTTTTTACTCGTTTTTAACAACAGCATGACATCGGTTCGGATTTTATAATATGTGTAACTGGGCCTAATCAAGGATCAGGGGATTTGAATTGCTCCTGCACACACTAAAGTCCCATGGTGGTTAAAGCTTGAACCCATGATCGATTATGTTAGTCCCGGTCCGGTTTCAATAAGCGATAATGCAAATGCACACTCTATAACTCTTGGTTTAGAATCAATACACAGTTGCACTATACGGTAAAGTTTACTCTATTAATTAAGTTTGATATACAGTAGAATCAATCCACCGCAAACTTATTGAATTATATCGCATTTCTTATTTATTTACGCACAACGCTTTGAATACCTATTACACTACTCTATTATGTGCGGGCTATTGTACTTTTTACCGTTTTTCTGGGTTGTTGGTTTTTCGTTTTGTTTTGTTTTTTGTTTGTCGTTGGGTTTAAATCATTCTCTTTCGTTTTTTGTTCTTATATATATAACTAAACACATTTAGTCATTACTCTAGTAGCTCATGGTGATTTTGTATGCACTTGTATGTCCAGAGCAAAACTCTTCACGAATCCACTAATTGAAGGTACACGAACAATATTTGGTTGGTGACACATTTCCCATTGAGGGCGAAATGGGTCAAATGGCCACGCCCCTTTTTGCGCGAAGTACTACAACCCGCCGTGACTATACCGTTGGACATATGGGGTCGTGTGACCACTCAAAATATGCGGAATGGCGGCTTTATGGGGAGTCAGTAATACATTTCCATATCCAAAAGTCAATGGTTTTTAAGATAATTGCCAAAAACCAAAAACAATCCATTTTTAAGGGCCTGAACCCCAAAATTTTGGGGTTCAGCACTTTTATCTCAAAGCTGAGCCCCCAATTAGAATTTTATTGATCTATATCCATCGGTGCCACATATAGGTATAATTTCTGTACCATTATCGGATGGAATTGACCTTCTAGGAGCTCTTGACCCTGAAAATCCACATTATGGGTGGTCAGTAAAACATTTTCATATCCAAAAGTCAATGTTTTTTAAGATAATTGCCAAAAACCGATTTCAGCATGTTACGCACCGCAAGTATACAATACCACCAAGGCCACTGTATATGAATGACACTTTTTAAAGAACTATCCGCATTCTCTAATCGACTTAAGAGCACGATTGACCACACACAATGGGATTAGCTGGAAATTGCTGCTGATGATGTGTTGACCCCGACACACAACACGAGCTCTTCCCGACTGAACATGCCTTGGAAACTGGTGTGCTTTACCAAAAATCAGGTAACAATTGTGTTCTAATCAACAGAAATGTACAGATTGAACAAAACAGGTTTTCAAAATTTGTTATCAACATTTAACAGCTGATTTGATTTAAGTGACCAAGCTATGAAACCTGCTAAACACTTTTACTAAATGGAATGACCAGCTGTTTGCTTCATGCAACAGCCATATGTTGCGATCTTAAAATTGGTATTGCATCTGCGTATAGTAAAAACATGTTGTAATCAGATGAGAGATGACCATATATACCAGTATATATTTCAGAAGTAATCAATTCTTCCAAAAGGACACCCCATCTCACAAAAAGTTTCAGGAAATGATCGAATCATCACTATTCAATCAATAGTAGAATGAGCCTTTGTCGGTCCCACATTAGTTGCAGCACTTGCGGGTTGGAGAAGATGAGGGTCTATAATTTCACTAACATAATTCTTCATAATACCTAATAGCCCTCATAACTTACCATTTTAAAGATCTTTTCATTTTCAATACCACCCAGGTTAAGTGCTCCTGCTAATTTTATATTATGCTGATGGGTACTGCTGGATTGCTATGATGTTTGTAGGTCAAAGCGATTCTGTTAAGAAATAGTACCATCATTTTACCTAAAGTTGGTTATTTTTACATTGTTTGGCTAATCCGAGCAATTTGTGCAAAAGTCAGTGTCTGTATGAAACATTCAAGAACATATAACTTCAAAATATTTAATGTGTACGCTGATGTTTGGTAAACAACAGGAATAGTCATCTCAATTATGGCCAGTTTGTAAAAACCAGCACCCATTATTAAAATATTTCACAATATACATGTTTTTAATGTTTTCTACACATAGTGGCTTATCCTCGATTTGTTCAGATCGCTTTGCTCTACCTGACTATCATACCAAATTTATTAGCATCACCACTAAACTTGGGATGAATACTGCCAAATGAATATATTGTGATATATAGGGCAGTGGAAAAATAATGGTTGAGTCTTTTCTAAATATAATTCTAGTAAAACATACACAATACCGTCTTGGTCTGATAAGACTCAGAGTCATGTTTATTCAGGAGTATAGACATGAAGTCCACCAGTCTCATGAAAATTAAATGGGCTCTTGCACTAGTAACATCTGGTCTCCTGGGACCCATTAATATTGACAAATGCAACACAAATGAAAAATACATAGTAACTTTCCTCAAACATAGATTAAAACCTGATAATCATTGTGTTAGAATCAGTGTACATATGTATATGTAGGCATGGCCATAGCATGTTGTTGAAATAATGCAGAGTGCAGACCATAAATTTCACTAGAATATGCATGTAGTTACTGCATGTACATCACACACATAAGGCGACTGACACACATACACGTACCTGCAGGGTTCACAATATTTGACATGTAAAGTATATATATATATCTCCTGTTCCTATAACATCAAACCAAACGGTTTACAGTACTTTTACTGACATTTTTGGAGTGGCACATATACATACATAAAACATAAAGTCAATTTAAAGGGTCGAAATGAAAAATAAATTTGTGCAACTATAATGGAGATCTATATTGCATTACAACATCCAGAAATCTACAAAATCTACAGCATCCACAAAATCTACAAAAACATCTGACTATCATAGTCATTGGTAATGTGATCATTTTTCCTTGATAAGTTGAAACATGAGGGAGGATTGCATAGCATGGCTACCTGCAGAATGTAGATTTGTATGTATTTATATCTGCATATCAACTGATGCTTGTATTTTTCTTCTAACTCACTCTGAGCTCACAATGCAACAGTATTGCATTTGGAATTTCAAGCCCATAAAGCTAGACACTTTAGAATCAAGCTTGCCAAATAAATTTCCATGAACCTCACATGTACTCGCTCAGTTGAACACAAGGAACGATTGTCAAGTTGGAAAATATTATGTATGTATGGAAGCCCTATATTTTTAATGTGTGGATTTATTATAATTGGACTAAAATAATCGGAAGGATTATTTTAGTCCTTATTACTGGATATCACACCAATAATCAATAGACGTGTATTTGTTAGTTTTGAACAGGACAATATATTTTAATATTACTGCAACTGCATCTTTCTTATGACTTATTTTCTTACAAACTCCCAAATTTGAACCAGAAACAATTTAGGGCAAATATACATCTACGTATACATATATCAGGATATAAATATAGGCAATCATGCCAGGCTAGCCATTATTTGTTCTAAAATAATGTACGTGTTAGGGAAATTGTAGAACCTTTATACAAAATGGTGATGCAGCCAATCAAAATTGATGTGGGACTGATAAAGACACAACCTGCTCGACTACCGAATCATACTGATTGATCAAATTGTAGTAACTCAACATTTACTAAACCTACTTGTGGGCTGAGTATAATTCAATTCAACATTAGAATACCATAAAAACACCCTGTTCTCCCATAAGTTTAAAGAAAATAACACATTGAACTCATTTACAAGTATATTGCTAATGTGCTATATATCATTCCATTTATAACCATTTTGGCAGCCATCTCACATCAAAGGCCATGAAATCTAGATAACAAAAGATGAACTACATTCAAATTATATCACCAGGTAACCTTTTTGTAGGAGTTTTAGGTTACTTATCAAATACCGTATAATTGATGATTTCCTCAACATCTTTGTTATTGGGGAAAATGTCTGTTTTTCATTCTACGACCAATATATTCCATCCAAAAACCTTATTTTCAGGGTCAAGAGCTCCTTGGAGGTCAATCTCATCCGATAATGGTACAGAAATTATACCTATATGTGGCACCGATGGATATAGATCAATAAAATTCGAATTGGGGGGCTCAGCTTTGAGATAAAAGTGTGAACCCCAAAATTGGGCCCTTAAAAATGGATTTTTTTTGGTTTTTGGCAATTATCTTAAAAACCATTGACTTTTGGATATGAAAATGTATTACTGACCCCCCATAATGTGGCCATGCCGCACATTTTGAGTGGTCACACGACCCCTATGTCCAATGGTTCTGGAGATATAGTCACGACGGTTGGTAGTACTTCGCGCAAAAAGGGGCGTGGCCATTTATCCCATTTCGCCCTCAATGGGAAATGTGTCACCAACCAAATATTGTTCGTGTACCTTCAATTAGTGGATTCATGAAGAGTTTTGCTCTGGATATACAAGTGCATACAAAACCACCATGAGCTACTAGAGTACATGAACCATGTAAATACCAGACAAGCTGTATAATTACTTTCCTACAATGGAGGTCAATAAAACATCTTCTCATTACATGAGTTTGTCGTGTCGCCGTATGTTCGAGTCGTACCTCTTGGCACGACACACGAGTGAAATATAACGCTAACATGTTCACACAATCGTGTTGTTCTATGTTTATTACACACTCCGTAGCTTTTAGTATACTAACTTTCGGTCAATATTGCTTTATTTAATTGAACAAATTAATTGATCTGTGCATAAAGTATATACCTCAAGACATAGAGCTCAACAGTTCGGTCGGGCGGACGGATTCGCGGACGTACATGTACGGGACCTCTCCATTTGCGTTTTTGCGCACTGCACGCAACCCATTCCTGATTTGACGACAAGCCCACTATCCAGTCTTTGTTCCAAATGTAGTGAGTTCTCGGGGGAAAACACATTTCTGAGTAGTCGTTTTTAATATTTATTTATAAAACGTATTTTTGTGAAAAAATAGATTTTGAATGAGAATATATATTAAAATAAACTGTAAATACACACAAACTTAACCAATGAACAATCGTGATGCAAACAATTTTTCTGAATACAATGAATGAATGAATGTGTCAATGATACTGTGGCTTCCCGCCTAACATACATACACGGTACAGTCGAACGGCATAGATGTAAATACCCGCACATATAAGTTGGTTTGATAACTTGAGGAACTTCATTCGAATTGAAGGACACAAATCCTTACATGCCGACAAATATTAGCCATATTTAGATGCTGTATTCGAATACGAACGATTTTAAGAATCTATGAGGCATATGATAGATGGTGAGTTTTCCCCAAAATCGGACATGTGAACCTTGTCACTGGTATAGTATATATTGGTATATCTGATATTTTCCTCATGCAGGGGCCCGTCCCAAGGACCAAGGCCTTGGCGATTGTGGGTTTGTAGGGGGTGTTTCTCCCCACAACTATAGAGACCCCCAAACTATGGTCAAACTTTTCAACAGTTGGAAACTTTATGCCTGGCACAACATTAGTTGGAAATTTAGCACGACATATATGTTAAAATTATTATCATTTATTGAAATTGAAACCAGTAATTAGTAGGCAATCTGTTGTTAAGACCATCTATTATTGGTCAACATTTTGTTCTGCAATGGCCACGAGTTAGAAATTGTCCAACATTATATATGGGGTGTCAAGTTGAACATGTCCAAGGGTTGGAAAGATTGACGCACCAGTTGCAAAGTGTCAATGCAAATGGATTGGTATGTTTTAATGGGGAGTACAATGATATACATTTCAAGGTGTACCCCCTCAACGGAGACCAGCTGACCACGTCCCTCCCTACCAAGGAGAGATCGTGCAGGAACATGTTCGCGGTTTATGATTTTCACTCCAGGTTAGACCATTTCATGACGGAAGCTGCGCTGGTGCAGCATTAGCATTATACATAGGGAGCCTCGCGTATACAAGATATTTCACTGGCTTACAAGGTCATGGTTAAACATTGTTAGTCCAATGTATTCTCTTATATACGCGAGGCTCCCTATATATCTTTTGTATTATAATCATGCTATATGACTATTGTATATAACTCTGTTTCTCAATATCCGTTACATGTAATTTCCATGTGTTTATTTGGATGAGAGAATAAAGCATATCTGCATTGGCACGGACAGCTTTCCAATCACAACTTCCGATCATGGAAGGTTTAATTGAGTGAAAATCCAACGCCACGTCACAGTGTTTTTGTGTCAGTTCTCTTGACTTGTTCAAATCTTTAAAAATCTAGCTGTGCTCTGTGATCTGGGATGCAGGCAATCCGCCATTCGCGAAAGAGCCTTGACCGCGGATTCGCACACACACATCAACATATACATAATTATGGTATATATGCAACACATTGACATATAAAGCGATGATGAACTGAGAATGGAGCATCAGACATGGAGGCCACTAAATGAGTGAACAGTAACAAGAAATACATTTACACACACCAAACAACCTGGGGAAAAAACAGAAACAGAAAGCAAGCAACAAACACAAAGTTACACACGAGCTGCAGCTCCTGGGCGTGGCGACAGGGTTTGGGGGGTTTCTCACTCCGTCTCTCTACTTTGGTATAACTTTTCAACAGTTGAAACTTTTATGCCCGACACATCATTTGGACATTTCAAACTATAATTATGCTCAAATCGTTCTGCCAGTTTTATTTTCCAGGAATATCTAAATGTGAAATGTGTTGTTTTTAGAATAATAATAGCATCTTACTTTCAGTCAAACGTTTTGGACTGAAATGGTCATGAGTTGGAAAATGTCCAACTTTTGGGAAGTGTCAGGTTGGATATTTCCAACAGTTTGAAAGCCTCTGGTACCATTAAAAAATACCAACTCAACGGTGGGCTTCGTATAAAATAATTCAGCATATTAACTTCAAACTCGAAATGTCAACTTCAAAGTCGACATGTTAACATAATATCGTTTTTTTATAACTTTAACTCTGAACTTAAAGTTTAACTTTGAACTTCAAATTAAATTTGCTACCGATATTATACAGTGGGCCATCGTTTATCCGATTCCAATGAAACAACAACAGCAGCAACATTAACAATGGCAGCAGCGACAACACGTTTGTAACGGTACCCCCACCGTCACATACACGGACACGTTATTGACATATTCAAAACATCTGGTATCACACATAGTCGAATACAAATATAATTATCGACTGGTATCTTCGATGCTGAATTATTTTATACGAGGCGCCTCAAACTCTCAACGTTGTTCAAAATTTTAAAGAGTTACTTTGGAAGTTCCGTACCCGAAATCACACCAATTTAAAGACATTTTAAATATATAAACTAGCCAATTATATACTGTTTTACATCTGCGGGTTTAACTCAATAATTTATATATATTAAATATATTTGGTGGATGGTCTGAATATTTTAACATTTAAACAATACAGTAAGATTTGCTCAACTCAATCTAGCCGGGGCAACATGGTACTTCTCACAAGCAAGTTTTAGGACATGGATTAATTCATGCACCCACCCAATCATATCCCTGTCTACCTACGCTCATTTGTTATTTGTAGAGCTATCATGTGGCATACATAGACCAGAAACCAATATTGAAGATAATAAAAGCTGCAGGGAATATAAATCTTGATATAATATCTGTGAAGGTGCCAAGGTCATTTCTGTATTGATTCACAAAGTAATTCGTTTTCTTTGGTTGTGCAGGATAATTGTTTTGCTCGTCCTTGAGTCCGTTCATTTCGATGTTACTTCCGAGCTCTTCCATTGTGATTGGTCCCTCCTGGAATAATATATATACGTCATAAATCTCACGACGAATATACGACTAACATGTTGCAATTAAAGACATATTTATATATAACATGAAACCCCTATTATATCATAAAAACGCCATTCCTTTTATCTCACTCGTGAAGAATAGGCGCGTGCATCGCGGGATACTTGGCATCGCGCCAACAATATTACCGCGCGGATTAATACTATTTCGAAAAGACGCGCATGACACCAAATATTGCAAGTGATTGCTTTCTTCATTAACGTGGAATGATTGTCCAACTTCGTTGCACAAAAAGACACACACAAAAAGAGGCAAATTGGGGAACTATATTTTTCGTCGCCAACCAGAGCGCGCAATACTGTCGTATACGGTTGTGTAACGTCTCAGCCAGCGCCGTAAATGTATGCATTTTGCATGCAGTTTCAGAATTAAAGGATTTTAATTTGTTAAAAATGCAAAAAGCTCTAGTTTTTCATGTGATATACAAGATCCTCAACTCGTTATGTTGGGATATAAGATTTTATGAAACTCGTTTGATAAATTTGATTCACAACTCGTTGTGAATCAAATTTATGAAACTCGTTTCATAACGACTTATATCCCAACATAACGAGTTGGAGATCCTCTATATATGACATGCAACACCTATTATATAATTAACACAGCCATTACTTATTTCCTTATCTATCACTAGTATATCACTTGGCATCGCACCAACAAAATGACCGCGCGTCTTTACATTGATTCAGGCGGATTAATACTCTTTCGAAAAGCCGCGCATGACACCAACACAGACAATGCAAATCTATTACGTTGTTCATTAAAGTTAAATTCTTGTCCAACTTCGTTGCACTAACGAAAATAGACACAAAAACAAATAGGAAAATTGGGAGAATATATTTCCCGTCGCCAGCCCCAGAGCGCGATATACTGTCATATACGGTTGTGAAGCGTCTCAGCCAACGCTGTAAATGTATGCATGTTGCGGCTTCTTTTAAGGATTTTGATTTATTAAAGAGTAATAAAGCTCTGTTTTTTTTCATGTGATATGCAAGATAATCAACTCGTTATGTTGGGATATAAGATTTTATGAACATCGTTCGATAAATTTGATTCACAACTCATCTACCACTCGTTGTGGATCAAATTTATCAAACTCTATTCATAAAATTTAATATCCCAACATAACGAGTTGGAGATCCTCTATATCAGATTTATGGAAGCATGCGCACGGGCTCAGTGTGAGTGTTCATTGGTTTAATGCGCTTGCTCCAGCGAGCGTGAACGCATTCTCATTTTTATATTTGTATAATTATATATATAATCAAACAATTGTATTTATTTTATCGAAGAAAACTGTTAACTGAGTACCAGGCAGGCACTTTGTCAACAGAGAATGTAACATCCTACAATTTCAGAAAACACAACAACGTTTGAACTATATATAGGCACAAATTAAAACATTCGTGCCTTAATTTGGGACGAATTTTCGAGGATAAACAAACGATAAAGGTTCCACACATGAACGTCACTGCAAATTATTTATGTATAATATTGAAGTGGCGTATTGTCAATATGTACCAAATTTATGAAGAAAAGCATCGCTATATGGCGTGGCAAAATACGCACGTGATAATTCCAACAAATTGCCAGAACTGTGCTGAAAACCAAACTCAAACTCAAATTTGACCTGTATTTTGGGCTAATAAACTCAGATACCAAATTTCATTCAGTTCAGTCAAAACTTACTAAAGTTATCATCCGAAAACGAAACTTGTGTGCACATTCCAACAAAAGGGGGCATAACTATTGTCAAATCTGGCGTGAGGGACCGAATTCAAACATAACCTATATATTGTGCGGCTAAACACACTTACCATATTTCATTCCATTAATTTGAGGCTATCTAAAGTTATCATCCGACCGAAAAGCGACCGTCCAGACAGACGGCTCGACAGACGGACGGACGGACGAATAAAATAATACGACCCGATTAAAAAAAACTGTCGTATAAAAATAACAACTATATTATGTAGTCCAATTTGATCACCCTCCAGTATACTGTTACCCTCTCTCTGTTAGCATAACCACAGTATGTTGAGCCATATTAGCTATATGTCTCCCGAGTGATGAATAAGGAACTTCCTGCATACTGTTCTTCCATCAGAGTTTCGTAACGATTAGTACAATGCAGAGGAGGATTGTCTATATTATGATTATACAAGCTGGTATACACTATTTTTCTTCACATCTGCTCACAACGGAGCGTTTCAGCAACATAAGATCAAGATCTGAACATATTGTCATATTCTCTCTGTTTACTGTCGGGTATTGTCTGTACACTCTATGATACAAATTTCCAAATTTGGTTCGCCGGAGAACAAATACCAACATAGAACCAAACAGTTTGGTTCCACTCTTCTTTGGTTCCGTCTGGAATAAGGTTTGTGTGGAACACGACCCAACTTAAATGTTTCAGTCTAAAATATAACAATCGGTCCACGGGGTTGGGGTTATGATGATTGGGGATGACTAGATCACGCGTCATTCCTTTGAAACACCAATGCATGCACGCACGTCTAGACGGTTGTCTATTCATATTAAAACTCTAATCATTCGACTGATGGCGGGGTAACTCTATTTCTCATATACGTGTGTGTATATGTTTTCTTGCGGTAGCGTTTGTACTGTCGCAACATCATTCTACATATCGTCTATTCCACTTAATGGGTGCATACATTTATAGGGGAGCTATTGTCGAGCAAGGGCATTGCGTTTGCTGACTCTTTGGGGAGAGAGATTCTTCTAAGCGAATCCAACTCCAACTAGAGTTCCTTTTGTAATTGTATGCACCTGCTTATGGAGTGCTGTTGTGACAGTGCATCATAACGTATGTATGTACGGTTGTGTTTGTGTCTGCGTTATGTGTTAGATTGTATATGCGTACGGGTGTGGTCGAGAGGGTGTGTGTTGTCTGTTGATGTGATATGTAAGCTCGTGTTCGTGTACATACAATTAGGACGATATTCTTTTCCTCGGTAGTTTGTTCTCTTGTCTGTCTTTTCATTACTTCTTGATTGCTAAATGTATTTATGTTACATTCATGTATACTATGTCTTTTGTTAAATCTTCAATACTGGAGGCAATAAAGATATATATAATTATAATTGTAGCATGTATAGATAAGTGTCACGGCACAATCTTTCCACACGTCCTTCGATCATTTTGGGCACTGCGGCCAAATTACTTCTTCCGTTTCCACATACACTCATAATTATTTCCAAGAAGACAATTAGTTAACCAAATGGGTAACCCTAAGGAACTATTTGGTTCCATTTTCTGGTTTTATCTGGAGAACCAAAACTAAAACAAAAGCAGTTTTGATTGGTTCAGGGCAAATTTAGAAGCAAGTTTGGTTCCATGTGGAGCCCGAATGTCTGCAGTGTACTTAATTCTGTTCTTTATTTTGGTTCTCCGTGAAGAACTAAATCATGTATTTTCATGTTGGTTCTTCATTTGTTTGTTTTTATTTTGGTTCTTCGCTGTATGCTGGGTTCTTCGTTTGTTTCTCCTACAGGTACATACAATGGGAACACTCTCTGTATACTCCCCAGGACAACGGCGAAGGCGCCAATATGCTTTAACATAGACTGAGCAGATACCTTCATTTAACCGAGAAAAGATAGATAAACCTATGATAAATACCTTTTTCTTCTCTTTCTTTTCTGATCCTGGTTTAGCCGTTCTCTTCTGCCTCGAAAGAACATTAACCACTGCGAACTCCAAGTATGCCGAGAAGACGAAAACCAGGCACGTGAACATCCAGATATCGACAGCTTTGATATAGGAGACCTTTAAACAGATAACAACATGAACGTTGTGGAAGGTAAATTGACTAGAAAATACACTCTTCCATAATAATGTATACATGTAAGTTATTACCATACCCATACGGACATGAAACTCAACCCTTCGATTTGAGCATGCATGTACCCAGTCATAGTAAACACTATACTAGTTACGTTGCTATACCACTTATACTCTACCCACAGCGGTGGTTGCGTATCACCCTGTTAAGAAAGCGCCCCATTCGTAAATTTTCAAAATAATCTCAATTTCAAACTATCTGTTTGAAGGAAAACAATCATTATCCGTTATAATCAATGTATGATATAGTACCATACCAATAACTGTTTACCATCATGATATAAGAGATATGTTTTAATTATTAACAAAAAGTGGTTTAAACAAATTATAAACAACTTGTTTTAGGTAGGTCGATAGAGAATTGTATAGGTAATATTTGCCAAAAAACACTGGATTATCGAGCTTATGAACCCAAACCATTTACTTTTGCAACACATCTGAGGCAGACGATGCATTTATGTGGTTGTACACATCTGCGCATGCGTGGGACAACATACATGTACCTGGAGCAGCGATGGCTTGTATTATCGTTTTTATTTCTGTCTGTCGTCTTATTATCAGAACATTCCTTCTAAATGAATAATAGACCGTTCCGATGTATACTTTTATAACTGAGTTATTCACTTAGTATAGAAAGGGTTAATCCTTTACCCAACAAACCGGCCAAAACCGGCCAAATAAAGCTTCAACAGCCTAAAATATCTTCGGTCTGTCTCAATAGAACCATACAAATATGGATATCATTGGAATCGGCTCCTTGACCACATTGTGATAGTTACAGTTATGCCCTGTGCCAATGCATTCTCTTATATATGCGAGTCGACCTATACAATGCATTCTCTTATATATGCGAGTCGACCATAGGTCGCCTCGCATATATAAGAGAATGCATTGGCCTAAAAAAAAACTTTTTTAAACACTTTTTACCATATTTTCTTAAATTCTTTAACAATTTTATAATTTTTAATGTGTTAAGCCAATGCATTCTCTTATATATGCGAGGCGACCTATGGTCGACTCGCATATATAAGAGAATGCATTGGCACATGGCCCTTCTGTTGGGTAAAGGGTTAAACTAACTTTGAGACTTTTAGAGAAGACAGCTGCACTTTGCGTTGTGATGGACAGAACAGTAAGCAGCCCAACGGAGACTCTGGCCGGTGTAGACTCCTTGTCGATCCAGAACGAGGCCCATGACAGCACCACGATGAAGACGCTGGGAATGAAGGTCTGTGTGATGTGTTTTGATCGTTCCCTGTCGACACTGAACGAAACATCCAGACAAGAATACGTCCCTATATATGAACAAAACATCTATCGTACATGCATGTACTTACTATATATATATTTTTTTTTTGTTGGTTTTTGTTGCAAGATTATGGCAGGTTCAATGGCAAATACGTGCGTGCTTCGATGCGTGAGTAGATCTGCAGCCTACACATAGTCCAGGAGATATTGGTCGACCTCTGCACCCCCCCCCAGGACTTAACTTCACCCCACTAATTTTCTTCCTTAAGGTCTCCTCTAATTTTTTTCACTTGTTAACAAGAAAAAAAAGTGGCCGCAGAGACTCCAGACAAGATGGCGTCCATCATGGCGGCCATTTTTTTAAAATGCGCCAGGTCTCTTTGATCGCCATTATAGTAAAGATGATAGCACATGCGGTCTTGTTTTCCGCTCGATTCGTTATGCTAATATTTAACCCTTACAAATTAGCCAAAAATCCAACACCAGAATCCAATATGGCGGCCAATATGGCCGCCGAAATGTGAAAATATGCTATTTTTCTGACATGTTACCACCTTTCGTTTGTCTCTGTGGGAAAATGTTAGAATTTTTGCGTCATGTTATACATTTATCATATAGAGGAGTCATTGGTGAACAAATGGGGACCATAATATGCATTCATTGTGGGATATTTTTGTCCGATATCACGTTTTCCCAAATGCCGGTATCATAGGTCAAAGCCGAATCTCCGTTAATAACGCGATGTTATGTTTCGAATCAATGAATGTTATTGCTATTATAACAACACCCATGCATATATATTTGCAGGAGATACTCGAGCTAGGATTTCTCTTATACCTGAGTTGAGGAATATTTACCCAAATCCAAGATGGCGGCCAAAATGGCCACCAGAAATAAAAAATCGCCGAAAATCGCTGATTTTAACATCAGTGAGCATTATTGTCATGACAACTCCACACCTGCTTACTATTGTAAGTTGGGAACACTTAGGCGAAGAACTTTCCTTGTACCATATCCAAATAAAAGTCCCCCAAATCCAAAATGGCGCCCACAATGGCGGACAGATGTTGAATAATCACCGAAATTCCCTCATATTCACATCATTGGGCATTATTGTCGAGACAACTCCACCCATGCTTACAATTGAGTTGGAAATACTGAGGTGAAGTAATTACCTTACATCTCATGCAAGAAATTGTTTTCCAAATCGAGAATGGCGGCCAAAATGGCGACCGAAATTTGAAAACAAATCTACATTCCTTTACTTTCTTACGATGGGCGTTATTGTTTCGCGATTTCTATCCACCATTACATGTTGATATATAATAGTGACATGAAGTATTCATTAGGGTTTGGCAATTGATACTCACAGCCAAGATCGCTGCTAAATTGGCGGCTAGAAATTTAAAAGAAATCGATATTTTCACATATTAATTTCAACTTTTTGTCATAATATCGGTATGTATGGACGAAACTGTACATAAACCATCTACTAGTTCAACTTAAAGGTATCAAAACGCATAACATAGCTCGTATCCTTCTGGGAAGATGAAACACCACAATTAATATCGCGATGTGGCATTTCGAAATCCAGTCTCCACTTAGCGCCGATAATGGTCGTAAGCGTAGGTGCTCCGAATAGTTATATCAGAACAATTACCTGATGACAGATTCTGATTTGCCACGTCACGTCCATAATTATCTGGACCAGCTTCCATTACTTTGTCTCATAAATCTAGGTCGCTCACACCGACAAAGTATTCACCACTTCCTGGGAGTAGGGTCCCTCTAATCATAACGTTTCAAATAATTCATATTCCGGTGTCTAGCTTACATAAGGTCACCTCTATGTATGTGTCTCATACCCCATGGGATAACGACATGTACACCTGGCGAACCAGTTAGCTAGTCACTTATCAATAGATGGTTCGTCAACTCACAAATTCAGCGAACGCATTGGCATATGTGGACAACTTCGACAGTGTTTTGAAGGTTGCTAGCTGTCTCATTCCCTTGGACAGATGTCTATCTGCTAAGGAGAAGACCCTAGTGTACAGACTACCCACACTTCTTGACCATTATCCGAAGCAAACTGTGTGACGCCCCGCAGTGTCTCGTCAAATATCTCCCAGCAGAGAAGAACAATGCTAGCGGTGCTAGTTTGTGGACATGCGCCATGATAGTGGGAATGAAATGGGCCACTGTATACACCACCCCTACACCTGGTGCATGTTTAAGATATCGAATGTCATGCGTGTCGGTTTTATTTGGTGTGGTAAGATTGTATTTCCGCATCCGTTTCGAAGCCTTTCTGATTCAACTTCGTACACTTTTGTCTGGATTCGAAACATAACATCGCGTTATTAACGGAGATTCGGCTTTGACCTATGATACCGGCATTTGGGAAAACGTGATATCGGACAAAAATATCCCACAATGAATGCATATTATGGTCCCTATGTGTTCGCCAATGACTCCTCTATATGATAAATGTATAACATGACGCAAAAATTCTAAAATTTTCCCACAGAGACAAACGAAAGGTGGTAACATGTCAGAAAAATAGCATATTTTCACATTTCGGCGGCACCATATTGGATTCTGGTGTCGGATTTTTGGCTAATTTGTAAGGGTTGTATATTAGCATAACGAATCGAGCGGAAAACAAGACCGTATGTGCTATCATCTTTACTATAATGGCGATCAAAGAGACCTGGTGCATTTAAAAAAAATGGCCGCCATTATGGACGCCATCTTGTCTGGAGTCTCTGCGGCCACTTTTTTTTCTTGTTAACAAGTGAAAAAAATTAGAGGAGACCTTAAGGAAGAAAATTAGTGGGGTGAAGTTAAGTCCTGGGGGGGGGGGGGGGTGCAGAGGTCGACCAATATCTCCTGGACTAACAGTCTATATCCACGGAGAGTCATACAATGGTAGCACGCATTCGTTTCCGGGACGTTTTTTCTTATATCGGTGCTCGTTATTCGAAGTGTCTTTCGATTTAAACGGACATGGCTCATTCGAGCTTCCCAATTATGTCTACGTAAATTGAAAGGAAGTATAATATAGGTTGACAAATACACGGACTATTGATATACCGACTCAATACTTTCCATGGTCACAGCCATTTTCGAGCTGTTTTTAATTTTTCGCACACAAGTGAAATAAACGCTCTTTATTTCTATGATATCATGAATAGACTAACACGGAACGCTCTTTTCTGTTCCATGCCGTACAAATTGCCTTTTTTTATTTTCGACAAAAACTCGGGTTAAAATTTGTATTTTTGTATGACTTCAGTGCGTATTTCTGATGATAATTATCGTAGACAGATAGTTCAAGTATATCTATATCAACCTAGTATTTCGATGATAATTCTCGTAGACAGATAGTTCAAGTATATCTATATCAACCTAGTATTTCGATACTGGGAACAGTTAGAAAACGGTGTAATTTGGAACGTAAACAGTCAAGTGGCTTTAAAGGGGTACTCTACGCCATTTTCATTAAATTTCCGGTGACAACAACGATCTAATATCGATAATATACAGAAACATAAGTAATTTGAGTCGAAGATGTATTCTGTAAACGCTCAGGTTAATAGGCTATCTTAAAATTTAATAATTTAAAAGTTAATAATTTGATATAAATTGAATTTATGACTGGAGCCATAAAATGGCGTCAATTAAATTACGAATTTGCGTAATCAAATAAAGTAAATGAGGGATACTGGCTTGTTAAACCGATCGCACACACGATCGCTTAAAATATTATGATGATACGGGGAGAACACTCAATCCACTCACTGACTAGCGACGATACAATAACTTAAATGATTATATGGGACTAGTATGCCTATAATATAACTTTTATTTGATTCATTTGGTTGAAAACTGTACAAAAATTACTCGACAACGACAATTTGTATTTTTGCATTCCGGTAAATTTGTCATCCGTAACACTACTTCGTAATCAACAGACTTTAAAATAATGAAAAAAGTGTTACCTTGTTCTCAGACTCGGAGACTATAGAAACCAACAACAACATTTGGCGTACAGTACCCCTTTAAACCAGCATGTGCATATATATCGCGGCTCTAGATGCTGGTTTACATCGAATATATGTTCCATTATATACTCTCTATATGGACGATTTTACTCAAAACAAAATCAAAATCAAATGTTTTGTGAATCCAATGCCAATCATGTTGCAAACAAATTAAAAGTGGCTCAACACAGATGTGAAATACAGTATCCCACACCAAGTTACAATACATAGGTAGAACGACAGTGTGCGGTCTGGTTAACGTTGTTGCACGTGCATGTCTGTAGTGACGCGATACGATAGTAAAACTAAACTGTAGGTTCGAGTTTTACATCGCAACACGACAGACGAGTGCAATAACGTTAATCAGTTCACGCATCTGTGTTATTCTCTGCTTATTACACACTCCGAATATAGTAGCGTGTGGTGTACTGAAATTTAGATGGATATTGAATGAAGACATTTTATGTTATATTTGACGTCATCGGCGACGTTGTCAACGTAATCGGGTTGTATTGTCAAAGGACAAAAATAAACCAATAGGTGTGCAATAAATTGCTATAAAGTTTGTATTGCTTCTTCGCACACTAACCTGAAGAATATTCCTGTGAGCAGTCACTCCTTTCTGTCTTTTTGTATATGTATTGTGGGATGTGTGTACTCCCCAGCGATATCGGATTTGCGCCATCCTCATCTTTCCATGAGAATACCATGTCAGTTGTCGTATATCCATCTGGATAGAACAAAGCAATTTTATACCGTATATACGTCCTCTTATAAAAATCGTTAATTACACATAAATAACAACAAGAAAACTTAAGCTTAAGAACATTTTATACCGAGTATTATTGCTTAAATGTACTCAATCCGATTCGATGGTCCCCATATCATCAGATTCCAACAACAACAACAACAACATTTTCTGAAAGGCCGCTTCGATTATTTGCCCCCCACAAATGGTATGGTATAAAACGCACAAAACGTGTTATTTGCCAATATTTTGTTCAACGGGTTGTCAGATATCTAACACCAAAAGCCACTTGCTTTTAGAGTTATCCATCTTCATCCGCAATTTGGTCCGAGACCGTCGGCTCGCCGAATTTGTGCCAGGCCGCCAAAAATTGCATATTTCGGGAAATAACAAATTTCAAAGATCGAACTAATAACTCTGAGCTTTGAGGGTGGGTTCCTCGACTCGAATCAAATATTATTTACATCCGAAGCCAAATAAATAGTTATTTAGAAGCGTTAATTCGGATTATGCATCTTTCAACATGTAATTAAATTTAGGTCAATAGACATGTACGCTCGGACAAAATATATGAAGTAAATACGGACAGCGTAATTAAATGCAAACCGTAATTAACTGAAATCAGAAAAATCGTGAATTATATACGTCAAATGCATTGGGAGGAATTTGTAACGTACCGAAAATACAGGAACCTCTCACACTTGTTGATGTGTTTCAGAAAAAAAACATTTCGTATTATTTACCAAAATGGATATTTTCCAAAAATTAAAACCTTGATTATGAAATAATCAATATTATATTCTAAGCAATTGAAATAAATATAGAAGGGGGGTTCCCAGTTTTACGGCATGGCGTTTTATGTACGACATGCGCAGTCTATTATTACTCCATTTTACTTGGGAATATATTTCTTTGATTATTAGGATTCATTTTACCACCCCCACCCCAATATTATGTTAGCAGATTTATAGCAGATTTATATTTCATCTTACACTAATCAGTTTCTTGAAGTTCACAACTTTTTATTATGGCTACATACATGTAGAGGATATATAGTGGTTTTGAGTGGATACCGAAAGATATGTCATGAGTGAGCGAGACAAATGTTTATTTTAGCGAGCGGCTTGCCGCGAGCGAAAATAAACATTTGTCTCGGTCACGAATGACATATTTTTCGGTATCCACTCAAAACACACTAGATATTCTTTTTATTATACGCATTTCCAAAGAAATTCACTATTTCCGACGATAAATGATCTCACAATCGTCTTCAATCGATGCATCATTTTTGAAGCAATCAGCTGATCGCTGCCTGTTCACGTAATGCTACTTCATCATCCGCATAATATAAAAATATAGTTCCCATATTCTTCCCTAATATGTCGAATTTCAACATAAAATAGATTTTAATTATAGCTCTAATAATATCAGTGAATATAATATAATTTAGAATATCACAATGGGTTCTTTCACTTTGTCCTTCTTTAACACAAACTAAGAATGAGATATTAAACCGGAAACAGTACACCAGGAAACACCGGCTCGAAATTGTAAACACGTTTCAATAAATTCAATCGCTGTCGCTGTCAATGACCCGAATACGTTTGAAACGCTTTGGATTTGTATTGAGGATCATTTCATTTGTAACGTTATGATTCTGAGAAGCCTGGAAATAAACATTAACGGCTTGGTAGCGCATTGGTACACGCAAGTGAATCGGTCGCACGCGCGAGCTAGTGTGAAAGTATATTCTTCTATATCCCCTTCTGGGTGATATCGATGTTTATCTAATCGCGTTTTTTTCTATAATTCACTGTTGAGCGTATAATAAATATAATTATGTTACCATTATTACTAATGCAATAGCTCGGTTATTGATGCTAGGTATGTAAAGGGAGCATAGTTATATATCAGCAGGTGGGAGAGCGGTTATTGACCTCCACCTTCTTGACAATATATTTTGTTTAAGTTGATTATTGGTTGTTTACGTTTATAATAATAAACAGCCCATTTGAATCTGTACTACAGTGTCTGTTGTCAATCAACAAGCTCATCCTCTGAGTTCCCCTCTTGTCCCTATATATAGGCATATGAGATTCTGAAGAACATAAAACTGTTTATTACTTCTTCCGTTATTTAAAATGTCACACCCATTCATCGAGGAACGAAGGGGAAAGCCCGACTTCACACATCACTTACATATTTTCCGAGAACTGGACTCGGCCTCATATTACACGTTTAGTGTGTCCCGTTTCAAGACACCGCGACAATGATATATTATATCCGGTCCGATGTTCTCCATCGCTCTACATATATGAATCAGGGAGCTAAATGTGTTCAAGAGTCGGGAGCGAAGGTAACTGAAGAATGACCTTCACCTGATACATGTGGCACGTTATTAAAGGATGAAATCTTGTTTATTTGATTATTACATCATATCTAAATAATTTAAACTGGTGAATTAATAGGGGAATGGATTTTTGTGAGTGGGAAATTTATTTAACTAGCTGCTGTAGTTCTGGGTTTTTCCACATAAAATTTGACTGCGGGATAGCCCTGTCATACACTTGGGGACTTATTTAAAAAAGTAAACACATGACCTATGATTTTTCTTGCATTTTCGTGATCAATTGGTGTCAGTCTAGCTGGGTAAATATCACTAGAGTGGCCTGCATGCTTAAATTCGGCTGAACCGTTAACACGGCCGTCTATGGGAAACCATTTAGTTCAGTGATTCCTATAGGTCGTGGTAAATTCCTATCACAGAAGATTATTCGTATGTATAAGTATAATAGTCAGTTCAGTCACATGTACAGTAATGCCCTAAATAATCGACTCCTTAACCACAGCAGAATTATGGGTAATTTCTCAGGATTTAGTCGGAAATATGGCTTGTTGCCATTCATCGGAAAGCTCTCACTGAGAGATTTCCGACGAATAACAACAAGCCATATTTCCGATTAAATCCTGAGCAATTACCTATAATTATGCTGTGGTTGAGGAGTCGATTATTTAGGGCATTACTGTACGTGCATCTTGTAACGTGCGTGCCATTGCGAACGCAGGTCGCATGTCAAACGTGATCATTTCGCTTACACGTACACGGTCAAACGGTTTAGAAGTTTTGTGTCCAACGTGAAACATATGAAACTTGGATATAGCGAAGAGGAATAATAAAATTTGACCGATCAACGCTGTGCAGGCAGAGATTTTCCTGCGCGGAATATTTTTAATTTGAGTGAAGCCAATTTTAATTGTGGCAGCTTGTATACCAGTAATTGTGGATCAGAACTATTTGACCAATACAAACATATATATAGTTGTCTTTCCTTCTCTGCGCCCGACTATATTATTTACAAGTTTCTGCTGGACGCAGGCCGATATGTATAAAGGTGTATGTTTGGCGTCGTAAAACCATCTGACTGTTCCCGCCATGTGTTCCTCTACAGCAATGCCATGGTAATATACGTTACAGGTTACACGTACGTCTGGCTGATCCTGACTGTTACTACTCATTAGTTTTATATAGAGCTAAATCAAGCAACATGCTCTAATACGCTCTATACATATAATTACCCCCCCCCCCGGGCGATAGGGCATTATGACATACATTTCATTATCAATCATCGGAGGAAGCGATCGGAGCTGCAACGCGTACGCGTGCGAACCAGACGTGATATAAACCTTTCGCAAAATCAGATAATTATGGACAATATCCTGCCAGTACATACGGCCAAAAATTCGATCTTTACGCACGGGGGTTCTTATATGAGACGAGATATACCCCACGCAGTTTATTTATGCGCAGATGTGTCAAGGATGTGCCACCGGTCCTGCTTGTGGAGGCTCTAACAATTATGCATGTCATTATACTTTTTCCATCAAATATATGTGTAACTGAATATAGTGGGGCATATGTCGTCTCACGAATTAACCATCGTATGTAAGTTGTGATGGTGTCCACCTTACTATAGGACAATATATCATATATCCATAACGTAATAGTGATTTTGCGAAAGGTCTCTGCTAATACTGACAACGCCCACCCGTACACCCGTATATATAAGGATTAACTGTCATGTGGACTGTTTTTTATGGAGATGTAACCGTGAGGTAAGTGGTCATAACTTGTGTAAAACCCGAATGGTTTTACATTCAAGTCATGACCACTTACCTCACGGTTACATCTCCATAAAAACAGTCCACGTGAAGGGTTTTACATTCAAGTTATGACCACTTACCTCACGGTCACATCTCCATAAAAACAGTCCACGTGACAGTTAATCCTTATATTTATATACATTTAGCGAAAAAGCCACTTTTGTAAATGAATTCAAATCGAAAAGTGTATCGTGACAAAACCAGCCCAAAATATCCCATAGCACACTTGGCAAAAGTTAACAGGAACAATTTCTCTTCATATTGAAACCCGATGATTTATTAAGTCAATCCTGCGCGAGTCCAAATGCGCCCAAAACATTACGTGTTCGTCTTTCCAAACCCAATGACGTATTGATGTTGTTATGAGCTTGCGGTTATGAGCTGTTGCGCATTCACCGAGAAATAATTGCTTGATTTAGTGATGATCACACTTAGTATGTAAATATACTCTCTTAACGCATCGTTGATCCAAAGCAGTGACAATGCGAGCGTCCTTGCTCAATGGTAACTATCTGGCGCGAAAATTTGAACAGCGTACGAGCCGACAGTCACACATCGCTCAATCCGACCAAGCCACTGTTATGGTGAACTCAGTAGTTCACTCTTTCATAATGAGGTCCGATTCGTTAATTCTAGCTCGACTGAGATATTCATATTCTTTTCAATGCTGAGTCTGACATGACGTATATATTGATAACGTTGTCCAAATAATTATGCTGTGTAATGTGCGATTCCACTGATATACGAGTGGTCAATTTTTGTTAAATGTTTGGCATTTGAGACATGTTCCCAATTCCCAACTCAATTTCGTTTAATTGGACGTAAACTGTAATAATAATAATATGCGTTCAGTTTGAGCAACGAATCCACCGGAGTGCCTCGGGCTTCACATGTAAATTTATACACATGCATGTATACATATAGTACAACTTGTTACTCTGGTTTCACCAACTCGTGCGGTGTACTTCATCGTGTATTTTTGTCCTTATGCGGTAAAGCAATTTGGAAAACATTGGTCGATGTAAATTCCGAAATATTTAAGTGTAGTTTTGAGAGTAGAGTAGTTATTTATGCTGCCATTTGCCACAGTTTCGTAAAAACGCTGTGATATGGCTGAAAGGACGATAAACCCTAATTATCAAAAAACCAAACAAGCATAATTATATAGCTTCAATGTGGAGAATAAACTGTCAGGTTACAATAACATGTGACCTGTGTTACTTACAGCTCTCCAGCTTCATCTGGCATGTCTGGCTGTCCAATGGATACTTTTCCAATGCCATGTCACAATTGAAGCTAATCAACAATCTGCAAATATCAAATGATGTTGACGTAGTTACCCATGTAGCGACAGTGCACATGTGTGCCACCAAGTATATGAAATTTCCTTCAAAATTGAGAGTATTCTTATTTGAAAACCCCCCAAGATATCTGAAGGTGGTCAACCGAGGGTCGACTGGGCATAATTCACAGGAAGGCGGATAGGAATCATCATTATATGGGCATATTATGATGATATTATTGTTTTGTTTAAATACAATCGGATGGCAAATAGTTCATATCAGGAGAATCGCTATCTGCCATCTGATGACGAATTGACATTTCCCTGTTAGGCCCATTTGGAACTCGATACTAGTAGAAAGCCACATGTTAACATACATTCGCAAATACATTTATAAACAGATAGTTTCGAGATTAAATAACAACATTCTATTCTTTGCTATATATACGCGGCTAATTTATTTGCCATGTTTTTTTAAACATTCGTTCAGCGAAAGTTTAGGAACAGAGCAAAAATGTACATGTTTTGTTGTTTAGCTGGAGCTCATATAGGTTTCTGACACATTAGTACATCTTTTACATTAATATCGATTAGGATCTCAGATGCATTTATTCTAACACAATAGGGGTGGCGGATGTTACAACCGTATAACAAAAAGGTTTAAATTCAGATGGCAATTGTACTGTAAATGCATTAAAGGGGTACATATTGACGTTCCCAGAGTATGGAGACAGTGTAGTTGCATGCATGACGATCGAAGTGACATGCGAGTAGCTCGATCCAACTTTGTTCACAATTTTATTGTTGTATGGGGAATGTCATGACTGGATCAATACCAGTTGGAAATTTGTGACTGGAATATAATTAGAGGATATTACTTGGTTGGTTTGATATCAGGCCCGATATCAGCCCGAGGTAACCTCATATCAGCCTGAGGCCGAAGGTTGAAAGCTGATATAAGTTACCGAGGGCCGATATAAGGCCTATAACATCAAACCAACCAAGTAATACCATATTTATTAATTAGATCGCCTCTTTGTAACTGACAACTCTTTAAAATGAGTGACATCACACACTTCGATATCAACTCATTATTTAGTGATTTGGTGATGCAAATGATATTACTCGGTTTAAGGGCAAAATTGAAGCGATATTTATATAGTTCGATAACTGGCCGTCCAGGACAAACATGTCATATATAATTAATAAATTTAAATATATAGGTCTTGTAGTTTGATTTTCCAGGTAATATTTAGTATTTGGTTTAGGACGAACATAACTCCCTTATAATATCAGATGTCATACTCAAAATTTCAAGTTAATGGCAATATTTTGGAGGAAAATCAACAAATTAGTCTGTTTGTAAGAGTTGCATATTTGGAAATAAGAATATAATGAAAACGCAAGGGGGTGAATGCAATTATGATTCCTATAAATATGTGTCGGTGCTATAAATTGTTAGGTATTAGTATTTCGGTAAAATCATCTGTACATATGTTTATTAAACATATGATTTTTAACATAATGAAAATGCACTCAATATTCTTTGACCGTAAAACATATAATATTGGAAATGTCATGCATGCTAGGCGCATAATTAGGGGGAAATTTCATTTAAAAATAGGTTGATATGGTACTATCAGTTTGATTTTCAAGCCAGTTAATTCGCGGGGAACTTGTTGTCCTACAACGAGTAACATATTTTCCTATGTTGGACTTTGATGGACATCAGTCAGATCTCAAACAGTTGAACGTTTGAAGTACCAGTTGGAAATAATAAACCAAAGGGGGAGCAGATGGAATTTCGAGGGGAGTTTTGTCTGGTTCAAGGGGGTACAGTTGGAAAATTCAAGGTGAACAGCCCCAAAACGGAGATCCTCTGGCCACGTCTCTGTGCGTTACTGTCTATTTGCCATCGTATATTTACCATTATGTTCATGCCATATCGTGTGAAGGTAATTATTTTCGGGGGAAAACGCATCCGTCGTTACAATTTTTCGCACCCAGCTGCTTTGCCACAAACTAACCTGTACTCATACTCGTTACTACGAACATTGATGGACACGTGAATAAAACTCCATTTTAGTGTAAATGTAATCATATGCAAGCGGCTTAACTCTATATTTTTGAATATCGTAAACAATAACTTTACCATGACATCAGGTGTCGTAAAAATACATTTCAAAATGTTGGCTTACTTTGATAAATCATCGTGAAAGCAGGACGTGGTACAAAGTCGGGCAAAATCGGACGTATGATTGAAGTGTGATAAACGCGTTAAAATCGCGACAGAATTACAGACATACCGACATACATACATTGGATTTTATATATTTAATATTTTATACACCTGAATTTAGACAGAATGACTAAGGAAGAGATACAGCATCTTCAATATTACTCGTGAGTATACTACCCTTCGGAAAATAACTGTCATGGAGTCTTTGAAATTTCCCGCCTAGAATGTCGATGAAGTGTGGCCAAGAATGATCATTAATAATACTCAACGATACATTAATTACACGAATTCTACAGGGAACTAAAGCCTGGGACAATTATTACCCTGATGAGCCTGAACACTCGGGTAGAGCCACACCGTGGCTAGCATATATATATTGACAATATAGTTACTGACAAACGTTTGCTTTTGTTAAATTCCGTGTACGCTATACGTGCGGGTTACATAGGGTGGCTTAGACCCCCCCTCATGATTACCTACCTTTGGCTGTAAACGAATTCGTGAGTCGTGGTAATGCGTAGCAGAACGTTGGGTACCGTTGAATCGTATCGGGATGCAGTTTCGCAGTTCGGAAAGAACAGATCTGGCAGCCACATCTTGTCTATGTTTCCGTAACCAAGGGCAACACTTTCGTTGAGAACGACGCCAGCAAATCGATAGTCCGTCCAGAACTGGCGCAAAAACACATCAACCTTCATGATCTATAATGTAGAGTGTCAATATGTAAGTCTTTATAGTCGAAATACGATTTGTTCGTGGTATACACACGTTATCGTTAACACTATACTAATGCATTACATCTCCCCTTGGGACAGCCACACCCACCGTCCACTCAGATCCATTATCAATATTTCTACTCATCGATAATTTCTTCCGGCGTAACCGCCACTGCCGTCAGAGGACCAATCGCCAAAGTCTCTACTACCTAAATTAAGATAAACTTTACATTCTAGTTTTGAATAATATACTGCAGTTTATTTATCACAAATTCCTTAAACTGTCCCCATATATACATAAAGGCCTATACAGAAGCTCAACCATTCAATATTCGGTTTGGCTACCTAGACCTTATGCGTAAAAAAACATATGATATTTACACCGATTGGTTAACCACTTGATCTAAAACGTAACTGCAAATTCACAGGAAGTGCACGATTAGGCCATCATTAGGGCACTATACCTATATTCCCAGATTAAACTAGAATCGAATCGGAAACATTATGACGCGAGTTTGACCCTAATAGTGTTTCGGTAGGTTTCAGTTTAAGTATTTTTGAAATAAAATAACATCCCTGCAGATATAATTTTACATCCCCTTTTTAAAAAGGGAGATTATACTGTTTTGAATCTGCCGGGGCATGCACGCGTCCGTCCATCCAATGTATGTTCATGCCATATAACTTGATTAGTGCTCGGATCTCAGAGCAATTTGGTATGTGTGTTCAATACCATGAAAACATTCAGTGGATTGTTAGAGTTATTCATCTTTGTTTATCTGAATATGCTGCCCAATCCCTTGTAAACTGAGTTACAATAAATATGTTTAAACCATCTGAATATGCTGCTTTTTGGGTCCATCTGCCTGAGAACATCAGTTCTATTCCATATAGGCAGGCACACACTAGCTATAGGTGGTATGCCACAAGGAGATATGCATCGGACGACAGACCATCTCTTGTTGGCAAGTAGTCTGATTATTAATTATTAACCTAAAGTGGTCCAGAGTATAAGTATGAGCAAAATAATTATGCAGCATGTGGTTGATCATTATATTCATCATCTCAAGTCTCAGTGTTACAACAGTATGGCACTTAACTGGGTCCGTTCCCGACCCTACAATCATAGGATGGGGCTATATAAATTTTGACACATTCATTTACCTCCGTTGTAACTTGTACCACGCTACCATGGTCATATCAACCCAAGGTGTTTCTGAACTTATAGCCCATCTCATATTAACGTATTCCGGATTCCACCCCTAAATCAAGTGGTATGCCATATTCCAGGGGGGGGGGGTGACAACCATATAGTGACCACATGCCAGTGAGATTGCATGGGCCGTTGTGATTTGTTGAACGGTGATTCATTGCCTGTGAACATAACCAATGATTCAAATCGATTAATTATACACACTCTGTGATTCGTGGTTGAGTTGGATATACGGCGGACTCTCCGTGGTGACCGGTATCTGAGGTACCGAAATAGAGAATATAAGGCTGTGGATTACACATGGGACTTCGTGAGCAAAGTTAATTTCCATTTTTAGTTTGGTTTCCCTTTACTAACAATAAACCACAAGTGAATTCACATATGCATGCATGTGTCACAGCATGTAGATATCAACCAGTAAGAATATATAGTTATATTGGGACTAATTTGGTATTAGCTGTTATTATGACAGAATGTTTAATAACCGCCAAGTAGTATAAATTATAACCCCATTTACAATAACTTTATGGCATGAAAAAGATATAAAATTTCGCTGTTTTCCGGCACAAAGAACTGCAGTTCATATATCCATGATATCATATCTGCAGATATCGAGAGGAGGAATTACATTTTCTTGATTCAAGAAATTTCATAATCATTATTTTCTTTTAGAAAGACAACCACCCATCAATACTTAACTATATTTCAGAAATTTTCTGTCGTTTCTGCTGAACACTCAGCTGACTGGGTATCTATAATACTGTGACCTATTCCAGTTAATTGTTACATGACTGAGTGGAGTAGTCGGCATACCAACATTTGTTTTCATTGGGCTGAAGTAGTTGTGGCTGCTTTATTCTTCATTGTAATATATGGGGTGTAAGGTTATAACATGCTAAACAAATTAACTCAACAGAGTTACACATTGACACATATAAAGCGTCCACCGTGACTAATAGAGCCCAAGCAATAAACTATTTCGTAATTGGATTGTGTGAAATTATTAATTGTTTTAGCAGTTCGGGTACCTAAAGGGACACAGTAGAACATGATATTGAACATCTCAAATGTATTAATATCCATTACTTTGTGTTATCTTAATAATTGTTTAAAGTCCATATACAATAAAGATAATGAGATGTGAAATACGCGAATTTTCTCCGGATAGATCCAGATAATTTCTTTGTTAAACAATTTAGAAATTTGTGCCTGGATTAATGGAAAACACGCGTCAGACCCTTAGTCCCTCTTTCGTCGGAGATATTAAAACATGACGAAGAATTCAAAAAATATTGTTAAAAAGAAAACCGATTGCATCATGTCATACTTGTGATATCACTTGAGAGCGAAAGCCTCCATAAAAATGTTTCACGACGACATATAATGGAGACCTTTAATGCTTAATTGGTCTCATAATTGCCATGCTGGAGTCCCTATACCAACTCGCTAATACAGTTAACAATGACATATTGGTGCCTTTGTGAGTTCAACAGTCCCTTGCATCGGCTTCTAACAAACTTAATCTACAGCCTGTCCCTTTCCTTCTGTATAGTGCATACCTCGATTAGGATCTGCATTGAAATGCTACATCTTATATTTCCGGCGAACACAAAGAAAGCATTGATTTGACAATGTCAAATTCAAATATAATAGATGTTCATGACCATAATAGTTA